>JAJKFL010000427.1:15048004-15648004 GCA_021186555.1 Reticulitermes speratus | reverse complement strand
CGTGTTCTTATTCTCGCTAATACATAGATTGGCATGAGTGATCAGCTTCACGTCCCTGCCGCTTTACACCTTGGGATTTTTCGCTGTTTGTCTTATTATTCTTAAACACTGTAAAATATTGAAGGTGTGTAACCAGTCTTATTGTCATGTGACGGGTAGCAAATACGCTGAGTGTGTCCGAGAAGACGGGCTAAGGAAGATATTTATGCCTGACAGGGAATAATTAGGAGAAGACTGGGGAAACCCACATAATGAAGAGCAGCATGATCTGTATTCTTGCCAAATACTATTAGGGTGTTCAAATGAAGAATGATGTGATGGGCGAGGCATGTGGCACGTAGGGGAGAGAAGGAAAATGCATACAGGATTTCGGTGGGGAGACATGAATGGGATAGACCGCTTGAAAGACGTAGGAATAGATTTGGGGATAATATATAAGACGGATCTTAAAGTATGGAGTGGCATCTGTTGGATTATTGCAGCTCAGGACAGAGAAAAATGGTAGGCTTTTGTGAAAGCGGTAAAGAATCTTCGGGTTACATAAAATTTGGGTAGTTTCTTGACTACCTGAGGAATTATGACATTCTAAAGGAGGACGGTACTCCATGGAGTTCGTTATTTACTTACATACTTAGTAATGACTTTATCGTTCACAGAAATGTCAGACTTTATTGTAGGCCAACGTCAGCATGACTTACGGTAGATTCATGTGCGTGCAAACAAAGGCGTGTACGTATAAGTGAATGCAATTACAACCGTTCGGACCATTTTGCAGAAACAGCCGTTAAATAAAACTGCAAGCCTGCGCCTCAGAGCAGCGGCAGTCAATATTGACGCATGCGCGTATACGCACCGAACTTTATCTCATTGACTGAGAACGTTGCTTGGCGCACCTTTACACAACGCATGCAAATGAAGCTGAAAGGGGAACACGTAAAGGGTTTGTATTTAAAAATAGTCAAAAGAGAATAGAATAAGTGGGTTGAGTTGGGGTGAGTTTTTCACCACCCTTTATTTATTTCTTTTTATGCACATCGCCTCTTAGAATTTGGGCCCTGCGTTCATCTGCAGGGAGACCACCCTTGTGTGGGATTTCTGAATTAACTCGAAACTTATTGTGGCAGAGTGTTTAATATTCACTGACCTAAGCATCTCGTACGACTGAAATTTGAATTGTAGCTGTCAGGCTACCTGGCCATGTTACTTACTCGAGCAGAATTACTCATTCCGAAGAACAGCAAGTTTCCAATAGCCTGTTACTCTTGCTGTACTAGTATGAACCAGGATGGCTCAGTCGGTATAGCGACTAGCGTCCGGGGTTGGAAAACCTAGGAATCTTTTATCGATTCCGGCAGAAGCAAGAGATTATCCCTTCTCCAAAACATCCAGCCTGTTTCTTGGGCCCACCCAGCTGTCTATTTAATGCGTACCGTGGGCTCTTTACCTAGGGTTAAAGCTATCGGGATCCGAAGCTGAATATTCACCTACATATTGTGATAGGGGTGCGAATAAGTGGAGCCATACCTCCATATGCCTTTATGGCCTGCACAGGGACAACTTCACTTTACTTTTACTAAAGTAGGTAGTCTGATGTTTATACTGCGGCGACATATTTATCTTTATATTTACCATTTACATATTAGTAGTGACAGTGTAAATACAAATAAATTTATTAATAACTCCCCTCACGTGCCTGTATATTTCGACCCTGCCTTGACATCTTCAGAGTTGCCAGTCAAGCAGCGCGTAAGAACACGCCACACACACACACACACACACACACAACTTGAACACATACCATAAAATGTATGTCGCATTGTAAAACTTTTAATATATATATCAGTGTGTGTTTTCTTAAAGGAAATGGCTGCCACTTACTTATAAATCTGAAGATGTCAAAGGTGTGCCGATATATGTAAAGTGCTTGCATGTTGGTTGTATGTAGTCTGTTAGTGTTGATTTGTGTCGCACTACGATTATTCTTTAGAAGGTACGTAACTTTATAGATGGATATGAACGTTTCGAATAGCCATACTGCTTCCTTCTTCAAGGTAATAGTGACTCTTGCTTTGCTCTTTCAGAAACTTAATCCAGTGTCACATTTACGTTTCAGATAGCCTGCCTTCTTATTTTATATACTGTAAAGACTTTTCTTAACTCATATGTCGTACCTCATTGATACAGTTTCACAATGACTGTAGGGAATTATCTCTATGAATAAAAATATGAAAATGAAGATATGCAGCTTCGAGAATCAATATGCTTATATTGATATTAGTGAATACTGGTGTTGGTCGACTGGTTCGATATTTCTGATAACTGAAGTCTATTAACAACATCACGATTGTCCACCTGCGCATGCGTGATACTAGTGGCTGTAATTAGCGGTTTGTAAGGCAGGTGTTTTTGAAACATAACCTCATTCACCACGGAATTGAAATTTACATACAATTTAATGTAGCGGACACAATTCGCTTGTACGGTTACAAAGTGATAGATATTAACTAAATGTGTGTGTGTGTGTCTTCTGTTTCCTGGGATTTCACGCAACGTCACAAGAAATAAAAGACCTCAGGTGCACCATGGCGAAAGCATAAAATGTCGCACATGTATATCTAATTAACTGTATTCCACACGTTAAATACACAAACTGATATTTAATCACGTAATTTATTGGTGACCACTTACACAGTAGTTGACTTTTGTACTCCTTTGGTCCATTAGAGTGTATTTTGGTATGTAGATAATTATCTTGACTTTGCGTGATTTCAGGCTTCCGCCGCGGTGTAAATGAGATCTGCGCTCTTCTGGGATTTTACGCAGCGTAGAATGGTAGTCAGTTACCGACGTTTCGGGGCAACCTATCGGTCGCATCTTCAAGGGCCAAGCAGTGTTCTTGGACTGCTTGACTCTTGAAAACGAGACCGATAGCTTGTCCCGAAACGTCCGTAACTAACTACCAATCTTTGGTGCGTAACATCACAGAAGAGTAAAGATTCATTTAACCGCGGCGGAAGCCTGAAATCACAAATATTTTAATGATTTCTGAAGTTACGTCACAACCTTCCCTCATACCCTTTTCAACTGATATTTACCATTATCCAGTCAGTGAATACTCAGGGCTGCAGAAAGGTCCTTTAAGTAAATTGCAACTAAATACGTTTATTCTACGTTTCTATGTGAAGGAAACGTGTGTGTGTGCCATGCGCATTTCGACAGGGTTTTATTAATCATGTTGCCTGTACTTGAGAACGATGCCATATTCCCCCTATAAGACCTGGGATTAGATAGAACGATAGTATTAACATGGATCTTAAAGAAATAGGTTGGGAGGTTGTAATATGGATTAATCTGGCTAGGAATAAGGAAATGTGACGGGCTGTTGTGAATACGATAATGAGCTTTCGGGTTCCATAAAGTGCGAGGAATTTCTTGACTAACTGAGGGATTATTCGCCTCTGGAAGAGAACTCCGCTCCATGTACTGAGTGACTGAGTTAGTTAGTTAGTGAAATAGTCACTCAGTTAGTGAGATAGTCAGTCAGTGAGCCAGTTAGTTAGTGAGATAGTAAGTCAGTCAGTCAGTTAGTTAGTGAGATAGTCAGTCAGTTAGTTAATTAGATAGTGCGTTAGTGAGATTATCATTCAGTCAGATAGTTAGTGAGTCAGTCAGTCAGTCAGTTGGTTAGTGAGAAAGTCAGTCAGTCAGTCAGTTAGCTAGTTAGTTAGTTAGTTAGTTAGTTAGTGAGATAGTCACTCAGTTAGTGAGATAGTCAGTCAGTGAGCCAGTTAGTTAGTGAGATAGTAAGTCAGTCAGTCAGTTAGTTAGTGAGATAGTCAGTCAGTTAGTTACTTAGATAGTGAGTTAGTGAGATTATCATTCAGTCAGATAGTTAGTGAGTGAGTGAGTCAGTCAGTTGGTTAGTGAGATAGTTAGTCAGTCAGTCAGTTAGCTAGTTAGTTAGCTGTTTATCATGTTATCGCTGTTACGTGATTGTTGACTCCGTCGCATGATACTGTCCGTTAATCTGCTGAAAGCTGCACGGACCGCGAAGCTGTCAAACCGTCTTTCCCATAAAATGTCTGATTGAAGGCTGAAGACTCCCTGCTAGTTTCCTTCCTTTACTCTCGCCCTGTGACATTCCCCACCCTCCAACACAACACGCCTCGTTTCTATAAGATCTACATACGGCAGCATCTCCTAGCCCCCTAAATGGTTGATTTGCATGTACGTTGTATATTCAAATCAGACGTCATATTAAGGAAAATAAGGAACAAGCTAAGGGGACGTCCCGCGATGCATGTGTGTTATATATGCAGCCGTCCCGGGCGGCGGTTTTTCTGACGTACACAAGTGTGTTACACTAAGATTCACTTTAGCACATGAAGAATGCTTGCGAACAGTAAATACACAACCTGCCAGTAGTTTTGTACAAATCTGATGTTCAGATTCGCGGGTCTTCAAGTTAATGTACATCCATAATTTTCTTTGGATTCCTGACATAACGAGAGATAATGCCTTTCTCATATATCTCTATTTTGGCGTCGAAACTCTTGAGAACGCCTCATTTGGTAAGCACAGACCTGGATATATTTAAATATGAAAAATAATGTTAAATATACATATAGGTTGTTCGTTTTGTATTTATATCCTTTATTCAATGTATTTATTTCAAATTTCAGCCGAATCTAGTCTTTGTATTTATCAGTGATTTATGTCCAGTTATGTTCTGTCATGAAGCCTGGAATTAATTCACGAGGTAACAGGGGCTTGGAGAAGACTACATAACGAGGAACTTAATGATCTGTAGTCATCACCAAATATTATTCGGATGATAAAATCAAGAAGAATGAGGTGGGCGGAGTATGTAGCACGTATGGGGAGGGGAGAGATGCATACAGGATTTTGGTGGGGAGACGTGAGGGAAGGAGACCACTTTGAAGACCCAGGCGTAGATGGGAGGACACTATTAAAATGGATTTTCAAGATGTGGGATGGAGGGCATGGACTGGATTGATAATGCTCAGGATAGGGACAGGTGGCGGGCTCTTGTGAATGCGGTAATGAACTTTCGTGTTCCATAAAATGCGGGGAATTTCTTGACTAGCTGAGTACCTGCTAGCTTCTCAAGAAGGACTCTGCTCCATGGATTTAGTTAGTTACTATTTAAACATACATATTTAGTGAATACAGGGGGATCGGGGGGTAAAGCGGCCGGGACTTGAAACTGACTACTCACTTCCGTATTGCGCCGAGGTTAAGAATGAGTGGCGCTGTACCTCTACTCCCCCATAAGCCCTCATGGCTTGGACGGCCTGAAAATGGACAAAATCATTCCTCATGTATAAAGCGGCTGGTGCGTGAATTTGGTAACGTACTTCAGTCTAGTACCTAGATTAAAGTCGCGTTGAGCTTATATTTCCAATCTTCTTTGCGTCTTACTGGCTTAATGCTTAATCAAGCACTGAGCAATTTTACTTTGAGCTCAATTATGTGGTGTGAATCAGACGCCTCATCTTAAAAGTGGAACAGTTATTTACCACTCTCCTCCACCTATGCAGGCCTGAACTGTACGTCTGAGCGATAGCCTTTTAAAACTTTTTGTAAGACTATTATGTGATAGAGTGGGCCGGGATAGCATAGTCGGTGTAGCAACTCGCTATGGGTTGGACGGTTCTGGGATCGAATCCCGGTGGGGGCGAGTTTTTCCGCACCCGTCCTGACCGGCCCTGGGGCCCACCCGGCCTCTTGTACAATGGATACCGGGTCTCTTTCCCGGGGGTAAAAAGGCCGGGGCGTGGCGTTGACCACCCTTCCCCTATCTAGCGCCGAGGTTAAAGAAAGAATGGAGCTGTACCTCTATTCGCCCTCTGGGCCTTGATGGCCTGTTCTAGGGTGAACTTTACCTTTACCTTTACTAGTATGTGATACGTCTTGTATTGACATTTTGTCTTACAAGAAATTGATCGTCCCGTTTTGTTACATAATTTTTCTTACACGGCAACTTCTATCTAGGTCGCAACCTCGTTATTATCATACTAACACACGACAGCTCACTGTCGCCTGAACCACGTTCGGATCCAGATCATGCCATTCTGCGTTCATCAATGTGCCCCAAGTTCTCCCCTATCCCGTATATAAGTTTATTTTTCAAAATATAATTAAACTGTTCAAACAGATTTGACATAATAAATGTTTCTATTTTAAATTAATATCTTAGACACATTTTAAAGTGTTTTTATTATCCAGACTCACCGCCTGTGGAATTCTTTCATTCACTTTTTGACCCTAACTCACTGCCTATGGAATTGTGTCATTCACTTTTTGACCCTAACCCACTGCCTATGGAATTGTGTCACTTTTTGACCCTAACCCACCGCCTATGGAATTGTGTCATTCACTTTTTGACCCTAACCCACTGCCCATGGAATTGTGCCACTTTTTGACCCTAACCCACCGCCTATGGAATTGTGTCATTCACTTTTTGACCCTAACCCACCTCCTATGGAATTGTATCATTCACTTTTTCATCCTAATCTACCACCTACTGAATTCTGTCACTCGTTCATCCCAAACCAGTCAGACCATGTCACATGTAACTTGACCGCTGATAATACAGATGATAGTAGGTGAGTATGAATCCTTGTACTCTGATATAAATCTCTCCCACTGTCACTTTGTCCAACACTAATCTCAAATGGACTATTATTATCACATATGAAGCACTACAACTGAGTTACACCAGATCACTGCCCAGCTCGACTGAGAGATTTCATGATTAATTCCTTCAAGGTAAGTGTCAGACAGGTTTCTTCAGATGGGCCAAAACTGATTTTCTTCTCTCCCTTTCAATTCTGCGCACGTGAATATTCCGTCACTTTCAAAACTGTGCGAAGTCTGAAGTTGATAGGGTCGTTGCTTAACCCACATATCACTTTGAAACTATACGACTTTCCAAACATGATAATGTACGAGTTAATTTAAATGTTCTAATTAGTGAATAAATACACGAGTTAATGTATACTTGAGTTAATTAATTAATGCATGAATATGCCTACGAATGAATGATTGAATCCTTTAATTACCACGAACAAGTCATTAATTAATGTTTAATTGATCAAATAAGGAATTGATTTTTTATATCACAGATGTTGTGTGTGTTTCGTGCAGATTGATTCTTGATTCAGTGTTGTTAATGTACCAACCAATCTTTCGGGTACTTGTACATGAGTAACATCTTAAAAGAGAGAAGCAAACAGAGGGAATGGTAAGGAAGAACTGTCAATGAAATTTTTCAGAAGATGTGTGGAGTGAGTTCTGCTGGGATTGTAAAAAAGAGTTTTTTTTTGTAATCATTTCAAGTGCTTACATTGATAGTGTTTACTTCTGATCTCAAACTAGCCGTCCCAGAATCTTAACGCAGATGAAAGACCATCGAAAATTAGAATGGTGGATGGACTGTGCATATTGGCGTTAAAGGAATAAAAAAAAGGAAAGTTATCATACGTTTGGATTGGCCTGGATCTTTATAAAACTAATTTACGTCGTATGACCAGCAACAGCTTCATACATGCAAAATCAACACATGATATTCCTATTCTCGTATGCAGGGACCAAGAAGGCCTGTCCCACCCACCTTTCTGCTTCAGATTTGTGACTAAGCCAACATCCCTATCTGAAACTTAGAGCAGGGTGTGGGGGAATGGGGTAAAATATATGGAAGGAGAAGGGATCATCAATTACCATGGCTGTGTGAGCTGTCAGTTTGATTTCGGATTTTTCCGTGACGTGGCAGCACTAATAAAAGGTTATGTTTTGTTAAGTTTTTTGTCTGTTATGTGTTTCGATTCTCTGTATGGAGTTTGATTGAACTATGTCGGTTTTATTTCTGATTTTCTTCGACGTGTGACAGGTTTAGTAGAAGGAGCTGTCTGGATATGGGCTATATGTTTCATGTTCTTACAAGGATGTAAATTTTTTGTTTGTTATCGTATTTGAAGTCACCACGTTAGATTGATTTCTGATGTTCACGCGATGTGGCAGCACCTTCCATTATATGAGCGTATTGTACTCGTATGTTACATTTAGTTCAATTTGTCACTATTTTTATTATTTGATTTGTAGTTTATATATTTTCTTCCGTTTTTTATTCGAATTTGAGTGTATTTGTTATGTTTATGATCAGATTTTACTACAATAAATAATCTGTATTGACTTCTTGTTAAGTAAACTAGCGTGTTTTCACACAATCCAGTTTTGTGATCAAATATTTCTTAGGGCAGAGTCGCTACAGTCTTCGATCTCTGTGCCATCACATTAAAAAGATAAAAGCTAGAGGTGTTGTAAGTATTACAGAGGATTTAATTACATTTTCAGTAGGCTAATAGGTGTGAGATGTTAGTGAAATTTCGAGTCCCTTAATTATAACGAATTTCTTGAGTAGGTAGATTCTGTTAGGGCCTCAAGAAGGACTGTATGGAGTTGATTGTTTCGTGGATTAGTTACTTGGTTAATAATACAGAGTTGTTGAAAAAGAATCGATCACATTAAAAAATTTTTGCTCGGTAACTTAGTAGCATATAAACATCTCGAATGCACAAAATTATAGAGCTACCCTTTTTTTTTCAGGTTTTGGCGCCTGAAAATTTTACGCGTTTCCACCAATGATACTTAGTTACTGAGTAATACATTTTTGAAAGTGTTCAATTCTTTTTGAATAACGCTGTACGTGTATAATTACATGAAATTGGAAGACATTATTCTTTTGTTTTGTACCAGATTATGAAAACATATGGGCTGCATGGAGATAAACTTATGTGCCCCCGTAAATTGTTCTTTGTAGAGAAACATGTAGGTAGCTTATCGTTCGAGTCTTCTTTACTCTCGAGAAATGACTTATGAATACACGTTGGAAATTGTGAAATGTGAAGCCGACAATGCAGGAAGCTGTGGAATTAGCTTTAGTCCATCTGAGTGTAATTACAGGATTATTATACGCGTATAAAGGATTTTGAGTTTCATGTGTTGTATTCTTGTTTTCGTGTTGTGCATTATGGTTTGTAATTATTCATGTGACCAGAATAACGTAAAATGAGACATTTTTATTACCCATAGACGGTCTTTTAGAAGTATGTATTGGTCAGTGTATTTGGATACGAACATTTCTATTTGTTAACTCTCTAATGATTGTGAAGAATGAACTCGACCCTGCAGAAAGCTGCAAAATCAACTTCCTTTTGTCAGTATTAGGGAAATAGTTGTGGAAAATGGGTGACTGTCTTACAGCAAGCCGTATAACGAAATTTTGCTAGGAAATTGACGCAAAAGAGTAATTACAACTCCTATGTACCAATACTGACTAAGGGAATTCTTAACGATATAGTTAACTAGGCTATTAGGGGACTATTAAAACTTTCCAGAGGGTTCTTGCTCGACGGTCTATAGTCTACCGACACGAAGTATTTTCTGCAGTTGTTTGGTATTTGCGTGTCCCTTTGGCTTGAATAAAAACACGTGACATGTCTGAAATGTCCAGTGGTCTGGCTGCGAAGGATTCGCGGGTCTTCAAAGACAGAATATTATCTGGTACTCTTAGAAGAATTTGAGAGGCTTAAGTGAACTGAATATGTAGTGAGATAAAACGTAAGAGGAGTTCGTGCAGAATTTAATGGGGAAAGCTTTTGTGAAACGTCTGCTTGGAATACAGAGAATTGGGTCGTCTTCATTACAAATCTGTTTTTTGTGTCAATTTAGTACTAGTCGCCGAAAGGCAGAGTTTTTCCAGCCACGTGAACGTAGCTATTCTGTTGGCAATATCCCCCGGCGTTATGCTTGACCCTTGAAGATGGGACCGACAGCTTGTCCCGAAACATCGGTAACGAACTACCAGTCTACACTGCGTAACATCACAGAAGAGCGAAGATTTCATTTACACCGTGGGAGAAGCCTGAAATCACTCAAGCTTGTTGATGCTTTGGACGTTGCCCGTCGCCTTAGGTCTTTTTTACATTACAGCTTATTGAAAACTTGGTCTCCGTTTTAGGTTGAACTAGCGGAGGGAAAGCTCTTGTCCTGTAGGATTTGTTTGGAAGAACTAGTTATTTCAGACGATGTAGTATAAAGAACTAGTTCTTTCAAACGATGTAGTATAAAGAACCCAAGACGATAAACACTGTCCAAAACGCTAGTGTAGCTTATTCCCTTTTCGTTTCGACTGCACTTCGTCGTCTTCAGGTAGACGCCGTGACGCACGGGGTTAAAATACATAATGTAAAAGTAGGCTTACACCAGACATAAGTCAGTATAATGGCTGGGCTACTGGCTGGACGATCTGGGGTTTGAATCTCGACAGGGGCAAGAGATTATCTCATCTTTAAAACGTCGGGGCTCTGTGAACCACCGAGCGTTCTCTTCAGTGTGTACCGGTGGCAAAGCGGCTGGGGAGTGAGGCTGACCACTCACCTCCATCTAGTTCCGGGAATAAGAAAGAGAGGAGCTATACCTTCACTGCCCCGTATGCCTTCATAGCTGTGGAGGGATGACCTTACATCAGTGATCGCAAAGCCTCGACAGTGAGGAGGCTTAGGCCTACTAGGGCTGTGGAGCCATTGAAAAAAGAATTATTACTTCAAAACCCGAAGCAGTAACACCTTATGGAACTCTAGCCCATGTAAAACAATGGTGAGATAACTTATCGAAACACACGCAGAATGCTGTTTGCTGGGGTATGATGCTGTGTAGTCTGGCAAGAATTTACCGACGTTTTGGAGAAGAATGTCTCCGTCTTTAGGGTAAGATGGAGACAGTAGGTTACCCCGAGGCATTGGTAAATTAATAAAAAATACACTCCGTCACATCGGATGAGACGGTATGCCCATTGTCGAATCTGTTTGTAAAACACAAATTTAAAACTTCATATTAAAGCGATGCCACTTCTGGACTGTGTCACTGTATACCTGCTTGTAGCATTGTTTTACTTTAAATCCATGATGAGAGACTTTCTCTTGAAAAGCTGATTGTTTTTCAGCTGTTCAAGAAATAATGCCGACTTTTATGTTATTTACAGACTTCACCATTTAGCCATATTGTGATCATGTTTGTGCCTCTTCTTTCGACGACTGGACCATCACCAGCCCCTCCACACAAAGAAAGACTCGGTAATACACTCATGCTCCGGACTGGATATGAACCCACTATCTCAATGTGCTAGTACTCCAGAACTGCCGTTGTCTTAAATTTATTAAAAGTGGAGCAAGATTTAGGACTTTTCTTCAGGCGCTGCTCTTATAACTTTTCAGTAAGGTGGAGGTCTGTGAAGTGTTCGCTGTTGTTCAGTGTTTCTGTCTTTTGGTATTACAAAGCGGTGGGCCTGCATCTGTCGGTTTCCATGGCTGGACAAGCTACTTTAAGCAGCTGCCCTACACAGTCAAGTGTTCATACTCGGCGTGTAACGACCTGAAAGTTATGTGCTTTGTTACCGATTTGCTAAATGATTCGGAAACAGCACAGTGGTGGGTGTGTGTTAGCAAGGAGAGGAAACCTGTTGTACACTGACCGAGTATGTCTGGGCTCCATAAATCCTGGAGAATTATAGTTGAAATGAAGTGAAAAGGTGTTGCCATAGACACTAAAGGTGTATAGGTATGTTACACACTTTCAGAATTCATTCTAACAAAAATTACCTGTATGGAGTAACAAGATTTTTAGACAGCAAAGAAGATGCTCTAAATTTTCGAATTATCACTTACCTCATTTCGACATGAACATCACTGGTGTTTGTACACACTTCAAACCGGTGATGAGTCTGATTCCAAATAGCAGATAATATACGCATGTTAGTTGATTCAAAAGCATCCTTGATACGAATTTTGAGATCGTTGAGATTTTAAGGCTTTCGGAGGGTACCACAGACACATCCTTAACTTACTCAATAAACATAAATCTAAATAAGTGAGACCGGAGACCAAGGGGGCCACTCTTTTTTTCCGATTCTGCCATTTCATCTTCCTGGGAAACAGTTGTTGATAAATTCTCTGACACATCGGTGCAAGTAGGGTGGTGCACGATGTTCATGTTGGAAGAAGAAGGTGTAAGAAGGTGTTATCAACACAGTTCCATCAGTTAAACAAATTTTTATACCAATCGATGCACTGTTAAAACCACCTTTATCGGTTGGTGTAAAAATTTGTTTAACTAGTGAAGATGCACGGTGATAGTAACGTGAAATTTAGACAGTTCCATCAGGTCAAGGTACGCGGTGGAGCCTCCTGTTGGAAGTAGATCGTGTTACGGCGGTCTGCTTCTGGCTGTGTTATCAATAACAATTCCATTACATCAAGGTAAGCATTGCCTGTAATGTTCTGATCTGGGTAACAGAACGCGCCTTACACGTTTTTCTCCGAGTGGAAATGCAAGGCATTCACGTGTGAATTTTCCGTGATATGTTCTGCCGTTTTAGTAATGATTGACACTTCCTGACAAATGAAACACCGCTGCATCATTGAACGCGTCGTTGGATAAGAAATTGTCGCCGATTGAAATATTTCGCACCATTTCAGCACAAAGTATAGCATGCTGAACAGTGTTACCTGGTTTAAGTTATTGGCAGACTTTGAGAATCTCGCCACTTCAGTTATTTTCCAGACTCTCGACTGAAGAATGAGAAGTTTACACTTCTTTTCGACGTCGGCTGGCTGCTGACGATCGCCTGTCGCAATCTTCACAGCTGTTTCAGTAACAGGCGGGCGTCTTGAGGTTTTGCCTGTGCTGAGACTAGAACATGCTGACCATCGATGGAATGGGAGTAGGGCAGTGGACTACGTGGCGTGAAGGGGACATGAGAGAAAGAAAGAAAGAAAGCGGAAGGCATAGACGGTATTATGTAGTCCTACTTGTGCATGAATTGCGATATGGTTTGGGTCTGTGAGGTAAATACCTTAGAATTAGGCCAAATAGTCACGGCGTTAGGTATGGGTGGGACAGGAAGGGGTGAGAGACGCACAGTAAAATTTTGGGTTTTGAAATCCTATAAGGAAGAGTCCTGTTAGAGATATAGCGTAAATGAATTCTAAAGAAGTACGATATGAGGTTATAGGCTGGGCTCCTGTTGTTCGTGGCGGCAGACTCCATTGAACATGATGATGAATATTCGTGTTCATTAAGAGATGGGAAGTCTCTTGAAAAGGAGTTAGAACCAGCTTCAACAGAATGCTATGATCCAAATAAATAAATAATGAGGTTTCTGTTCCGTGGATTTCGTTGTCATATATGACTGCCTAAGGAAAGTGAAGAGAGTTGTTTTATCGACTGAAACTTAATAATGATTAGCTGGAATAGCTCAGCCGGTGTAGTGACTGGACCGTCGAGGGGTCGTGGTCCAATTTCCGGCAAGGGCAAGGGATTTTTCTTTCCCTCCCAAGGCCTTCAGACCTGCACACTGTGGGGCCCACCTAGCCTCCTATTTAGTTAGCAACCTGGGATTCTTCTCCTGGGGTAAAGCGGCCGGGGCGTGAAACTGACCACTCCTTCTATTGTCGAGATTAATAATGAGTGGAGATACGCCTCTATTCTACCCCCCCACCCTACGCCTTTTTAGCGTATACAGGAACAACTTTAATTTTATCCGTACAGCAATAACGATTTATAACTCGCATAAAATAGAAGGTGGTGTTTTGAGTTAGTTTAGTTTGTATGTGTTTACTTCTGAGACATAAAGTTCTGTCAAGTATAGATCGTTCCTAGGGGAAAGAGAGAGAGAGAGAGAGAGAGAGAGAGAGATACGTAGCCCTAATGTAACTAGCAGAAACTTTAGCTCTCTGTGGGAAGGGTGAGAGGGTAAAAGAGAGAGATGGCGCGAGAGCAAACCTCGGCTCTGATCAATTTAAGCCGGAAAAGTGGAAGCGTCATGTGGCCAGGACATGGGAAATCAACTTCTCTTAAAAAATCGATTTGTCAAGTCTCAAGACATATACAGCAGAATAAGGATAGCGTAGGGAAAGAAAAGAAAAAGCAAAACTCTTTTTCATTTTTTTCATACTTCAGCTGCTGGAAGTTGGAAGGAAAAAAAAATAGCGTTAAAGTAATTGACGGAAAGGGAAATGGAACGTGTTTTGGTTATTTCTAAAACATACCTCGTTACATTTGTCATCTTACATTTACATTTCATATCCAAAGTTCAGTTTCGTTAACTGTTAGTTGCTTCAAAATATATTAGTAATGTTATTACTATTACATGTAGGGTAAAGCCGGGCCAGATGACGCAGCGGGATAGCCGCCGTACAGTCTAAAAAAATACAGAATACGGTCCAATAAATGTCTGGTACTTCTTAACGCTGAAGATGGATGCACTATGCTCATTCGAAACGTCGGTAACTAGTTACCAGTCGACACAGTGTAACATTTCAGAAGATTTGTATCTCCATCAGAAACTGAAATCCCACACTGTGTCAATGACATTTCCACCTGCAAAATTCACACTCCATAAGTGTTATAACCATGCTTCAAAGTGTGCACCTTTATAATACAGTCCAGCTTCAGATAACACCGTCCTTAGAAGCATAAATGCAGTTATTTTCTGTAATTCAGGTTCTAATCTTACCAGTCGTGCCGCTTCAGACCATATATAATACTGTCTTCCTTCACTGTCAGAAATAAACTTACATCTTTAAATTAATTTCCAATTCTTGTTACTTTACATTCTCTAACCTTTATATCGATTTGTTTCTGAAGAAAATGCGGGGTGTGTGAGAGTTATTAGCTGGGAGAGGTTTCGCGTTGCTGACAGAAGACATACACGTAGCGCTACGGGTGGCATAATTATGAACTACATGTTTCAGTAAATGCGAATACAGAGCTACTTCAGCGCCATCAACCGATCTAAGGCCATACTACTTCCAGGCGAGGACGGTGGTGCATGTCCAATATAACCCACTGCGTGTTTATTGCGTGAATGCGTGTGTATGCTGTGAGAAATTGTTGGTTTGTATTTATAACATAATTTATAATAAATTTTGTAATTAGAGGCTACGAACTAGATCGCGGAATCTGGATTTTATTGGAGGTATGAGCAAGTATTTTTATCTTCACCAAAACGTTCAGACCGGCTCTGGGGTCCACCCCCATTCTAGCCAGTGGGTACAGGGGCTAAGTCCTCGGAAGTAAAGCTGCCCGGGTCTAAGGCTGACCACTCGATTCCATATAGTACCGAGGTTAAGAATGACTGGAGCTATATTTTCACTCCCTCACACGCCTTCATGTTGTATTTCTTCATTAATCACAAGGAGTTTATTTTCATTTTTGCGTGATATTATTCAGTCTGAAGAATGGTATCGTCCATTTTGTTTCACACAGACTTGAATACAATAATTTTCCCAATTATTCTGTACATGCAGTCCCAGCAGTGTCTGACTGAGAATCCTGTCTAATAGCCTTTGTCGTTAGCATTATTGATAATTTGTGTTCAGCTGTTAGTGCTTAATGGTTGCGAATACTTATCAGAAAGACGTTAATTACTTGGGAAATTTTGTGTACTTCTAACAAGTGTCCGACATTTCAATTGCAACTACTAGCTTCGTGTTTTCTCTACAGATGTTCGTAACAATATATATTCTTGGAATAAGCCTCTGATATTGCGCAGAAACGTACTGTGTATACATTTAGCTGTGAAATGGCTTCTAAAGACCACGAGTGTTAAAAAAATCTTTGTAAATAATTATTACTTTCAAATTGAGGCTTTTCACATTGTCGCTATGCACTTTGCGTCATCTCATAAATAATTCAGTTTCCAGAAGTAAAGTTATAGTAATTTCGATCCCAACAAGTCTCCACGCGCAGGTTGGCATCTTCATGCAAAGGCCTTGTCGAGCGCATTAAAAGCATTTTGAAGAAGATTATAATCGCTGAATCTACGCATATTTGGCTGAGTATGGAAACGTACTGCTTCAGTAACTATTGGCGTCAGTGCTTTTAACCCACAAGAATATTTCCCTTAGGTCAAAATGCAATCCCAAATTATTTCTTCTCAATTTGTGAACGGAATGGGGCAGTGTCTGAATAGTCATAATCAAAACCAGCAACCAACATGGTTTCTAAACGGATTCAGAAGTAACCCTCACATGGATCCTCTTCCGTCTAAGGGTTAAATAAAATCTGTCCAGTGACTCATATTCATGTGAAGTTACCAACGTAGAAGCGTCTAGCCCCGCTCGTAAGTTATTTAGAATTTAATGCAAATGAAAGATCCCAAATAAGAAAAATAACAAGCAGCTCGCAGCTGAACTGGAAGCTTCAGTTCTTCATTATCTATAGTGAAGAAGCCAGAAAATGTAAAGATTTTTGTGCACGATTACAGTGTTTTTTTTATATTCTACGAAATATTACCTATCAAAAATTTGTTCGAATGTCTATTACGATATTTTATTTCAGGGTTCAAAATTGAGTGGCGCTAATATCGTTCCAACCTCACGACTTTGTACATCTGCTGTTTTGTAGGAATTAGATAGTATGGCGTTGGTATGATTTGATAAGTTGTAACATTTACATAATGTATCCATACTATCGGGTAACTGGTTACAGAGTATGGGTGGCACGGAGACATACAAAACACACACACAAACACACACACTGACATTATGGTGATCTCACAAGTGCACGTTTGTCCTTAGGAAGGGAAGTTGGGTAAAGTGGGGAAAGGAAAAAAGGCAGTAAAAGTAATGAGGTGAAGATTAGACGTGGCCCACAGAATAATGGTGCAGACTCCGAAATCGACTGTGTGCTGAAGGCTTTGGGCAACAGTAAGACAGCTGGCTGAATTCATTGTTTCAAGTGTTCCAAGATGGATGAATGAAAACTGCTCAGTTGGTGCAGAAAAATTCACTGATAGTGAAAATAAATTGACATCCATAGTATGAGTGCCGTTTTATTTGACGTTTGCTTACACATTTTAATAAAGATAGTGATTTTCTTTTTTCATCTGTCCCGAGTTATACTTTATCATTAATAATTCATTTACTGATTTTTATTTACATCGAAAATGGAGTTGTAAAATTTTCTTTTGTGAACCTTTACGTTTCTTTACCTCGAAATTTACACTATCACAAAGCGTTAATGATCACTTCTCTCTAATGAAATGATCACGAGTGAGCCTATGTTCCGCCACCGCCGATTTTCTGGATGCCCAAGCCGTGTGTGCCGGCTGTGCTCTTTAATCCTGGAGACTCAAAGCCATCTTATGAATTCCATATTAGAGAGCATTTTTTTCCCAATGGCGCAACAGCCCCTAGTTGGCCAGGGCCTCATCTTGCGAGGCTTGGTCATCACACTCATCTGAGACGCACCACACTCGGTAGGACTCCTCTGGACAAGTGATCAGCCCGACGCAGAGACCTCTACCTGATAACACACAACACTCACAAGAGCCTCCGGCGGGATCTGAACTCACAATCCCAGCAAGCGAACTTCTGCAGACCCAGATGTAATGTTTTCGTCTTTGATATACGTGTTGTTGTTGTTTGTTGGGTGTCTGTTCTGATGTAAATAATTTCATTTATTTTGTTTATCGAAGAAAAACTTTTCTAAATATTTACTGTGTGTAAAATAGAAGTGTGTTTTAATGACAAGAATAATGGATTTAAAAATGAATGTCATTGCGCAAGTTGTCCTCCCTCCAAGTTATGTATATTTCCAGTATAGCTTAGCTCCTCTTCACTTCATCAACTTCTTGTGGCACCTTCTCCCTCTTTCTTCTCTCTTCCATTAAGTAAAGGTCATAAGGGTCGTCGTGTTTGGGGGAGGTGGGAAAGATATCCACATGTGGTCGTTGTTCGTCTGGTCTGACCGGTTTGTTAAATAAAGAAGAACAAAAAGCGGTTATCGGGGATAATTGTTATAGTACTTGAGTAGCCCCCCTGGTCACCAGCTGAACGAATGCATCCAAGAATACGTGTCTGGCCGAAACAGGTTCACAGTCCTGTGTAATGATAATGGCACAATGATAATTGTGTTTCGGCACAATATGGTTTCGGCTTTCCACGGTGAGGATTATTCATATTTTGAACTTGTAGGTTGTGACACGGGGTAATCTTGGAGGTTGGTACCGACTTGTCAGAGAAGCATGCTATTGGCTTTTTCAGTCTGTACGGTGTCAAACACAGAAGACTGCAATCTAAATTGCGGGCGTTAGCTGTACCCCACAAGTGTTTTACAAGATTTTTTTTGTGGTGAAGGGCCCCGCAGCAGGTGCTACGGACGCACCGCAGCCTTAAGGTTTATTGTGCAACCCTGTGATGAAGATGAAGAGAAAGATGATCAATTTTTTTTTTTTCACTTTTCCAAGTAATGGAGCACCGGTGGAATGAAATTGACAGGGGAAAACCGAAGTACTCGGGGAAAAACCTGTCCCAAAGCCACTTTGTCCACCACAAATACCACATGGACTGACCCAGGATCGAACCCGAGCCTCCGCGGTGTGAGAACAGCGACTAACCGCCTGAGCCATGGCACGGCCTGTACAAGATTCCCTTGAGTTTTACTAATATTGCACTTCTTACGCCTGTTTTCTTCTACAAATTTTCATAAAGTGATAAAATTATCCCTGTAAAGGTCAGTGGTTATTATATATACCATCTACCATAACGCTGAAGGACTTAGGTGTTTTATGACCCTCCACTGTTAACAGCGATATTTTCCGTAAACAATATTAACAGTTGCTCTTGGTATTAGAGGGTCATTATGTTTTCTGTGAGGTGGAAATTGAATTTGTAAATTCTGTGTAGTTGAGCGTCAAGCTTCATAGGTTAAGGAGCTTATGATGGGTTACACATGTATTGCGGTTTACGAAATTAATGACCGTATTTGCTTGTAGAATTTTGATAGGGAAATCGTTTCGAGAATATTCACGTAGATAAAGACCAGGGATTGAAGATGATAATACACTTATTTTAAAAAATAATGTTTTTCTGTGAATTGCCCTGATAGAGACATTCTGAATTTTAATCTGAAAAGCTGAAGGAAGAGACACTTGAGAGACGTAGGCGTAGATGGCAGGATAATATTAAAATGATATGAAATAAATATGTGGCGATATGGACTGGATTAATCTGGCTTATGGTAGGTATTAATTACGGGATCTTGTGAACAGTGTAATAGACTTACGGGTTGTAAAGAGCTGGGAATTTCTTGACCAGCTCAGCAACTATTAGTTTATCGAGAATGATTGTTCTTCATGCACATAGTTACTATTAGGCCTACATAAGAAAATAAATGAAAGAACTACGTAGTGAGATTTGGGGTTCTTGCGGCGCTCACTGTCTTTTTGTAGACGACGCCGTTAAGTGTGGTAGATAATGCCTCCATCATGTTAGAAGAATAAAGCAGAAAATATCCTTCCTTGAAGATAGAGGCAGCAGGTTTTTCCTAAACGTCGTTCCTTATCTTCCTTATCCACTGTGACACATCCCAGAAGTCTAACTTTCACAGGCAATACGTACACAATCAAACTCCTGTATAGCGCTGCTCTTCGCGGCGGTAAAAGAAAATACTCTGTAATAGGGAATTTCTGTTCACAGACCTCCGTAGGCGCTGAGGGTGGCGCTATATCGGGGTTTGTATTCTTATCGTTACGTATGTTAACTGATATTTTTTTCTAGAGGTTGTTCTAATATGTAGACCTAAATCATAAGATATTAAATATAATATAATGTAAAATTAGTCAGGCCTTATTCTGCATTCTGTAGCTAATGGCGTGGTTAGTAATGGTTACCTATTTTCAAACTGTCTGCTCTAAACTTCGTGTCAAGTTACAGTAAGACGCAGTGACTATCGCTGGAATGCTGGCAGATGTGGCGCCCTCCTCTTTCCAGATAGATATCTAATCAGACCTTTCTGAGTATTAGTCCCTTACAAGGTGGAGTGTGTCCACACGAGTTTCAGAGCCTCAGGGTATCTTAACCTGCACCTGCCCTTTCGAGGTCCTGCGTGGACAGCGTCTCTCAGAAAGAAGTACGGTCTGCCTGCAAACGAACACGCGAAGACAGTCGTGGAAATCAGAATGGATATTACAATTCCGTTTACGCCAAGCTGCATCGTAAATCATTCTTATATTTTAGTCTTCATAAAATAATATGTGACTAGCTTCTTTTACATTTAGGCCAGTAATGACTGTAATGACTAAGGTTTTCTTATCTCGATTTCTCTTGTTCACACCATAAATTATTTCTAAGAACTCATTTATTGAGTTCATTACCGTTTTAAATATGAAGATTACTCTACTCTGGGTTTTGGCGTCGAATATTCTTCTACAGACTTAACCAATACATCGGAACAATGTGATGGCTCCATCTTCACGTCAGAACAACATACTCTGAAAATGGAGAAAACATGTTTTACCGAAAGATTTCTAAATACGTACCATACAGTTATGCACCACAAGACATAAATTTTCGACTTAATTGTTTGTTTTTCACTAGGTACATACCTGCCACACTATTCGTCGGAGGGGAAAAACTATTGTATATTATTAAGCCTTTAAAGACTAAAGGTATTCTATATTATACATAAATACTCAGTTCCTACCTGACAGAGAACACAGTGCACTACCGTCAGAAAGACCAATCGGTGAATCCTGGGTAGGGAAATAATCGCTGTATGGGGAAATATTCACTGTTTATCGTAAGAAACTTAAGGAATGCATAAATGACCGTGTGAAAAAAATTCAGAATTTTCAGTGTTCAACTCTCGGTGCATATAGTAACAAGTAGGCTTTAAAGGGTTATTTAAAAGTTGTGGTTATTTGTAACATATATTTGTTACGTATTAAGCAATATTATTCCAAATATAACGTATTAAACGTGCGTCGTCAAAATCATTGCCCATAAAATGGCATTTACCCTAGCAGCAAACGTAATTCACGTCTAAAGAACTGCACCTTTATAACGACACGCATACTGGATTAGTGTATGCTCGTAGCATTTTCTGCCATCTTCTCTTACGTCTAATAAGTTGTCTTTTCACTCTTGATTTTCCAACCAAAATATTATGGTAAAGCTTAAAACATTTCTGACAGCCTGTCACGTTTTGTAAACTGCATTATATATTGGGCTTGTGTCTTCACATTGGAAAAATACATAATATAAACGTGATATGAGTAATATAAGATTAAGTATTGTGGCTGGTTTTAGTAAGATTAAAGTCTGAAGGACATATTGCAGTGCAAATTTGTTAAAATCATTCGTTTTACCGTGACAAGGCTTGGGAAAATTATGCTCAGTCACTCTGCAAAAGTGATAGTTTAGGGAGTGCATAAGCGAAGTTCCTCTGTGCATTAGATGTTAGCTTTAGTTGTCATATTATTTAAATGACTATAGTGAGTTGTCTTATGAATTCTATTCGTTAGAATCCAAGAAATCCTAAAACATATCTTTTTTTTTAAGATTTTGGAACCGTCAAATATTCTTAACAGGCAAATTTATCCCTTTGCATGCCGTAAAGGTTTATGTGGCGGTGGAGATATAGCTCCACGTATTCCTAACCTCAGCACCAGATGGGATGAATGGTCAGCTTCACAGTCCCGCTGCTTTACAATCGAGGAAAGAAAGCACGGTACACAACGAATAGGAGACTACGTGAGCCTCACAGCAGGGCTGGTTGCTCTTGCCTCTGCCGGGAATCGAATCGCAATACCTCGGACGTCCAGGCCGTAGTCTATAGTCAGTAAGGTACATACCAAATACGCTTTCACAGCTCCTATTAAAAGGTGAAATCGTTAATTTGATACGAAATGTTATGAAATAAAGTTTATTGAAAAAACATGTAGTTACGGGAATACAAACGTAGATGACTACCAAGGAAATCTCTGAAACAGGTCTGTTGTTTTTTAAACTTATTTAAATTGATGGGTAATTTGTTGTCACTGAACTTCGTGATCTGTCGTCTTCTTTTTTTTTGGGGGGGGGGGGTGAAGGGCCCCGCAGCAGATGCTACGGACGCACCGCAGCCGATGCTACGGACGCACCGCAGCCTTGAGGCTTATTGTGCAACCCTGTAATGAAGATGAATATTTTATTTTCGTTTTTCCAAGTACTGGAGCACCGGTGGAATGAAATGGACAGGGAAAAACCGAAGCACTCGGTGAAAAACCTGTCCCAGTGCTACTTTGTCCACCATAAATTCAACATGGACTAACCCGGGATCGAACCCGTGCTTCCGCGGTGAGAGGCCGGCGACTAATCGCCTGAACCATGGCACGGCCGATCTATCGTCTTAGTAAGTACGTAAAACAGATTATATGCTTTTGTAATTTTTCCTTATTATGTATATTTTATTTTCTGCAGCCTGCCTAGCAGAAACGTTATACTTCTACGCGTTAACCTTTCAAAAGATTAACCTGTTTTATATTGAAAACTCAGCTCGTACCGCACAGTAAACACACCTCTTCTCGGTTATAGAAATCAGTCAGTTAATGTTGTGTAGGAAAATAATCGCTGTTTGCTCTGAAATACATACAAAAACACTGAAGTGCATTTAGGGGCAGAAAGTAGAATTTTTAAAACCTCAAAAAAAGTAGTGTAAAAGTAAACCATAGAATTTAAAGGGTTAAGTTAAATTATTGTTACAAATTTCTACTAGCCAAAGGAGCGCATTTTTGAGTCTTTGTCCCCTGAAGCCAACAAGACTTGGACACACGTTTAATGTTTTTACTCTTCCAAATTCTTTCTAGCTGTGTGGTCGCTGTAATTTTTACAAATGATGGGTTATGACTTCCAGATGGGATATCAACGATTGTGAGGAGGCAGTAGCCATAGAAATAATCAAGCTGTGTCTATTACGTCCTGCTACTTTATTATCTATTTGCATCCCGTTCCCCCAAAGAGATATAATTATATTAATTGGAAGAGTTGTATATAAAAAGAAAGAACAGAACCGGACAAGCAGCAGCAAGTGACGACTCAAACCCGCCATGTTTTCCTTCATTGTCTCTAGGCTCAACGCTATGATCGTACAGGTCTGCGATGATTGCTACTGATACGATCGGTTTCGTAATTCCAGCAGCGGCTCCTGAAAAGGAAAGGAACTTTAAAATGAATTCATCAACAAGCAATCATCAAACACAACTTTTATTCAGCTTTTAATATGTATCTTATCCGACACCGAGCCCGGATAGCTCAGTCGCTTTAGTGACATGCCACAGAATGGACAGCCGGGGGACTGTGATTCGATTCTCTGCAGGGCAAGTGAGTTGTCTCTTCTCCAAAGCGTTCAGATCATCTTGGGGCCGACCCCGCCGTATTCAATGCGTGAGCTGGATGTTCGGTTTCGACACTCTTTTTCGCCTGACCGTTCATGTGTTTCTGTTATATAATGTCCAGTGTCATTACGCATAGTTGGAAACACCTGCATAATTCTGACACCTAGTCATATAAGAATTGTACAATTTGAGGCACTGCGCTATGAGCCGGGAGTTCGCGGGTTCGATTCCAGATGGAGTCATTGGGATTTTTCATTGACTTAATCCTTCCGGCCGCACTACGACCCTGTGGTAAACACATTCTCTAACAGAAGTGAGTACCAGGGATATCTCCTGGGGGGGTAAAAGCGGCAGATGCTTAGGGCTGACATTAGCACCTTCTTGTGCCTTCATATCTAGAAATTCTAGAAGCCTCAACTTTTTGGATCCCTAAGTGTTTGTCCGAGCCTGTAATGGGATAGCTTTACGTAGCTTTTACCTTTACAGTTAAAAGGAGAATAGGATATAATAGGAGTTGCTAACACAGTGAGAAGTAATCTTGGTCGTCGGCGTCTATGGAGGAAATGTGTGTGAACAATGTGGCTTGTAAGATGCTCCATTAATTTGAAGCTATTAGAATTAGGCCTGTGTCTCTATATATCATTTATTGTACGCACTCAAGGGAAGGTATCTCATGAATACTTAGCGTTTGGATTTTTTTTGGCGCCATATATTATTTCGACTTAGAAACGGAGGAATTATTTTAAATATCGGGGCATGTTTGAAGGTGGATCTTACAAATATGGTGATTTACTTGACCAAGTCCTGTAATTTTAAACCCCGTGTATCTGTGAAATAGTTAGAGGCTGTCTGTCTTAGTCACAGTCTCAATGCTGTCTTCCTCCGTCTATGAAGAGACAGAGCTGATAACAGGAGAGCAGTTCGCAGCCCCTGATTACTACTGATGACATCCTTATCGGTTAAAACACGGTCTTCTTTCTTTCTGTGTTTATAGGAATCGTCTGTCAGGGGTGTGGAGTTGCGCCCTCTTTTCCCCTTTTCTTATATACTCACCCCCGCATCCTTTGCCGCCATTTAATGTATTTACGATTATTGCTCCTATAACAAACCTTACTAGGTAACGTTCTTTAACATCTGCTACCACAGAATTATCGTAGGCTACGGGAAAAGGCAGTTCTGAAAGATTCACTGAATGTGTCTTATCATGCGAAAATAAGATGGCAGAAGTGGACTAAAATGTGTAGTAAACATTACAAAATATATCTTTAAGGAAACGCTTGTGTGTTGTGGTGAGTTTTGAAATGGTGTTGTGGTGTTGCTACAGGAACATGCATTTGGCTGACTACAGGATGTCAGTCTGAAAACATTCCTATTTGTACCGGGTTCCCAACATCATTTGTCCAAGCACATTTGTTTTAGAACAAAGAACTAGTCTTTGAAATACATTTAATCATAAATTTTGTATCCTTAAAGGGACTGAAAGTAAGCTTATAAACCCACTATAGGCTTGCTGTCTGTGCTTCTTCCTTTCAGTTTTTGAAGTAATAGGCCAATTTTTGTAGAATTTAGTACCAACATTTCGCCATTGGGAGGTATAACAACCTCGTTTATTTTAGTCTTAATACAGACAATAAAACAACTGCGAGAGTACAAAATTTTGGGGCCATGGAAATGTTCTTGGTTACAAATCTTTAAAATATATGCAAATTTTATTAAGGTAATATTTAGGTAATTGTAAAAGAAAAACGCTTCGGCCGTTTGAAAATTTTTATGCAGCTTCAATTCTGTTCATGTCATCATGACTCATAGACAGGCTTACTGTACGTGGTACTGTGATAACCTCCAAAAATCAGGGTTAAACGATGTACGTCTGTACAATGAAAATTTGGATTTATGAGTTTTGTAAAGAAGTGTGTTTAAACGCTTTCCGAAATTTCTGGTAATGGCTAATTTATTGTGCTGTATTTCCTCGTGTACTTTTTGTTGTCTGTTGTATACTTAATGTAATTTACGAGATGCTTATTGTGCGGGCTCCTTTAATGTCTTTCTTCTTTTTGCTATGGCAGATATTTTCATAATTACGAATTAAGTATACATTTGGCCTTTTCTTTCTGAATATTTGTTTCTTCCTGATTAGTTGGATCTCAGTTCTTTCAATATGACAGTTTTTTACGTTTGAGTCTTAAGAAGGGTGGATTTATCAAAACGTCTTCGTCAGTTAAACTGGCAATAAACAAGCTACGAGTCTGAAGTTTCAGCTTTTCACGACGTGGTATTTTGACCTAGTGCGATAGGTGGGTACTTACGTTTCGAAAAAATATATTACCTTCATCTTCAGGGTGTAAGATGAATTGTTTTTACAGGTAATCATGCATTTTCTTTAATTTAATTTATTTTAAAATAACCTATCCACTCAACACCCCAACTTTTTTTCAAGGATCTGTCACATCTGGTCCCACTGAGGCTTTCTGCACACCCGTTATATGATCCCAGGGCGGGAAGGTGGGCGATTCTCCTGTTGTCACTCACTTCCAAGCAGCTGACGTGAGCTGGATTCTGCTGCTCCTGGTAGCTACTGATAAGGGAGCTAGGCAACCCGCCGTGCTTTTATTGGATGTGGAAAGGGGGAGGAACAAGTAAGGGGAAAAAAGGAACAAGATTTATATGTTGGTGACTGCAGTAATCGAACCACGCCCAAATATTCATTCGCATTACCTTCTCTGTCTCTAGCTTCTTCATTCTATATTCTTACATCTGTGATATTCTACATCTTTCTTCCTCCTGCTTTTCTCCCCCATTTCCCACCTCCATTGTAAGTTCTGAATTCTTGCATTCACATTTTATTCCCAAACCGTGGTTAAGGAATGAAACAAGATAAGAAATGGAAACGTATTCTGAACTATTTTCAAGATACCACGTTTGTATTTTTGCTGACTTTTAATCAGTGCTGCGGCACGGCAAGGCAAGGCACGGCACAGCACGGCAAATTCACTTAAATTTATAATGCACATTGTCGAGAGAAAAAAAAGTGACATTTAGATTATTATGATTTATTTCTTTTTTCGGTTACTAACGTATTTGCTCCGTTTAATGTTTAGAGCAGGCATTTGTCTAACTGCACGAAGCAGAGTTCTTTTTAATAAACCAATAGTTGCTCAGCTAGTCAAGAAATCCCACTTTTTTTATAAAACTCAAGAACCCATTAATGATGTTACAATAACGCAATAATATCCGTTGACACATCAATCCAGTCTGCCTTCATAGTATTACTTTCTACATTATTTTCTTACTTCCCTATCTTGCGTCCAAAGGATTTTTCGGCACTTCACAAACACGCTTTAATGGCTGAGATTGTCCTGAATCATATTTCGTACCGCGCAGTAAACACTCCGCCTCAGTTATAAAACCAATCAGTTTATGCTGCATAGGGAAATAATCGCTATTTGTTCTGAGATCCATAAAAGTCTAAACTGTGTGAGAAGAAAGTGGAATTTTTTATTTTTAAACCTGGTGGTAAGTAAAAGCTTTAGGGGTTAATCTATTTTGAAATAATTCATGTCGAATATATGTATAAGAAAAACGAGAGAAAACACAATTTAGAACAGGGCTGTTTTGTGGATAATATACACTGAAGAATAGAATCAAGGAACTATGCAAATGTTATGAACTATATTCGTTTATTTTTGACACTTTAAATGTAAGTTTGATCAAGCTTTACTGTTGTCATCGACAGTAATGCCAATTTTATTCTGGAGTATATATATTTGATTGTATTACACTTTTTTAAAATTTGTTACACTTTTACAATTTTCAAGCGTCAGTTATTATTGTACCGTTTGTATTCTATTAATTTTCCACATATTTCCACTCTTCTTGTTAAATCGTTTTCTTGATTATGTTTCGTTTGATCGAAACATGTACGAAGTTAAATTGTAAATAAAGAGGGCTGTACTCGTTAAAATGTTATTTGATTGTACTATTGCTCCATAGACACCGTTAACCTAACTTTTTTCCTATACTGAAAGACACCTTTACGTATTCGTACGTAGCAATGCGTAAGATTATACTTTTAAATCCTTATGTATTACGGGACTGTAACAGACGGCATTACAAAATATTTCTTAATACTAGCTGAATTATTTTAAAAGACATGTGAGGTTTGTACAGCGTTGATTATAAAGGCTGTTGTCATGTAACATGACACCTTGAGGTTTGGTACATACGTATCAATGTTATGCTGCTTCCGTTTTCAGCGTTTCCTCAAGAAGGAGGTAGTGCGTTCATCCGAAGTGTTTATGATGCTAGTCTACATGGGGTCACGGCCCATACGATAGCAATCTGTAGAAAATAGGTTGTTATTATAATATGGTTCTGTGCACTGGCATGCATGCCAGACAATTACGTTTAATTAGTTTAAATCACTAAATTAACACGAACAGTGACTGGCCTTGCTTTTCAAGCACGTGTGTGATGCGGGAAATCTAGACCTTAGTGTGATTCAGACGACGTTTTGAAATGAAGCTCTGGTACGTAAAATATTTGTCATTTTGTAAACCTAAATTTATTTAAAAAATAAATGAATAAATAAATAAATAAATATATACGTATATGTATAGTTCCCAAATATAGAACATGCGTCTCTAAACGCCTGCCGATTCCAGTGACCGAGCGGTCTAAGGCGTCGGTCTGCGGCCGCTCCCTTGCTGGGATTATGGGTTCAAATGCCGTCACGGACATGGATGTCTCTCTCTTGTGAATGTTGTGTGTTGTAAGGTAGAGATCTCTGCGACGGGCTGATCACTCGTCCAGAGGAGTCCTACCGAGTGTCGTGTGTCTGAGTGTGATCGTGAAACCTCGATAATGAGGAGGCCCTGGCCTCGTAAGGGCTGTTGCGCAATGGAAAGAATCTAAACGCCTAAAGATAATGATAAATATATAACTCCATGTAGCAGAGTCCTTCTTGAGAAGCTGTTGGTCCTCAGCTAGTCAACAAATTCCTCGTATTTTATGGAACCCGAAGGTTAATTTCCGTGTTTACAAGAGCCCAGCACATGTCTGTATCCTAAGCCAAAGCAATCCAGTCCACTCCCCCATCCTATGTCTTAAAGATTCGTTTTAATATTACCCTCTCGTCCACGTCTACACCTAAACATAACACTATAAAAATTTGTAATTTTATATTTTTAATGGGTATTAGACTTGGTCTCTCACCCTAGTGGAAGAAGATGTGTTGGGAATGTTTGTGAACGTAGTTATGTGGGGAAGGTTTATGATTTATTGGGAGCAATTAACGCCACCCTAAAAGAAGAATATGCATAATTTGTAGGAGCCAACGCATTGCTACCTATTGTTAAGGTGATCAAATTTAGGGATGAGGGATGGGCGTGATATTCAGCACGCATTTGGAGATGAAACATACGTACATAATTTTAATCTTTTTATCTGGATACAAGATAGGCTTACCACTTGGGCAAACTACTACCGTTGGCTTCCCAAGACGGTGTTTGTATTTTATACGTAGTCATAACAGAGTTGTCCCAACTTATGATTTCAGCAGGTTCCCTTTGGGTCTGTTGTATTATTTTTCTCCATGGTGCAACAGCCACTAGTGGGCCAGGGCCTCCTCGTTGTCGAGGCTTCACGATCACACTCAGACACACAACTCTCGGTAGGACTCCTCTGGACGAGTGATCAGACCGTCGCAGAGACCTCTACCTGACAACACACAACACTCACAAGAGACAGACATCCATGCCCTCTGTTTTCTTATACCGTAATTAATATACAACTCTCTTGTAAAAATCGAATGATTTGAAAAGAACAGCTTAGATCTCAGTGGTAACTATATGAACCACCAGCTGTACTATTTAAAAATTCTACGTTTTGGTCAAACTCTGTTTATGTGTTTGATGTGTGTGACAACAAAAACCGGTTATTTCCCTGCACAGCAATACTGGCTGGTCTTTTGACGGACACGAATTTGTTCTCTTTGAGGTAGGAACTGAGCCTTTATGCATAACTTTGATTAACGTTAATATTCAATTGTTTGCCGTGGCCCCGGGGGGTTAGTCGGCGGCTTGTCCTCGTGGAGATACGGTTTCAATCCCGGGCCGTTCCATGTGAGTTTTATGGTGGACACAGTGATATGGGACAATTTTAAAGGACGTCATCCCGTTGTGTTGTTTGTAACAGAAATCCAGTCGAAATCCGTCCAAACACAACTAAATTTCATTTATTATATAGAACTACACGTTTCGACCTATTTCAGATCATCCTCAGGTTCACAATTTGTGTTTAAAACGCAATGAGCAAGGAATATAAATTACTTCTATTCCTTTCTCGATAGGTTTTAAACACAAATTGTGAACCTGAGGATGACCTGAAATAGGTCGAAACATGTAGTTCTGTATATTAAATTGAATTTAGTTGTGTTTCGACGGATTTGGACTTGATTTCCGACATGGGACAAGTTTATTCCCGAATAATTCGGTTTTGTCCCTCTCAAAATAATCACACTACGACTCCATACGGTTCTTGATCTATATACTATTTCTATCTAAAGGACAATCGGGCGAATCTGGTGAACCTGCAAACAAAGCAAAGCGAAAAATTGGAAATAAAGGTACTCTTATTTGTATTTTAGTCTTCAAAGTGTTAATGAATACTGTCATTTCATTTTTTAACGGTTGGCAATGCCTGTGTAACAACAAGAGTTGAACTGACTGAAACTTTGAAAGCAGACTCATGAACAGCAAAGGCTGGCCGTTAGCAGGTACGCCCATTATCATTTTAACAGATGTAAGTGTGGTATCCAATATTTTCCCCATTAACGTGGTACAAAGCACACACTTTCTTTGATCAGAATAATGGGAATATTTCAACATAGCTTTCTGCAGACAAGATATTAACAAAGTTTCCTCTGAACAAGTTGCTATGGAGACGGCGACTAATTCCATCGAACAAACGATCAAGCTTGTGTCACTCAGGTACAACGATTGTATGGAAGCTTTAAGTACCGGTAACCATAAAACGGCTCTTTGTTTGATACAGGGTGATTCTAATATAGTCTGTCCTAAACAGTAATCTTCCTACATGTCTGTGAGTGGTTACCAGTTGTTACACGAAATGAACAAGCAACATATTAACACAGTAATGGTTGTAATCACATTGTGACCTTCTGCAGTGTAACGTAACATAACGTAACACAATAAATAATTTAACATAATGTTTCGGTGGAACGTGCTGCCTTTATCTGCGGAATAAAACTTGGATGCACCGTTCTCTTCTGAAGCGATGATACATATCTGCCAAACTACACGGCGTCAGATCCCAGAATACCTGTCTTGACACTGCCCGCCTTGAGAACCTGAAGTCTCACATTAAGAAAACGTCGCTCGTCGCTGACCGCTGAAACTTTGATTCAGTCCCAGGCGAGTTCATGTGGGATTTATGGTGCACAACGTGGCAATAGACACAGGTTTTTCATCGAGTGCATCACTTCCATCCTGTCATTATCACACCACCAATGCTGCGCATTCGAAGTTTATTCTCTGCTAACTAACTAACTAACTAACTAACTCCATGGAGCAGAGTCCTTCTTGAGAAGCTAACAGGTCGTCAGCTAGTCAAGAAATTCCCCGCGTTTTATGGAACCCGAAGGTTCATTACCGCACTCACAAGAGCCCGTTATTCTCTGCTATCAACGCGATATGATCTTAGCAATTGAGACCGTCGTTAAATAAAACCCTAGATAAATTTATATTCCAAAAATGGTATTGAGTTATCTGATAGAACTGAAAAAAAAATGGTTTTGAAGTGTGACATCCCATTGTGTTTTGTAAATATCAATAAATTAATAACACCATCAAACACAACTACAATTTATCGTAAAAAGTATTTTGTTTTAAATATGCTACATGTTTCGGTATATTGTGTTGGTTATTTATAAACACTTGAATACCTGAGTGAGTTTTTCATACTTTCTGACAGTCCCTCCAGGCAAATAGAGGGATAATAACCCCGTTTAGGCCACGACCAATTCCTTTCACCTCCTCTCATGCTTACTGTTCACTGATTTTCCTTAACATTTGACGCTATATAATCTGAGATGCGGTCAGCGTTGTCAACTGTTTGGAGCCTAGCGGTTACTTTATGTACCATCAAGTGTAATATTAAAATGTTCTAAGTTGTGCCCTCACAGTGCATTTATGTTTTTTATGGATCTCACAACAAACAGTGAATGTTTCATTGTACATCAACTGATTTGTTTCTATAACCGAGACGGAGAATATTTACTGCGCGGTACGAACTGGGTTTTAAAGAAACATATTACGTTTCGTCCTTAAAGGGTTAAACAGACTACAGATAAATCATATGTAATGCATTGCAGACACAGTTGCAGAACCTATAGTGACAACCATTCTCAGGTTTAATCACTTTAGGCGCCTGCAGTCTGTTGGGGTGGATCCATAAATGCTATCTGTTGTGGGACTGGGGATAGCGGTTTGTTGAAAGAGTTTGGGGATTCTTAGTACAGAACGAACTGCTTGTAATTACAAAAGGCGCTGTCATCAGACGGAGTGGTGAAAGCTCTTGGTTGTCGAAACAAGTGCTTTCTGCTTTTCAAAAAGAAGATCGTGAGTGTCTTCTCCGTTGTTTGACATGTCCAAAGTCCTTTCTTCGTAATAGTTTCATAAGAACTGACTAAACGTTGCCTTGAAGAAATGCCGTTTGAACATTGGTAACTTTTATTCAATCGGTCAATAAATTCTATGATTTTGTGGAACCAAAATTTTCTTTGAGGGATTCATAAAATTTTACTGTTTGACCGTCTTCACGGGCCGGTATAGCGCAGTCAGTATAGCGACTCGCTACGGGCTGGACGATCCGGGAATCGAATCCGGCAGATCACAGTGGCCGTGCGTTATAAGGCGTGGATCTGCGGCCGTTCACTTGCTGGGATTGTGGGTTCGAATCCAGCCCGGGGAATGGATGTTTGTGTTGTGTTTGTTGTATAAAGACAGTAGTATGGAACATAAGTGACATGAGGACGGGAGGATTGAAAAGTGCAATTTGGATCAAAGGAAAAAATCCAGGTAGGGGTTTATTGCTTTCGTTGTATTATGTTATGGACTTAAAAAGACAGAATACTCATCGAAAGTAGTAAATATATAAAGAGGGGAATATCTTGGGTAAATGCACCGTGCTATAGTGCACATGGAAGGGAGCTATTTTACAGTTTTGTTAAAAGTATCAATATACCGTATCATTATGTGTGTCTGCTGAGGAATACAAGGGGCTCTCAGATGTGTGCTTTATTGTAAATGTGCCCCTCTGCCTGAGGCACACAAAGGCTGGAGATCCTTTCCAGACTAGCCTTTCGCTGCCACGAGACTTACACACGTTTCTATACAAAAGCCGTGTTTCCTAAACCCTAACGTAGTCAGGTACGCCCTCTCCACTCTCGATCGGTCCACAGTTCACTGAACACAGTGATTCAGTAACATAGTGTCTTTTGGGGGTGGAGAAGGGCCCCGCAGCAGAAGCTACGGACGCACCGCAGCCTTAAGGCTTATTGTGCAACCCTGTGACGAAGAAGAAGAGAAAGATGATCAGTTTTTTTCGTTTTTCCAAGTAATGGAGCACCGGTGGAATGAAATTGACAGGGGATAACCGACGTAGTCGGGGAAAAACCTGTCCCAGTGCCACTTTGTCCACCACAAATCTCACATGGGCTGACCCGGGATCGAACCCGGGCTTCCGCGTTGGGAGACTGGCAACTAACCGCCTGAGCCATGACACGGCTTCAGTAACACAGTTACACAGCACTGGAATCGCTTAATGAGAACATGCTGTGCTGCTGTTGACGGCTTCTTGCAACATGGACGCTGATTTTGGACTTAGGGACGAATCTGACGGAAGAAGACACTTGGGGCAACCAAGGAAAAGTGGAGCAATCAATTGGAAGCATAACAGCGTCCTTAGCTCAGGGATGTGCAAATTTTATAAGAATCTAGGAAACACCTTAAAGTTGTAGGTGCCAGAGGGTGACGTGAAACTTCCATACTGAGGACAGACGAATATTAGGCACCACAGTACAAAACTTAGTCGCCACGGCGACCTGTTGCCCCTGATTTGTCAACCCCTGCCGTAGTGTAATACGTGAAAAAGAACAAAAAGTAATTATTGTCACAAATAACTACAGAATTAAGTTGTATTTTGATGATATTTTTATGTGAGGTTTGAGGTTACGTGTCTTCTGGGATTTGACACCGTATAGTTTGGTAGAAATATGCCAGAGTTTCTGAGGAACCCTCTGCTGCCTCCAAATATTTCTATGCTGAAGATAGAGGTAACATTTTTTTTCCAAAATGTTCTTACCTTTCTACTAGGTTACACGGCGTCACATGCCAGAAGCCAGTAACTTCTCAGTTACAGTCAGTATATTTGTGAACTGCCTTGTATACGCTGGCCCCATCATATTCTACTGCCTCTTGTTGGATTGGGTTACTAGAGTAGGAAGAAACTGCTACTTGCACCTGTCGATCACTTCACCACATTGCTGATGACAATGCTTCACGTGACTAGCCTTTTACCCATGGAAATGGAAAGTAAAAGAGAGGAGATATATATATTTTTTGTATCTTAGGGGTTGTTTTTGTTGTATAAAAATGGTTTTCATCCTCAAAGGACACCCAATCCATAATCTTCCTGTAGACATAAGGCACGGGCCTCATACACCTGCAGTTTGCCTTCCCTCTTCATATATCCATTACAGTTTGCGGTTTGGTGGTCTGTCTTCTTAAAAAGGATATTCATCCTGGGGTCTAGGGTTGTATTATGCCATACGGAAGGGGTGGGGGTGGGGGTGAGAATGAGGTTAGTTTGAAGTGATTCTATATGAACATTCTCACAAAAGAATTTTTCTACTTAAAAGTTAAGTAATGTTAACATAAATTTATTCTCACTGAGTGAATGTAGTTACGTGGTATGTCCAAACATGTGTATTTAATGTTACTAATAATTAATTTAAGCAAAGCGTCCAAAAACATATCCATATCATATGAAAATGTGGCAAAGTTAAGGTATTTGGGGAATTACAGTAACGAACGAGACCTGCATTTACAAAGAAATTAAGAGCAGATTAAATTCGGCGAACGTTTACTGCTAGTTTGTTCATGATAATTGTCATTCCCTTTCACTATCTAACAATGTTAAGATAACGTATAGGCCTATTATACACAATTGTAATATTCCACGCTGTTTGTGAGGGTGAAACTTTTTTGTCACACTGAAGAACACACAAAGTTTGCGGGTACTTGAGATCAGCGTGCTGAAGGGAATATTTGGACCCAAGGGGGAGGAAGTGACAAGAGGCTTGAGAAATTCGCATAAGAACAAAATTTATAATTTCGTTTCTTCTCCAGCTGGGATAGAGTAGGCTGTATAGTGACTAGACTACGGACTGGACAATCCGGGGTTTGAATCACGGCAGAGGCAAGAAATTTTCTCTTCTCTAAATAGTCCAGACGGGCTCTAGGGCTCACCCAGCCTCCATTTCAGTGCGTACCGTAGTCCTTTCCCAGGGATAAATTGACGGGGCTTGAAGTTGACCACTTACCTCCATCCAGTGCCGAGGTTAAGAATAAGTGGAGCTATGTCTCCACTCCCCCTGTATGCCTTCCTGGCCTGCAGTGGGAAACTTTACCTTTCGCCAGATATTATGAGTGTGATCAAATCAAGGAGGATGATGTGTGGGACATGCAGCATGCATGAAATATTTGAGACACACATGCCCAATTTTGTTTAGAATGCATGGAGGAACGGACCACTTGGAAGACATGAGCGTAAGAGGGAGAATAATATTAAAATTAATCTTAGAGTTATAAGGTGGCAAGTTGTGGGCTGGATTATTTATTTAGGATAGAGATCGATATTGGGACCATATCCACAAGGTAATGAAATTTCACGTTCCATAAAAGTTGCGGAATATCTTGACTAGCTGAGGTACTAGTAGCTTGTCAAAGAGACTGCCCTACTGCAATCAGATAAAGGTAAATTAGTCACTGTCCACTCCGTAAAGGCATATAGAGGGAGTAGAAGTGTAATTCCACTCATTCTTAACCTCGGCCCCGGATGGAGGCGATTGGTCAACATGGCGCTCTGGCCACTTGCTTGCCGGAAATAACCGCCGGTACCCTTTGAATATAAGGCTGGGATTGCTCTTAAAGGTTTAGGGAAGAGAAAATCTCTTACACCTGCCGGTATTCGATCCGCGGACCGTCAAGCCCGTAGCCTAGTCGCTATACAGACTACGCTATCCCAACTCCACTGCAATCAGATGAGTGTTAAAATAAAATGTCTGAAATGTGATAAATTTGTCCCCTTCACTCACTTACTGGCAAGTTAAACACAGCGAACCAAGACTTAAGTGCAGCCTATTTGCTGTTTCATGCACCTCTCTTCCTTTCCCGCCCCAAGAAACAGCGTAATGATGAAGCTGTTCCTTCAAGAGACCGATTCTCCTCCCTAGTATATCTGCTTCACTCATCTTCGTCGTTGGCTTGTTTCTATCTTGTTTTCATCTTGCTTTGCTTCATCTAATTGGGCCTCCCGAGACGGTAACATTTTGTCAGTCTGTCTGTCAGTCCAATTCCTTGCTTCGTGTCCCCCCCCCCCTTCCCCATCCCCACATAAACTTCAGTACACGCATCAAAACATCTTGTTAGTTTGCTTCGTCCTTAAGCATTTGACTTCTGCGGTGTTGCACTGCACTTGTAATGTGAACTCTCTGACGTATATCACTGACTGTGAGAAGTTTCCCAGATGGTGAGGGTTCTTCTCATGAAAATAACAGTGTCGGTTGTTCCTGTGTATTCCTTCAAGTTGTATGTGGGTGTGGAGTTATGGCGCCACTCATTCTTAACCTCGGCACTGGATTGAGACGAGTGGTCATGTTATTGCCCCGGTCACTTTATCCCTGCAGAATTAGCACTTTGTAGACATTGCGCAGGAGGCTGGGTGGGCCTCAACCTTCGTCTGGACAAGAGCAAAGTCTCTTGTCCGTACCGGTATTCGAATATCGTACATCGTTTGCAACTTTGGTAGTATCAAGTTATCCATGCGAGATTTGAGATTCTGACAGCAGTGATGATAAAGTTGCAGGTCTTCTAGGATTTACGAACTGCGGACTGGTGATAATTACGGACGTTAGGGGCGTAGTTCCTGCGAAACTTGAAGTACTGCAGTCGACACGGCGTAACATGCAACCAGCCTTGCATATTCTAGAAGATCTACGCTTCTACTATTGAACTGGCTATCTTGGGGTTTGGTTGTCGTAGTGATGAGCGAAGCTGGAAAGAGAATTTAGGAAATTTGTGAGATGTCAGGACGTTGTTCGTATTGATTGCTGTCTTCTTGGATATGTCTTCGTGATGTGTGGTAGAAGTGTATCGACGTTTCAGGTAAACCTGCAGAAGAACGACTCGCTTACCTTGAAGTTGAAAGTAGCAGTTTACTTTGAGACTTTGGTACCGTACGTATACACGATACTACACGGCGTCACATCCCAACTGCCCGTAATTGTTACGTCAGGCCTGTTTTATTACAGCAAGTGTTTCTGACTCAGGAATCTGAGTAGATTCAACTTAGTACAGCATATTTCTTACTTCTTTTAGGCTTTTCCTGACCTCAGTGTTATTGTCATTACTGTTAGAAAAAGTGTATTTGTAATGATTGTTACATTGCCTTAATAAAGTGTATTTGTAATGATTGTTACATTGCCTTAATAAAGTGTATTTGTAATGATTGTTACATTGCCTTAATAAAGTGTATTTGTAATGATTGTTACATTGCCTTAATAAAGTGTATTTGTAATGATTGTTACATTGCCTTAATGAAGTGTATTTGTAATGATTGTTACATTGCCTTAATAAAGTGTATTTGTAATGATTGTTACATCGCCTTAATAAAGTGTATTTGTAATGATTGTTACATTGCCTTAATAAAGTGTATTTATAATGATTGTTACATTGCCTTAATAAAGTGTATTTGTAATGATTGTTACATTGCCTTAATAAAGTGTATTTGTAATGATTGTTACATTGCCTTAATAAAGTGTATTTGTAATGATTGTTACATTGCCTTAATGAAGTGTATTTGTAATGATTGTTACATTGCCTTAATGAAGTGTATTTGTAATGATTGTTACATCGCCTTAATAAAGTGTATTTGTAATGATTGTTACATTGCCTTAATAAAGTGTATTTGTAATGATTGTTACATCGCCTTAATAAAGTGTATTTGTAATGATTGTTACATCGCCTTAATAACGTGTATTTGTAATGATTGTTACATCGCCTTAATAACGTGTATTTGTAATGATTGTTACATTGCCTTAATGAAGTGTATTTGTAATGATTGTTACATTGCCTTAATAAAGTGTATTTGTAATGATTGTTACATTGCCTTAATAAAGTGTATTTGTAATGATTGTTACATTGCCTTAATAAAGTGTATTTGTAATGATTGTTACATTGCCTTAATAAAGTGTATTTGTAATGATTGTTACATTGCCTTAATAAAGTGTATTTGTAATGATTGTTACATTGCCTTAATAAAGTTATTTGTAATGATTGTTACATTGCCTTAATAAAGTGTATTTGTAATGATTGTTACATCGCCTTAATAACGTGTATTTGTAATGATTGTTACATCGCCTTAATAAAGTGTATTTTTAATGATTGTTACATCGCCTTAATAAAGTGTATTTGTAATGATTGTTACATCGCCTTAATAAAGTGTATTTGTAATGATTGTTACATCGCCTTAATAAAGGCCTTTTCAGCTGCATCATGTTTGTTCATTGTAAGTAATGCAACTTTATACGTTATTGCGATTTGTGTTTAAGAAATCCGCGAGTTCAAATAATTTTGGGGACGGGGTCCTCAGAAGTATTGAGTGTTTGTCAAAGGTCAGCAGTACGTGAAAGGTTGAGGAACTGTATAGGAAGACTGCTATTGGTCCATAGAAGGTTTACGTCATCGGTGAGATTGTGTAGTTAATGATACAAACAGGTAACATGTATTGTATAAAATTGCACAATTTACATCTTAATTCAAAACTTAATACAAATGTACACAATTCCTTTTATGTATTTTATATTACTGGCCTAAAGATGACCCTCTGAGGTCGCAACATGTTGCCAAATTAAAAACATAACACTTACTAGTTGTATTGGCAGTAATTTGCTTTCCTCGTTAGAATGTATATTTTCATTGTACTGCTATACGACTTCCATCAGCAACAGGCGAACACAAATGTAAGGTACGTAACGTCAAACGAGAAATCGTCTGCAGTAGGCCAATATTTGTTCTGCAAGTTAGCCGGCTTCCTGCTGTTGTTTATGCTTTAAGATACAAGAAACAGGCGTGGTTCCTGCAGCGAAGAATCGAACTTAATTAGTCTTCCAATAAAAACAAAAGCAAATGTTAGAAAAAATTTAAAAAAAACATGCACTGTGAATAGATTACATGACTACACGAACGTGGGCGTGCTTTTTCTTTCTAAACAATGTTTCTGTCCTCTCCCTGCTTTGCCATTTTAAAATACCAAGAAACTTTTATGTTCCTAAACTCTATATAACCACCTGCCTGTTAAAACATATGCCAGATAGAAGGTAAAATGATATGCAGTGCCAACACTTGCAAATTCTGCACACTGGATGATTTGTAAATATCTATTATGTATACATGAAGGATTTAAAATCAGTTTAATAATTTTAATTTAAACCATATTTGAGTCCACATGCACAATTGCATAATTTTTTTTGCCAGCTTAAATAAGGAATTATCCACCAGTGTTAATGCACGCATGCGACTTTCATTGTCGTCTGTTTTTTAATTTGCTTGTTAGAATTAAATACGTCTTTCTGTTCCTGAGCGTAGAATTCTACGATCTGAATAATGATTATTTATCGTGACGATGCAAGCATGAAAAGTAACCTGAGATGAATATTACAAAATTATATCGACATGCAATCTATATAAATACATTTTATAATATATTCAAAGTACAGTATGGCTCTTACTGCAGATTTTTGCTAAACTCACAGACGATCAACAACTTCATGCGAAGGCTGCTGTACCGAATTTTATACAAATTGGTCAAGAAATGTGGAAATAGGGTTAGAGATTACATTACCCATGAAAGTGAAATACGAGTCTTATTGAGCCAATTATCACAAAACTCACTCTTGTTCAACAATTTTTTCAAACTGTGTAGAACTGAATGAAAATCCGATATGGTTTTGCGCTGATACTGCAAGGCCACACAAATTCCCGGGACGGATACTGTCGAACAAATGTATTTTGGCGCAAAACCCCAATTGCAGTTGGTTTCTGTTAGCTCGTGTTATGACCCCGAGGGCTTAGTGAAAAGAAAGTTCTATCTCAAGCAGTTTATCCCCAACAGCCCCGCGCGTAAGTTGTTTCTGTCGCGCGATAGCGAGCGAAAACCAAATTTATTTTCAAATTCGAGAAAATAGCCACATAAACACGCAAAATGGTAGGAATTGTTTATGAAAATGGAGCTGTGTCTCATATGCATGTCCCTGAGTCGTGTAAAAGATACATAGAGGGACCAAACAACCTTCAAGCTGAAAGAAGGGGAAAGTCTGTCGTCACGTGCTCAAAATTCGGAAAGAGTTCTCAAAGTTTGCGAACTCGTGACCAGAGACCGTCGAGTGACCCTGAAATTGATGGCGGATGAGCTGCATATTAGCGGGGAGATGATTCTTGAAATTCTTTACGTTAAGAAAGAGGAAGATCTGCTCAAAGATTCTACATAGTGTCACGGCCGTGCCATGGCTCAGGCAGTTAGTCGCCGGCCTCCCACCGCGGAATCTCAGGTTCGATCCCGTGTCAGTCTCTATGGGGTTTGTGGTGGACAAAGTGGCACTGGGACAGAATTTTTCCCGAGTACTTCGGTTTTTCCCTGTCAATTTCATTCCACCGGCGCTCCATTACTTGGCAAAATGAAAAAAATGTGATCATCTTTCTCTTCATCCTCATCACCGGGTTGCACAATAAGCCTTAAGGCCGCGGTGCGTCCGTAGCTTCTGCTGCGGGGCCCTTAAAAAAAGGGCTTTAAAAGTGTGTTAAAGTCAAGGGAAGTAACTTTTAAGGATAGTTGAAACATTTGTTTCTTGTTTCGTTTATGTCTTTTCTTGTGGACCGAGGCCCGGAAGTCTGATGGGTGACGTCGTAAGTTAAGGACAGACTGACGGAAGTAGTCTCCACGTGCTGCATTCTCTTTTTTTTTTTTGGCCTTGTAAATAAAACGCCTCAAAAGGATTTCGTGTTAGCGTCTGTAAATTTCATTGTATGACCTCACCTATTCCTTATATGTCTCTCGACTTTACGGCTGTGCTCAGTACGGACTGCAGTCGTATAGCGGTAAATGTTAGTTGTTTCTATAGAGGATTATTTTACAAACTTTTGCTAAAATGATTTCCATGATGTTAGAAGAGATGAAATATAATAAAGAACAAGACGTGTTTGTTCCTTTTCAGGCCTTAATAGCTGGTTTGTAAGTTATATTAAAACCTTCTATGTATTACAACAGCATTAAATTTCCTGTTTGTGTAAGTGACGACTGTGTGCAGTATAAACGAGGCAATGAAACATTTTGTAAGAATTTTGAAGAACAATATGTAATAACTGTAAAATGGCCGGTCATAGGACGGGCCAACATAACACTGACGTACTAGTCTGTATTCCATCAGACACTTATTGATTCGTAATTATTAGTGAAGTCATTACAATACCGCTGACATTTCTCACAAGCAAAACGTTAATGCCATCTATAGGACACTTAAAGGCAATCAACGTGTTAATTCCATCTGGTCTGGCTATCGTAAGTAACTCAGATTTCCATGCTGTTTCCATAGAATTGCGCGTGTGACAAACTACATACATTAAGCGTGGTAACAAGGATGTGACTCCATCTTTCACTCAGTCACTGACTCAGTCACGAAGGGCATTACAAGGTAGACAGTAATATTAATGCAATTATAATTCAATACCATTCAATTCAGTACTTGTTTATTGAAGTGCTGGCTTAGTAACAAAAATGCCAATTACAAAGCCAGCACAGGTACACAAATACAACAAAGATACACATAAATGGAACAAGAAACACCACAAATAACAACAATAAATACAGTTCTATCTGAAAAGCCCCATATCATTCTGTGACATTACGTTACACTCCGGGCACAGGTAATAATAATAATAATAATAATAATAATAATAAGCGGTGGTAGTAGTAGTAGTAGTAGTAGTAGTAGTAAAATTGACGGGAGGGCCCATATACTCGTATAAATTAGCAGATGCACTGAGATGAGCTGAAATGGACTATTTTGAACATGTCAGCTTTCGGTCGAAGTCTTGTTTACCTTTTACGGACATAATTGTCATTACACAAACGGTAAAATCGGCCCGCATAAACTTTTGTGTAGATTAAAGTCGTCTGGGGTGTTACGCCATGGCGATGCCGACGTTTCGGAGGAGTGTAGTGCCAAACAGTCGATAATATTTGTCTTAGCCCCACCGTATAATGACACAGTGATATGAGCCGGATACAAAGTTACTATAGGATAACACAGTGTGAAGGGTTAATCTTCTGTGGCTATATAAATGTAATTTTGTTCTTCTCGTGTATTTGCCTATTATATAGGGTTATTTTAGCATACATCCTCGCATTCCCGTCCTTCTTAAAATGGTTCTAACATGACTCAGCATAATTTATAAAAGCAAATCTCCAGAATGAAGTTAAAAAATATTCCCCTTGCTTTAATTTTCTTGATTTCAGAAAATGTAAACATGCTTATGGCACCGTCAGTCCCTTTTTTGATAACAAAAAGAAGTCCTTCGTACGCAGATTTTACTGTTGGGTGAACGTCGCATAATGAATAAGGAAGGGAATGACGAATGAGCATGCAGAGACGTAACAAGGACCAAGCCTTAAGTCATTTTATAAAGAAAGAGGCTAACGAAAGAATATAAGTACTTCTGAGAATAATTATAAGTTATTTGTACAGGCTGAAGGTGCGGCATTGTATCGTACTTTCCGAGACACAAAGCAGGCATTGCGACTTCCCCAGATGGATCTCTAGAAGTGCACTCGTAATGTCCAGTGCTTGGAAAGTCTGCATTACCAAGCAAGGTATTCGTATCAGTCCTACGCTGTCCTTGTGAAAAGGAAAGACGCCTTTCTGCAGGGTACTGACAGCCACACGCTGAGCGGACGGAGAAATGTGTTACTGGAAGCTGAGATTTCAGATCAGAGTGGAGTCTGTAAAGAAGAGTGGTAATGTATTTTTACAACCTGCTTGACATTAAAAAAACTCTGCTTTATACCCACACGGTGAGCGTATGTATGTATTTACTCCCTATGTTTCTATCAATAAATACCCAATGTTTCCCTATATAGAATTAACCAGTAGGTCTTTGTAATGGAGAGGAACATTGTTTCCTCTGATGTAAAATGTGAACTCGTACTGTACACTGTTTAGTCGATGTACATGCCTCAACGTTTGAAGCTTATTTCTGATCGTTCTTGAAATCAATATACTTTTGTAGAAATCTGAAATGATGTTACACAACATTAATCCTGTAACGAGGAAACGTAAACTATTTTAGTTAAAGACCCAGTTCGTACCGCGCAGTAAACACATTCTATCTCGGTTTTAAACAACCAATTGCTTACTATTGTAAAGGGCAAAATTCGCTGTTTGTTCGGAGATATATATATATATATATATATATATATAAAACACATAAATACAGTGGGCGGGCAGAATGTATAATTGTTGTACGTTCAAACTGGAGGTACTTAAGCACTTAGTTGGAATTTAAACCTCATCGTCATTGAAGAGTTAAGATGTTGTCGTCATTAAAAATAACAGAAATATGAATTACGCTATTCCAGCTCGCAAATAATGATTTAATAGTGAGTCTGTTTGACATGTGCTGTGGTTCTCTAGAAAATATTTATCCGTCAGGGAATAAATAGGGACTTACCGAAGTGGTGCACTGGAGGACGGAGGTTTTGACAAGATGGTATGGACGTTGCTTCCTCTGGGACCTCATTATATTGCTGCTTGAGACTTTACTTTAGCGAAAAAGAGGAGGAGATAGCAAAGGAGAGGATAAAAACTTGAGAGATTGAGAAATGAGATGGATGAGGGAATAGGGTGAGGGGATAAAGTGTAGAGTCGGGAAGTATAGAAGAGAAAAATAAAATTCGAGGTCAAATTTCAGTCTCTGTTCCCGTCTTATATTTAGATGTTCTGTGATTGGTTCAGAACATTCATGGAGAATGGGGGGTAAAAGAAATATGGCGTCTTTTGTAGAAAAAAGTTCTATGACTGAAGGGAAAAATAACATATGCAGAAAAGTTGGATACTGATGAGGGGGGGGGGGGGGGGACGTGGAGTGCAGGATTATTGGAGCAGATGGGGAATGATTGCTTTAGAGCCTCTTCCATCAGTTGAAAGAAGGAAATCTTATTTTGTGTTTGAAGTATTCTTTCTTTAAATTTCAGCCCTTAAGTCGTTTGGTTAGCTTCAGTGACAGTTCGCTTCGTATTGCACGGAAAGATCATAGATAAATCCGTAGCCCATCTTTTTTTTTTTTTTTTTTTGCAATTTTGTTTGAAGCTTATTTCACCCCGTCACTTAATTATTTGCAACAATAATTATTAGCAGTTCGCTGAAAATTACAGTTATTTTTTATATGACTTAGAAAGCCTTGTGGTTCTACGGTGAAGCTCCACTTATTCCCGTACTCATAAAGTCCTACATTATGGAACTTAATTGTCGTTTTATTGATGCATCCGTCTTTGCTACCTTGCCTTTCAGTTACAACCTGAATCCCGAGACTCTAAACCCAAAACTACTGACGTGACTATTAACTCGAAAAAAGTAGTAAAAGTCTTTAGAAATGTGATAAAGTGAAGAACTTAGGAGCGAAGTGAAGCAGACAAACTTCGAAGTGAAAAGCACTGCGTAACAAAGAATTTCGTACCTCTTGCAATTCTTCTGTTATTGCTGTAACAGTCTGATGATATTTTAACCAGTAGGGTGCGCCTCTTGGGATGGTGTGTGGGGATTCCAGACAGGATGAGCGCGAAGCATTTTGTGCCAAAATTACATTTTCCTCAAAAATATAAAAAAAATTAATGAAATATTTTTACTTATTTGGGTGCTTAAAATAGTCGTCATAATTATTGTCGTAATTTCTTTACATCAGGCCTGATTTTTTCCTTATTCTCCTATTGTTAAGTTAATATTTATTGCCTTCTAACACTTTTTTGCACGTCATGTATCCGACATAAAATAGTATTAATACTTTTGTACAAATAAATTAGACTATTTCTTGTAAGTCATAACTTGAAAAACTTTTTGTCTGGAATAGAGTGAGCCTACGTATTTTATAACAGAATTGAGAGGCGGGGGGGCGGATTGCGATATGAGAAGGGTAAGAACCACTCAATTAATAGTAATAGGGGCGTGGAGTTACGTTGAATCCACTGTACTCTGGAGGAAACCAGAAATATGTGCAGTATTTTAATAACGATATCTGGAAGCTGGGCCAATGAATTGATTAATACGTGTTAAAATATATTATAAGTTTCTGACGAAGAGTGAATTTGATTGAAGTGGCTCAGGGTAGAGAGAAAGTGCAGTGGAGGTTTGAATCCAATACCACCAGATAAACTAGTGGCTTATATAGCAGACATGCAGGGTTTTGACGCTATGGAATGGAAATGAATGTGGGAAAAACTAAAGTAATGAAAATCTCAAGGCAACCATCCCCAATGAAAATTATGATAGATCAAAAACAATTGGAGAATGTGGAATATTTCAATTATTTGGGTAGCATGATAACAAGTGATGCAAGGTGTACACGTGAAATTAAATCCAGAATTGCCATGGCAAAAACAGCATTCAACAAGAAGAAAAATCTTTTCACCAGCAAACTGGAATTAAATTTAAGGAAGAAACTAGTAAAGTGCTACATTTGGAACATAGCTTTGTATGGTGCTGAAACGTGGACACTTCGGAAAGTAGATCAGAAGTATCTGGAAAGTTTTGAAATGTGGTGCTGGAGAAGAATGGAGAAGATCAGTTGGACCGATCGTGTGAGAAATGAAGAAGTATTACACAGAGTCAAGGAGGAGAGGAATATCTTACATACAATAAAAAGAAGAAAGGCTAACTGGATTGGTCACATCTTGCGTAGAAACTGCCTTCTGAAACACGTGATTGAAGGAAAGTTAGAAGGAAGGATAGAAATGACGGGACGACGAGGGAGAAGACGTAAGCAGCTACTGGATGACCTTAAGGAAAAGAAAAGATACTTGAAATTGAAAGAGGAAGCACTAGATCGCACCCTGTGGAGAACTCGCTTTGGACCTCGCTACGGACCTGTCGTAAGACAGACTACAGAATGAATGCAGGGTTTTAAGTTATGTAACTTTGTTTAACGTCTCTCTTGCTTAAAGAAAGAGATGAAAACTTCTGCCGCAAAAATATTGTGACATTATAAATATTTTTGTGACTTAGGTCTGTTTTCAAATTGACTGTTCCTAGCGTACACACGTACTATTCGGTCTATGAAACAGAGCGTTAACTTGTATAATAATTTTTATTTTACTTTGAAATTATTCTTTTCTTGTCCGGATTTTTTTCCCCAAAAATGACATTTCTTTTTGTTACATATTGATCAATGTCCTGTTATTTAACGCCGTCTTTCCAAGTAGTGATCGCTTGATTCATTTTAAGGCTGCTAAGAAATGAAACAGCAGTACATACAGATAATATAGTGCGCTAAAAAACGGATTATGGTCTAACAACCAAACGGAAATACTGTGAATGAAGCCATTTAAACAAAGAATGTAATATTCAACAACATAAACTCAGCTTGTCTGTCTCCTCTCTTGGAAACTTTTAAAGGTAATCGGAGCATATAATCTTGGCCAGAATTTCTTTGTATGAACGTTTCATTGGTTAGTTATTCTGATAGTCTGTCATTAACCGAATGATATAAAAAGATGCCATGCCATTTTGTTATGTTTTATCCTGGCATGATTATTGAGCAGTAACAGCATGCTTATACAGGGCTCGTTGTCTAGATAATTGCAGCTATTGTCTGTGGGATTCATTATAAACACGCTTCGTATTCTTTTAGAGTAGTTTTATACAAATGGTAGTTAGTGTCTTGAAATTATCCCCTCGTATTAAAAAGAAACAATGATAGCACATAAGTTCTGTTTTGTTTTTCTTATCTTTTACAGATCATTGTTATTATCAGTTTTCTTGATGGAGCGAAGGGAGGGGGCATAGTGCTTCCAAAGCAGGAATGAACTACACAACTGTTTATGGGAGTTCTTACAGATCCTTTGCATCCGGTATTCGTAGCGTGATGGGTGATTATACACAAGTCGTCATTAATTGTCATTATCTGGAAATTAAGTAACAATTTGGCGCAGTTCTTTGTACATCTTCAATTAGCAGGAAGTTGTCTAAGTTGCTCGGGTTTTTGTTAACGGCACTTTGTGCATTCTGTTATAGTGTAAAGAGGTAGCTTCTTCTGGTGCGAGAATCGTGTGGTAAATCGTGCTAAATACACGCTTTGTGTATAGACTTAGCATAAGACAGGTCCTAAGGTCCAAGTTATATTAACGTAGTATATTTGTGTTAATAAATTACATTTTTTGGAACTCAATTAGAATATTTTCTGAAAGGAAGTAAGAGAAATTCTAGTTTGTATTAGAATATGCCTAATATTTATGCCTACGTGGCCTACATATAGGCTATATTTATTAGCCTGTATCATTGCAGGTCAATCAAATTTACCGAATAATGACTTTATTACACTGCTGTACTTTGTATTTGAGATATGAGTTTCTCACGACCCTAAATATGATGATTTCTGTCTTTCGGAATGTGACACCGTGTAGTGTGGTAGACGTGGCTTATTTTTTCGTGGGTAGAAGCGCGTTGCATCATACGTTACTTTGTATGTAAAAAAAAGTGTACCTAAGTTGTGTGTGGTAAAGAGGAATAAATGTAATCCTGTCTTTTAGTGAACAGTGACCACTTTCCATTGTAGGGCCTGAACAGATCCTTCCTGATGTCCTTTAATCCTTCGAAGCAAATGTTAATATTGTCTTCAATACACTAAATGTGCTTCCTTCCGCACCATTATCAAGCCATCATTCATAGTTTTAATATTATTCAATCCGTGCATTGTGCTTCTAATAATTTATATATATACCCACATATGCGTACAAATTTTATAAGATTTTAAGTTATGCTTATGTTTATGGGTAACTTACAATTTTATACAGTTTCTGTGCATATGTGGGTTTACATAAATGATTTTCATCCTTCACAATTTTCGCACATTTGACGCTGCATATGCGAATACTAAGCTGCTGAAATAGCGGCATTAAATTAAATAACTCAGTGGAACAGATTTCTTTGTCGATTAGGCGATAGTCGACAAGCTAGTCAGTAAATTCGCTGGTCTTTCATGGAACACGACTGTTCAGTACCGTGTCTACAGTGGATTACAGTGTGGCCCTACAAAGAGCCACATTTATTTAACCTTCTGTAAGATCTTTGTAAAATTTATACTTACATCTAAGCCTAGGTGGTCTGAGTGTGCTTTTACATCACATTTTTTTTACTAAAATATTGTAAGTGTTTTTTAGTGTCTCATATCCTCCCGGTTTAGCCTCCTCGATTTTCTTACCGTAATAATATCTGATAAGAAATATAATATCAAGCAAGTAAATTCTAACTTTTACTTTTGTGACTCCACCCATTCCCTTCCAAGTTCTAATCTGACTCCTTTGTTCCTTCAGGCAAGTTGACCAAAAACTCTAGTACTACTTACATTGGATCAAATCTTGCGTGATATAACGTTGTTGTCATTCCAAAATACTTATTCTCTCATCCCCCTGTTCACAGATTGGGCAGTGACAAAAATAATAATTACATAGAACAGCCACTTTGAATGGAGAAACAACTGGAATATCCTTGAGCTACGTACATGAACACAGAACTCGATTCTGGAAGAGGAGAAGAGAAAAAAACACTGTGATGTTACGTGTTTGTGTTTTATTGTTGTTAAAGGCCAGCATCGACTGTTTTGTCCTTTCCTGTTCCCTAACAGGTCTCTACTGACGAAACGTCATCTTGCTAGCGTTGAAGTGACCATTCACCTCTTAAAATACCCTAACGTCTTGCACGCATCTTGTCATTTTCAGTCCTTGGCGCTTTGTTTTCTGTCTTCGTATCTGTTTCTGTCGTTCGCTTCGTAAGTTGAAGTCAGTGCGCACTTGTGGCCAGTTGCTTCCTTCATGGTTGCAGTCGAGCCTCTAAATGCACGCTTGAGGAATTTTCCGTGGCTATCAAAAAAGTACATGCCTTGCAGAAAGTAACGTTTGGCAAACTAAGATGTTTAAGCATGTCTATCCCGGTCGAGTGCTTACCAGTCTGGAGGTTCTAGGTTCCATCCATAGTCCTCAGGCCAGCCATCACGATTCGTTTCTCTCAGACACTCCAATTAACAATCTGTAAACCACGACTTTTTTTTAATGGCTCGACGGCCCCTTGGGGGCCTAGGCCGCCTCATTTTTCGAGGCTTCGCGATCACACTTTTTAGACACACCACAGCCGGTAGGACTCCTCTGGACGAGGGACCAGCCCGTCGCAGAGACCTCTACCTGACAACACACAACACTCACAAGAGACAGACATCCATGCCCTCGGCGGGATTCGAACCCACAATCCCAGTAAGCGAGCGGCCGTAGACCCACGCCTTAGACAGCACGGCCACTGGGATCGGCGAACCACGACTAGTTCACCCAAATCATCTCTTTCACTCTGTCTCCCTCTCTAGTCTTTACGGTTTGCGGCTAAATTGCTTTACACATTTTTCGTCTCCATCATAAGGGCTACATGTTCCACCCCCTTCATTCGCTATCCCCTTAGACGCCCGGACAGGCCCTTTGGGCTCCAAGAGTTTGAGCCTCCCAGAATTTCTAGACAGTGGACACATGAAGTTGGCAAAGTTGTCAGCCCTACACACCAGCCGCCTTTACCCCAGGAGATACCCCTGCTGCTCATTTCTGTTACAGGCTGAGTCGACCCCAGGGCCATAGTACGGCTGGAATGATATGGAAAGTCTCAATTACCCCATCGGAAATTGAGCCCGCGACTTTCCGGCTTGTAGCGCAGTACCTCAACCAACTGCGCTACCTCGTACGCCCGATTAAGAATGTTTTACAAATTATTAATTTCGCCATTATATATTTTTATCAAGTCTCCTATTATCTTATGCCAGTTGATCTCATTACGTGTTCCTCGAAATCCTCCGATCTATGGTTATACCATAGGATGAAGGAGCATGGTCTGTACCCATATACACAAAGATAAGCCTATAATTTTTATACATTTTAATCTCAATGTTTTTATATAGGAGACGGTGCAACAAGAGGCTCTGAATTCAATATTATAAAGCGTTCATCGAATTTAATCTGCTCTTAACTTGTAAATGGAATTTGGTCTGTTACTGCCGACCCCTTGTTTGTCATATTTTCTAACTAATTTGGCTGTAAGGTACGAGGGATGTTTAGTGAGTAATGTCTCCTAGTCTGTCATTCTAGTCTTAATAAAAAATTAAGCTAAAGCTTTCCCGTAACAAGTCATGGAATGTTGGGCTGCCACCCTTACTTTGACATTCGGCACAACTAGAACGGCAGAGCTGCCAGCTCTACGCGCCGCCCGCACTTTACGCCCAAGGAAATGTGGCTGAGTGGACCCCAGGGATATTGAATGCGGACAGAAGGAATAAATCAGTTGAAAATATCCAAGGACTCTACCGGGAATCGAAACCGGAACCTCGCGTCTTGTGGCGCAGTGCCTCAACCAACTGCGCACCTCTCTCTCCAGTAGTGATCACGCATTTTATTGTCGGTAGAAGGCAACACGTGTGATAGGAATAAAGTGCAAACTGGTGCAAGAGTCTGATGTTATTCATATGCGAAGTTTATGTGCAATGGCAAAGACTTTGGAAAATTGGTCCGCCGAAGAACTTCCCCCATAGAAATTCGCCGCCAATTGATAAGAGGCATATGAAATGACATAATTAGAGTGCGACATGACAGAAAATGGTGCAGATTGTTTAAAAATGTTCGAATGGATGATGGAAACGCTCAGCTCAGAGTGTCAAGGACGGATGTGAAAGCAGAATGAGTGGAGGAACTGATTTTGGAAATCTGACGAGTACACATTTCATGATTTCTCCGCTGCGTTAGAATTAACCGCTGGAGGTGTACATAACATTGTACGTGAAGAAACTGGATACCGCAAAGTGTAAGCTGGGTACCAAGATATCAGACGGGAGAGCATAAAAATCGACGTTTCGGGATTGGTCTTTCACATCTTCAGCGATTTAAATAAGAAAGAAACGAGTTTCTGGACTCATAGCGACGGGCCGGGACGTGGGTGTACCATTTCACTTCTCAAACAAAACAAATTTTAATGCACTGAAAACACCCAAATTATCCGAGAGCCGACAAACTCAAAGTGTGTCAGTTTGCTGGAAAAGTAAAGGCTTTTTTATGCTTACGTGCTTAATCATCCACATTCAATTTATGCGTCGGGCACAACAACCATCGCGGACGCCTAGTGCGAGAAGGTGCGTTGACTGCGTGAGGCTATTCGCAAGAATATAGCTGGACATTTTTTTTTCTCGAGGTGTGATCTTTCAGCTTGACAGTATAATTCCACACAGCGCACAGCGGAAACAACGGTTTTTATTTAGGTTTTATCCGACAAATGTACACTTTTATTTTCTATTATTCAATACATATATTTCATTGAAGACGGTCCAACGTGTTTCGAACCTTATATGAGGTTCATCTTCAGGGACATTGTTTTAAATTACACTAGCCCTTTTTCAAAGGTACATGTTAGGTTATACACTTTAAAATGTTGTCTTTGTTGTCTTGTGGTTACTATATATCAGGTTGTATATTCGCTTGTGGATGGTTGCCACAGTACATGTTGGACAATCTTCAATGAAATATATGTATTGAATAATAGAAAATAAAATTGTGCATTTGTCGGATAGACCCAAAATAATAAAAAAATGTACGGTATGAATAACATAAAACAACGGTTGTTGTTGTGTTTTCACTGGAAACTTCTGAGCCTTTCGCTCCGTCCGACTACCATTTGTTTGGGCCGCTGAAGGAACGCTTTGGAGGTCCATTCCTCGGTAACCAGGAAGTGGAAATGGCTATTCATGGATGGTTGCTAATGGCAGGAGACCGATTTCTACTGCGACGGAATTTCCAGACTCATTCCTAGTTGAGATAAAGTATCAATTATTTTCGGGGTTTACGTTTAAAAATAATAGTGCTTTATTGGAATAAGTTAGTTACATCTAACGCTGTAATGACTTCTCGTTTCATTTTTATGATCTATAGAACCTTACGTATTTAACGTCTTTCTTATTGATATCATAAATGAATTTATCCTGATTTCTCATTATAAGACTAAACTCCATATGTCTTATGTAGTTTAAGTACAGTTTATTGTTTTGTGTAAAATTCAATGTACGCCTGTAGTGTACAGAAAGTAATTTGATGTGTAATTAAAATACTAATTATAGACTAATTATAGACCGGAATCATTGGTGAACTTAATGGCAATCGAAGAGGTACAATTCCTGCTCTTTATTCGGGTAACCGGGCTTCGAATTGTGGTGTTCCCCATGCCGTGCAAGTACCTTAACTCGGGCCATACTGTTTTCTTCAAGTTCTTCTTCAATTCATGAGCGACGTATTATCTTATTTTATGAAATAATAATAATAATAATAATAAAATCCTCCTCCTCCTATGGCTCGACAGTCTTATATGGGCCTGGGCCTCCTCGTTTCGTCGATGTTTCATGGTCACACACATTTGAGACACACCACACTCGGTAGGACTCCTCTGGACGAGGGACCAGCTCGTCGCAGAGACCTCTACCTGACATCACACAACACTCACAAGAGACAGACATCCATGCCCCCGGTGGGATTCGAACCCACGATCCTAGTAAGCGAGCGGCCGAAGACCCACGCCTTAGACCGCACGGCCACTGGGATCGGCTAATAATAATAAAATATGTAAATATAATTATTTACATACCAAAATAGCAGCAATTGCCACTGGCTAATATGACGTGGTGTGCCAATGAGACATATACTGTTGTTGCACGCCACGTTTTAATATCAGAGTTATTGACAAATGCGTGCATGTGCAGGAGAACCGGTCGGACATCTCCGTTCCATTTACTGCAATTTCTCGGGAGATTTAACTCGTGGCTGTCATTTCGGGGGCAGTGAGTAAGAATTTGTCAATGTTACAACGGCACAAGTCGCAGAGACAGGTGGTTTACATAGTACATTATACTCCAGTGTGAGATGACGTTACGGATGTATCAATGAAAACATTGATTTATTAGTGCTATACTTTTGCTACGTGTCAGACTGAACTACACGTTCTCTTGTCGCCAGTGTTGGTAGGCCTGAACCTGCAAGAAACAAAACAGCATGTAAGGATTCTTAGGATTATGCTGCACAATAAAGAAAAACGATTAATTGCCGATTCTAATTACAGTTTGTTCAAGAGAATAATTGTTAATTTTACCTACTGTACAAGTTAATTTTTTTTTCCTATGGCTCGACAGTCCCGAGGTTTCGCGATCACACACTTTAGAAACGGACCAATTAGTACATGCGTCTCCTTAACCTTTCACCTGAGAATGGAAAACTGTCCAGTTGTGGATGTGTTGTGTTCTGTTCAGAACACGAGGTTCTGGACAGAGTTCAGAAAGTCGGTATTTTTAAAGAGAAAGAGCTTGCCCTAAACTAGGAATTAGTATAGGAATACAGTAGCGTACCGTGAACCTATTAAGCTCCAATCATTTTTTTTTCCATGGCGCAACAGCCCCTAGTGGGCCAGGGCCTCCTCATTATCCAGGCTTCACGATCACACTTTTTAGACACACCACACTCGGTAGGACTCCTCTGGACGAGTGACCAGCCCGTCGCAGAGACCTCTACTTGACAACACACAACGATCCTAAGAGACAGTCATCCATGTCCCCGGCGGGATTCGAACCCGCAATCCCAGCAAGCGAACGGCCGCAGACCCACGCCTTAGACCGCGCAGCCACTGGGATCGGCCACATCATAATCTTACACAGGAATATTATGCATTATGTATTTGTTAATCCAAGAGGACCACTTTACTATTAGCACCTCTGTACCTCTGTAACTGTAGGAGCCGGGGTTGCTCAGTCGGTATAGTGACTAGGCTAACGGCTGGGCAACCGAGGAGTCTTGATTCGATTCCTTCTATAGGCAACAGTTCGCACTCTTCTCCAAATTATCCAGACTGCCTCTGCAGCCCCACCCATCCTCCTATTAAATGAATACCGGTGTCTCTTTGCCTGGGACAAAGCTACAGTGGCGTGAAACTGACCACTCACACCCACCCTCCGTGGCATTACCCAGGATATTTCCTGTACAGTTATTTCTTATATGCGATGAACAAAGGATATTCCTAGAGCTCCTTGTGTTGTGGTTGTGTGACCACATTGCCAGGTTGCGTATCTGTAATATGTATGTCGAGCTCTGCCCTGTAGATGTAACTGTGGTTAATTCAAGGGGCTGGATTGCGGAAACCGGTAATGGGTGAGGGGTGAAGGGTGAAATGGAGGGATATGGTTTATCAGGTGATTAGCCTTGCGTACCAGTGAGATCCTGTCGTGCTGGGATTGTCCGACTTTAACACTGAAAATCGTGATAATAATTACCAAACGTAACAGGGAAATATGGAGGTGATGCGGAATTTTGGGGTCACAGAGGATAAATTTAAGGTGTAGAGAATATATACGTATATAATGCGTTTTTCACAATGTGAAGTAAAAGAATAATACGTATTAATGTTAATGTATGCTGTATGGGGAGGAGGTCCTTAGTTCTGCTCTGAAGCTCTCCCATACGCATTTTGAAAAAATTCTTGCTTCAAATTCTTAACTAACGTAGAAATTAAATATTATAATATCATTTTCAGTTTTACCCTAGTTTTTCACCACACAATTGTGTAAGTTGTATGAAAGTGTTTTATTGTTTTAAGCTGTAACCTTCACTGAATTTTAGGATTAATTTTGACGTAAGAATTCCAGAAGTCTATAAAAATATACAGAATGTCTGCTGCACAAATGTTTGTTCAGATTCGAATTTCCCTTTTTTTCAATTCCGTCAATAACCTGGTATAGATTCTAATTCAGTAATCACCTTCATTATTCCCCTTTAGCTGCATGACTTATGTAGGGTACGTAGCTGTATCAAATTTGTGTTCGGGCGGCACAGAATTTGAATATCAGCTGTCTGTACTGCGGGTTGTCTTCTAGTTCCTCAGCCTCTTCACACACCGCGACCGTCTTCTCACTTATCCTTACCTGCTCACCATTTGTGAGTCACCTGACCATCTTATTCTGCACTACATAATCTATATGCCGACCCCAGTGGCCGCGCGGTCTAAGGCGTGGGTCTGCGGCCGTTCGCTTGCTGGGATTTTGGGTTCGAATCCCGCCGGGGGCATGGATGTCTGCCTCTTGTGAGAGTTGTGTGTAGAGGTCTCTGCGTCGGGCTGGTCACTCGTCCAGAGGAGAATCCTACCGAGTGTGTTGTGTCTGAGTGTGATCGTGAAGCCTAGGTAATGAGGAGGTTCTGGCCCAATAGGGGCTGTTGCACCAATGGGGGGGGGGGGCATTATGTATGTTTTGTGGTCCAATTGATGATGCTGTCAGTAAGCCTTGCTGAGAGTATGTAACGTTTAATAATAGTATGAGGATATGTAAGGAATTGGCCGTAACCTAAACGATTGCCCATATACTTTTGTAATTACTGACGAAAACAAGAAAAATCCTTATTTGGGTTAGTCAGTGACCCTGACAAAATTCGAACCCAACATCTACTCTAGTGATTTACCGGCACATCAAGACTTTCGTTAGCACTGCTGTTAACAGAGCGTTAAATTAGCTAACAGTTAATCAGTAGCCGAATTCAGACTGTCTTCACACGTATGTGACCTCCACATATGATGGTTGTTACGTAGGTTAATCAAAGATGTCACTGTACGTGCTCTGTTTTCTGTTTTACTGGAATGCAGTAAAAAGTGATGGATCAGTCTGTTTTGGTTGATGGCGATCGGAGCGTCTTTGATCAACATACTAATTAAATATTGACAGTTTTGAAGCTCAGGTATTAATACGTTAGGCGGTACGCACTGCTGCGTTGTTAGAGTACCTTGATGTGTAAAACAAAGATGTCAGGTATTTATGAAACCAATGACTTTACACTCAATTTTACTTGTTTTTAAGGTTGTAGGCTGAGGTAGTGAGCTGTGGCACATTGGAACACGACATTCAAACTGATTTCATATACACGGCCAACAACACTATAACTTACGCGTTTACACGAACATAACCCGCACTTAATCGAATATAAGGAGCATTTTGCTCCCTTTGTCAAAATATTTCTCACCTCCTAAAGCCTGTTTTATTCTTATTGGCAAAAATTTTTCAACAATTTCAAATATTATTCTTTCTCAAAGTCAGTTCTGCATAGATACACAACAGGACAGTTTTAGTAACAGTTTAACCCTCTACATCGTAGGTCAGCTCTATTTACAGCCATGTTTCACATTACGAAAATCCACATTTTGCACACAGGTTATATCTCTGTACTGCATAAGCGGGTTATGTCAGTGTTTCATGCGTCAGATTTTGCAGTATTTCAGTAGACCTCTGACATAGCAGTGTCATTTTCTGATTAAAGTAATTCAGTGGACGAGACTTGTTTTGAAATTTATGTGACAAATAAAGAAAGTTGTTTCCTTCAAGTGTTTGTCTTAACACGATTTAGAGAATCGAGTGAAAACTATGAAAATACGAAGCAGGACATCATACAGAACGCGACGGCGCAGCTGCACACCATTCCAAAACAAGCCTTCCAGAATTGCTTCCAGCGATGGAAGGACCGCTGGGCTAAGTGTGTGGAGTCACAAGGGGCCTACTTTGAAGGGGATTAGGTATTGTAACCACCCAGATACAGAACTTTGTTTTCCCGGCCCAAGGTCGGATACTTTTTGGACAGACCTCGTAGATCTTCTTTTCATTCTATATTCTTAAAAAAATCCCTCCCCCCCCCGCCCCCGCGAACGTGGGAGAAGCTTTCACAGACAAGCCTCTTCTCAGTTTCTATAAATATCTCATTATATTCCGCTTTTCTATTGGACAGTTACCTTGTTATTCCTTCATAACATACTATTGGAAAGTATGTGTCATTTTCAAATGGCAATTTGGCTCAAGTGCCAATTAAAACATGAAATCAGATTTTATAAGCATTTGTTTCTAATTGAGTAATGAGAATGCCAATTATATAGTAGTCTACCAGACTGAGATTTAAATCGTGAAATGCCACTAAATTCCCTTGTGTTGCTACTCAAAAGGTCCATATCGTACGAACTTCCACTGGCCTGTTTCGGCTGGAGTATTTCGTGGGAGCGGGAGCTTCGGGCACTGAAACACATCTGCAGGAGAATCTGTGAACATATTTCACGGATATGATCTGAATTAACTGGACTAAGTATAACGTCCGGGTTAAGGCTTTTGTAGTGACGGTGACGATCACTCAAGGGTCTTATGTTGAGTCATGCCTATACATATTTACAGAAGGTTTTGTAATATGTAAATTTGTTATTTTACAGGTAGGTTGGTCAGTGTTTAGTTTTCCTCACTTGTTTATTTACGTACTTCGTTATTTAACTGGTTACTTTATCTGTTGGTTAGCTAGTTATGTATACCCTGTAGCCAGTGTTCCTAACTTTTGTTAGAAGTAAGTTCCATGGACAGCTTATCACGGAAATAATCTGAGCGCTCAAACTGCAGAACTTTATTATTCTGTGAATGTTTCTTATTTTCTCTGTGGATGTGAGTGGTTGCTGAATACGTGGGGGGATGTCCATGATAAGGTGACCGGACAGTGACGTACTGCAAAAGGCTCTACTGTAAGGTGACCGGACAGTGACGTACTGCAAAAGGCTCTACTGTAAGGTGACCGGACAGTGACGTACTGCAAAAGGCTCTACTGTAAGGTGACCGGACAGTGACGTACTTCAAAAGGCTCAAATGTAAGGTGACCGGACAGTGACGTACTGCAAAAGGCTCTCTACTGTAAGGTGACCGGACAGTGACGTACTGCAAAAGGCTCTCTATTGTAAGGTGACCGGACAGTGACGTACTGCGAAAGGCTCTCTACTGTAAGGTGACCGGACAGTGACGTACTGCAAAAAGCTGTCTACTGTAAGGTGACCGGACAGTGACGTACTGCAAAAGGCTCTCTACTGTAAGGTTACCGGACAGTGACGTACTGCGAAAGGCTCTGTACTGTAAGGTGACCGGACAGTGACGTACTGCCAAAGGCTCTCTACTGTAAGGTGGCCGGACAGTGACGTACTGCAAAAGGCTCTCTACTGTAAGGTGACCGGACAGTGACGTACTGCGAAAGGCTCTGTACTGTAAGGTGACCGGACAGTGACGTACTGCCAAAGGCTCTCTACTGTAAGGTGACCGGAGAGTGACGTACTGCAAAAGGCTCTGTACTGTAAGGTGACCGGACAGTGACGTACTGCAAAAGGCTCTGTACTGTAAGGTGACCGGACAGTGACGTACTGCCAAAGGCTCTCTACTGTAAGGTGACCGGACAGTGACGTACTGCAAAAGGCTGTCTACTGTAAGGTGACCGGGCAGTGACGTACTGCAAAAGGCTCTACTTTAAGGTGACCGGACAGTGACGTACTGCAAAAGGCTCTCTACTGTAAGGTGACCGTCACTGAGATTAACTCCTTGACTCAGGATTAAGATATGTTAAATATTTCCCATTAACACTAGTGCTGTTTATTATGAATTCACGTACCGTTTAACCTTTTGAGTCCTGTGTTCACTGTATGTACGTACAGCCAGGGTTAACACTAAAATTTGTGCATTGTGTCCGCACAGTGTATTAATGCGTTCCGTATAATTTTAACAATAAATGAACTAACTAATTTTTCTCACACAACATTAACCTGTTGCTCATTCTAATATAAACACACCTTGTTCTCTGTGAGACATGAAACGAATCTGTATAAATTGTGAATTTTCATATATAGTTGCATCGTCATCGTGTAGCCCTACTTATTACAAATTGTCATGTTTTGACTCAGTTATAATGTGGATTGATTTTAGCCTTCAAACAGTTAGCCTATTTCTCAAGGTTTCTTCGTATCTTCCAGTCCCATTTATACTTCAGTGATTCCAGTGAGGAACAGAGGTGCTGTGGAACAAAATTTCTCAATTTGCTCTATATAATTGATGAATCTTCCACAAACAGACCCAAAGAAGTTCTACAAACTTGCAGTCTTCCTGTTTTTCTAGACACTTATTCTTCCATTTATCCTATCTTTCATTTATATCTTCACGACTGTTAATTACTTCAACCGTTTGATGTCAAGACCAGTTTGCTGGCTGTTCACCTCATCCCCTTGTTACACGGATGATTTAAGCAATTAGTATTCCATGTGGTTAGTACTTATTCCAATGTTGCTCAAAACTTTCTAAGATAAGCGAACGTGCGCGGGTCTCAGCTCAACCTTTTTGTCTTTTTCTCGGCGCCGGAAGCTACGGTGGTGGAGAAGGCAGCCATAGTTCTTTCTTAGGCTTAAAGCCATCCATCCATCTATACTTGAGAGTCAAGGAAGCTATAGCTACCATTATTGATCAGTTCAGCTCCAAATGTGTGCGTCATGGAGGAATGGTAAGGAACAGCACTGTGGAAGGGGGTGAAAGGAGGTTTGTCAGATTAGGGGGTGGTATAGGGGCAGGAGGGATTTTTGCGGGGTGGGTGCGTGTGCGTGTTGGGGGTGAAATGCCATGCCGTAGGGGGTGCGCCCAGGAAATTAGGGATCAAGGAATAAAACAGCGAAAAGGGAGGTAAAAATGGGTGGGGGGAATAGAGAACGAAAAAGGGGAGGAGGTTAGAAAGAATAAAAACCATATCCGCCATTTCCAAAATCCTTACAGCAGAAAGGGAAACCAAATATACAATACTACACCACAGGGATGTAGGGATGAAAAGGGGTGGTTAATATTTTAGCATGTATGAAGTCTCTTCCCTCCTACATGACTTCCCGATTGTCCCCACGGATATATTTTGTAAAACAACTCTGTGTACACACCGCCATAAACACGAAATGATATGTGTTGTTGATAACACGAAGGTTACCGGCTGCGGTTCGTCACACATGTACCGAGTACATCATCGGCTTCGTTTGTTCCTAAAATTCACCGTGATTTTTAGATGCATTCGCAAATTTGCGAGAGCTACTATTAGCTTCGTCATGTCTGTCCGTACGTCTGTCTGTCCGTCCGTCTGTCTGTCTGTCCGCATGCAGCAACTGAGGTCCCTTCTGAACGGATTTTCATAAAATTTGATATTTGAGGGGTTTTCGAAAATTTTTCGAGAAAATTCAAGTTTGTTTAAAATATGACAAGAATAACGGGTACTTGACATGAAGACCTATATATATTTATGGTAGTAATATCTCGGTGAATTCTTCTTAGAATGAGAAATGTTTCAGACAAAATTTGTAGAGAGAATTAAAACACATATTTTATGTTCACAATAATTTTTTTTTTTCGAAAATCGTGCCGTTTATGATATAATGTGGAAACATGTGGTAGAGCCAGAGAGGCTACAGATGGCAATATAATAAGACGCATGCGCTTTGAATGCTGCGCAACTAATGATACAGACACACACTCATAATATTGAATACTTCCAATTGTTAACAGCAGTACGAAATGTGTTATAGCTCAACAACATTTAATAGGAACCCATTGTTGCATGTCCATGGCAGCACTGAGCACTTTTAGATTGTTAACAGCTACGTATACACCAACAACAATAAAGGGGAAGGTATTGTTGCGTTTCCATGGCAACAGTGGTTACGCGAATACGCCACCATGTAGCGTTGTAGCTACTCACATTGTCTATCTTATTATTAACAGCGAATCTCTCTTGAGTTCCCCCTCTCCACCCTCCGACTCTTTCAGTTAACAACTGAAATGTAACGTTGTACTGACGTTTCATTACTAATGGATTCATTGTGTTTTCTTAAAATATGCAAACTCATGTATAAATGAAATTTGCATGCTCTTAAATATCAGAATGGTTTAGAAGTTACCAAGTAGCTTGTAACAGAGTGATTTATCAAGATATAACATTATTTACTGACACAATTCACGTTATCCTACGTTGCCTTCATCCCGTTTGTACCAGTTATGATACTTTGAATTGACGAATTTAGGAAGGTAATTCAACAAGTTCTTTGTTATTGAGGTTAGTATTAGGAATTACTTCGCACGATGTTTCTATACAGCATATGTCATAACTAGGTACTGAAATTAACGGTCATCAATTATCACAACAACGAAACTTGCAGATTAAAATTCGTATCATAGCAAAGACCATAAAAAAATCCAGAAAACGAATATAGAACGGATATAGAAAATAAGTCTATTCTTTTAAATGCTAATGTTAGTCGATACTTTTATTGTGAAACGTCGGGTTGTCAAGGTGTTAACTAAGGAGAATATTGTTGTATGTGATCTGATAACGTATTGTCTTACCAACGTTTCGGAGGAACATCCTGCATCCATATTCAGGGTAGAAGAGTCTTCAACGATGAATAAGGAAGGAATAGGTTTGTCTGGATTGTTGGTAAAGTGTTATTTTCTGAAGATGCAAGTAAAGCATGGGTACGTTTTTACCAAATTACGTAGATAAGAATGCTGGGTTCTACGTACTTTCGTATTGGTATATATATATATATATATATATATATATATATATATATATCAACTGATGCAAACCAAAATGACGGATAAGTTCCACTTTGAAATGAGAAAGGAATCTCTCACGGCCTTGAGAGCAAATTTATGATTGTACACGGTGAACAAATTTAGAAGACTATAATTTTGATCAACACGTCATGAAAGCCTAAAAGCTTCTATCCAATTTGTCTGTTGCTTATAGAGAACTGAGGTTTGATGTCTCGGTTAAAAGAAGGACATAGCGTACACTCAGAGGTTTTGAGAACAGGCTTCTGAGGATAGTATATAAATATGTAGAAATAGAAAGGTAGGGTAACAGGTAAATGGGGGAAATTTTAGTGTGGAGTTACATAATTTTCTCCTCACTGAATGTTATTAAAATTATCAAATCGCGAAGAATTGGACGTGTCTGTAATGTAGCAACATTGGGAGATGAGAAATGCATACAGAATTTTATCGAAAAACCTGACGGAAAGAGGCCACTTCGGAGACATTAAGGATAATATTAAAACGAATTTTAAAGGTGTTATTATTTGGACTGGAGTCATCTGACACAAAATAGGGGTAAGGGACAAGTGTTTTGAAATTCTTGGATAGCTGAGCGACATTTATTTTCAAGGAGAATTCGGCTCCACATAGTTAGTTGGTTAGGTAGTTAGTTAAAGTAGCAAATTGATTACTGCATTTCTATTACAGGACTTTCATTTAAATGCTTAACCAATATTGTCGGCATGAAGCGAAGTTTTTAATCACAATAAATTTGTTGCTTATTTTCTTGGATGACTAACCTCTGATAGCTTTTATAATCTTTTATGAGATGTAACTCAAATGTTGGCGGTATTAAAAGTTAACATAATTAAATTTCTCAGAAGTTCTACTTTTTTAACTTTACAGTGAACTTTCACTGAATAATCTCTAAAGAGAGAGATTATACAATTTGAATCCAGTCTATGTATTGCCAATTATTGCTTTCAAACTTTTTTTTTTTCACAGTTTATCGATACCCAATTCGTACGCAGACTGCACAAAACTTGGAGACATGGAAGCCATTTTGTTACAATCGTGTGCTAGCTAACAAGATTGATCCTTTGATTAAACTAGCACACCAGAAACTTTGTCTTCGAAAGTTTGCAATCAACATTTTGTGCACAGTTATTGGTTTCATTTCCAATCTTCCTCATCTAAAATCCGGCCCTCCTTCCCCTACCTTACGCTGTGATATTTATTCTTCTGCTGCAGGCTGTTGCTTCATTTTGTATGCAAGGGGTGGCAAAATACTGCATGTTTAAGTCAAAGGCATATGAGATTCAAACTTAAAAAATTTTTCATAATACCAAATAAATTACTCAAATAACGCTCTTATCTAAGTAATCCTCTTTAATCTATTCTAGATTTATCATCTTGGAGTCTAGACTTAGGTCTTTCATAGATTTTCTCCGACTTTCCAGGCAAATGCTGGGATAGTATTTTAAATTGGCCACAACTTTTATCTCATAAGCAGGCTGTTTATCTGCTTACCACCTATAAACTTATTCAAATTTCTTTCTACGTATATAACTCCGAAGCTGAAGCTTATATTAGTGATGTGCCTCTTTCGAAACTCGGCGGGTACACCGAATATTATAATTCAGTGTTTATGTGATATTTCTAATCTCTACCAGACAAATTTCAGAATAGTACAACAAATTGGGTCACGGTCACTTCCTCCCGACTCTTTTCCAAACCTATATTTACCTTTTTTTTTTTGGTGAAAGGCCCCACAGCAGATGCTACGGACGCACCGCAGTCTTGAAACTTCTTGTGCAACCCTGTGATGAAGATGATTAGTTTTTTCGTTTTTTCCGAATAATGGAGCACCGGTGTAATGAAATTGACAGAGGAAAACCGAAGTACTCGGGGAAAAACCTGTCCCAGTGCCACTTTGTCCACCACAAATCTCACATGGACTGACCCGGGATCGAACCCGGGCCTCCGCGTTAAGAGGTCGGCGATTAACCACCTGAGCCATGGCACGGTCTTTATTTACCATTATTTAACATCCAATGCTATCTCATCTGCGTTACTGGCAGCGATATTAAGTAAGCCATAAGTCAAGAACTGATGTACCTGAACCATGTACAGTACACAACGTGGAACTAAACAGCATAAAGGCTCTTATTGAATGCATAAAAATACATGTTTATTAACTCTCCTACATTCTTAATTCTGTTCCATCATTATGTTTAATGATTAACCGAAAAATGCAGCAGTGTGAATAAACAGACACGTGTATGTTTAATAAGCGTGTTTTGATTGTGTTTAGTCAAATATTAACGCCGTGCATAAAGTTTATCCATAAGTCATATTCTGTACCTAGTGCCTTCAATTGTGCAGAATGTTCGCCTGCGATATTCAGATTGCTCTAAGACCCCTGGGCTGCTGTGGCCCGTTATGCCACAGCTACGGTATTCACCCATATCCTGTCACATGTGTGTCTTATCCAAGTACCACACTTCACATCCAGCCTGTGTAGTTGTTACCGGCGTCTTGACGTCACATCTGCTACCCTGTGTGTCTCGTGCAGCATGCCGTTTCGTCTTCCGCTTTTCCATGATGCATGTTTTCTTTCGAAAGTTAAAGAAGTTAGTAGAAGAATACTTCACTCCACTCCACCGTAGTACTCCTCACCGCACGACACGTAGTACACTCCGCTCCACGCAAAAACGTTTTATATGCTTTTAATACCACACGCCAACAGTTCCACAATTCTACCATCTACAGTGCTTTTATTATTTTACAACTTTTAGCGAATCTTTTGACGAGATTTTAACTTATGTTTCAAAGTGCAGATAGAATATTTTAAATCATGTGTTGAAGTGACTGTAGCTTTTAGCAAGAAACCCCCCTGACGATGATCCTAGGATCGAAACACGTGTAGGGGTGCAATTTTAGCAATTTTATAATAAAGCTACTTAAAGAGTGGTTTTAGTGTGCATCGGTTGGTTTATAACTTAATTTAATAGAAGAATACTTGTTCTTGTGGACCTCAAATTTCGTTACAGTTTTCGCAAAATCCTGCCATTTTGTCTTATCCATAAGCACGTCAATTCAGTCTTAATTACGGCACGCTACTTTTTTTCCTATATGTTTTGTTTTCAACGTCACCACCACTTCTTTTCTGACAATATATTTCTTAACATCAGTTTTAAAATTATCTTCTGAACTATACCTTTCTAAAGTGTACTTTTCCTTCAGGTTTTCCTTCTAAAGTTTTTATTCGTCTTATTTTAAATGCTTTACCTCTCCTCTCTCGTCATCCTTGATTTCACCACTCTAACATTATTTGTCAAGGATATACTCAAAGAAATGTTTTTTCGTTTTATACGAGTACTGTCATATTAAGAAATTTGGCAATATATTTACATATACGACGCATATTGTATAAGGTACCTGTATAGGAAACGTTTGAATTTCCTTTGCCTACTGAAAGAACTGTTTCCTCTGTTCATATTAACAGTTTTTCACAATTAAGAGTGCTATGACAATTTCATATAAAAGACTGGGAATAAAAGAAAAGATTAAGTGAACTTCGTCAAAAGTTCTGGAATTAATCTCTGAGTCTGACAAAGAAAAGCGAAAGAGCTAGAAGTTGTGTACAGTTATACGTAGAATTGCATAATTACTCCAAACGTCTGGTGGGGAAGGAAGGGGGAACAAATAGTCTGAACGTGATGAATGAAACTTTCACAATCCTAGAGGAAGTTGGAGAGTAATTTTGGATCAATTACTTAAAAAACAAGCTCAGTCCTTTTTATTATTATCCCTATATAAATAAGTTTTTTATTTATTCGGAAACGAAATAAGATGGATTCTTTGCAGAGATGTTGTCTCTTGAGTGTCGCTTTAGGAGTTTACAGAAAGAGTGGTTTATGTAGCTACTAAAGTCTTCTGTTTATATTAAGAAATCTTATGTACTCTCTCTTTATTCTGAACCGATATCGGTTGTTTTGTCTCTAGCTTGATAATGTTACAAAAGATCTATTTTACGTTTTGGGGTCTAATCATATAAGTTGTGATTTATATTTGAACTATTCACGTATCAACTACAAATATTATTATATCGCCGATGAATTGTTACTTCTTAAATGAACGTGAGAATAAATTGTTGAAATAATAACGGAAGTTCGCACTGTGTTGAAAATCACTCTTATTTCGTATTAGGTATATCTCGGGTTTGGGTCTCGGCCCCGAGACCCGTTTAATATCTTCACGGTTTTTCTCAGTTCCTCCAATACAACGTTGCTCCAGACCATGCCGACTTTAGTCTATATCCCGTTAAATGTGTAACCGAGAATTGCTATACCATTTGCTCTACAGGTCTATAACTTGTAAAATTTAAAAGACATCGTTAAATAAACTGAAAATTATTGTAAATCCCGGACATACAACTGCTTCCGGTTGGGTACCAGCTTGCAAATTAAATAATTCTCTAAAATGCTACCGTTTCATGACACGTAATATGTGTAATTGATAAAGAGTCTTTAAGTGCACCACAAGTGATTAGTTGGGACCTGTTGGACATGTAGAAAACTCTCACTCTTTTTTCGAAAGCAGACCTTTTGTAAGAGGAGATGCAGTGAAGAACGGATAGGTTTCTTGTATAAATATGGCTAAGATGTTAGATATTTAATGGCTTTATTTCAACTGTAGGGGTTATATGGAGTTGTAAAATTGGGTGGGGGAGGTAGCCACGAATGATGTGTAGGTAAGGATTTGGGAGGCGGTGGTCGTGCTTTTTTTTAAAGTACTGTCGGAACTTTCGCCTGGAAGACTGAGGAAGTTTACTGAAGTTTTCAATCAGCTTGGTGCAAAACCTTGTCGAGACACAAACCACGTACCTATGAGTGCATGTCCACAGCGTAAGCCTTATATCAGGTTTATTGGTTTTCGTACATACATACATACATACATATACCCTCAAATATTTGTGCTTTCCTGTCCGGAACTACAGTGAGTTGTATTTTGTGCGACCTTGGACTCGGCCGGGAGAGTCTGACGGTCCTCCGCTCAAGTCAACCCGACCCGTAATCCGTCATTAAGCCAAGCTTTTGCGCTGTCTATAAAACTCACTGTATAGTGTATTGTACCACAGTAGCACAGTGCGGAGATATAAATTATACTGCTACGGCCCAGAACTGTTCAACAGTCTGAACAGATCTGGTGCCAATACCTAACTATATATATATTTCCTCCCCCCCCCAAGGCTCGACAGCCCCTTGGGGCCTAGGCTGCCTCATTTTTCGAGGCTTCACGATCACACCTTTTAGACACACCACACTCGGTAGGACTCCTCTGAACGAGGGGCCAGCTCGTCGCATCCTAACTCTATTCCTTGTTGAAATCAAGAAAACACAAGCAACGGAAGTCGAGAAAACAAGGTAGAACAAAAGTTAGAATTACCAAAAGCGCTAAAACGCAATTCATGTTTTTACTTTATTTGGTTTGTTACGTAGGTCTATTAATTTCTGTTGATACGTGTTTAAACTACGTCTATTAACATTGGCAGATAACATTACTACTCTCTTCTCTGATGTGACGGCATGGAGTTTGGAAGGTAAGTCCTCAAGATGGTGGCAGCATATTCCTCGGAAACGTTGATACGTTTCTACCAAACTGCGTCATATTCCCGAAAACAATAATATTCATATTCACAGCCGTGAACCCCTCAAATATCACATAAATTCTTATGTTTATTTAAGTTAAAGGTCATGATATATAGGGGAATAGAAGTGTCGCTCCACTAATTCTTAACCTCGTCTCTACATGGTTGGGATTTTTAATAAGGAAAAACCTAAATTAAAATCACCATTTTGAGGATCTGACTTAGGCCTATATAGGGGATAATATTAAACTGGATCTTAAAATGTAGGATGTGAAAGTGTGGACAATATTTGTGTGGCGTTCGGAGAAGCGAGTGGCGGGCTGTTGTGAAGGCGGTAATGAACGTTCGGGTGCCAGCAAGCACCGAGTGTTTTTTACCCGCTGAGTTGTAATTAGCCTCTACAGAGCGACTGTGCTGCATGGATTCGCTTAACTGAGTTGTAGATATGTCTCTTGTAAGGAACGTAATCTTTCAATTTGTGACACATTTTGTTTAAGCGTTTCCCTTCCCCAAAGAATACAAACGCAAGGGTCTGACATCATTGTTATTAATTGCTACTTAATGTGTTCAAACATTCCGTCATGTAAATATACATAATGATTTGTGTTGTGCTGCAAGTATTATTTTCAGAAAACTGAACTTGCTTTCCAGTTTTTTGTTCTGTCCTTTTACTGAGTTCGTGTTAGCATTTTGACTTGCATACTTTAGAATACATAAACTGGTTATGTAAATGATGGTAGATGATTAAACACTAAATCTATGCTTTGAAGAACAGAAAATAAAAATCACTGTAATGACCCTCTTATTGTGACAGTTAAACTCAATTCATATCGCCATAAGCTATTCCATTGTTAATAATTTTTATGTTATTTTGCGTTCTCTGCTCTAATTGTTTGGTTTCCAAGAATTTTGGAGTAAAATTGTTTAATTCATTGGACTATTTTCCATTTTACCCACCGGCGGCATGGATGTCTGTCTCTTGTGAGTGTTGTGTGTTGTCTGGTAAAGGTCTCTACGTCGGGCCGATCACTCGTCCAGAGGAGTCCTACCGAATGTGCTGTGTCTAAATGAGTGTGATCGTGAGGCCTCGATAATGAGGAGGCCCTGGCCCACTAGGTGCCGTTGCACCATTGGGGAAAAAATTTCCCTTTTTACATCCATGTAGAGATATAAATCCATGTTCACATAATTTTAGTGCCGGTACCAGTAAACATGAGCACAAAGACATTTATATCAACATGTTAACCTACACAAATTCACACCGAGTCTTTTGGTGATTTTGTAGCCCTCTGTAAGTGTCTCTTGAAGTTGCCCAATTCAGACCTCACCTTGGACACCATAAATTCTGACGGGGTTTAACCAGTCCCTCCAGCCAAATTACATGATAGTACCTCGATTAGACCCTGACTACTTTCATCTAAATAATTTGCGTTTTATTATTAACACAATCATCTTGCGGTCGACGATATACGGAATGTAACGTAATTCAGCCGAAATGCTTCTAGGGATAATACGGGAGAAGAAACAATGTATGTCAAGACAGGAACCAATATCCCTAAATGCTTAGTTTGGTCGCTAAACGCGACAATCTCCGGACATGTTCATGGTTCTGCACGTATAAGTCATTTGTTGAGCTGTAGCTCTCAAATTAAGATTTCCCGGTTACTGTTCCTGTTCTAAAATACATCGTTTTCATCTCTTCTGTCCTCCCTAGAAACCTGTCTGTTGATTTACGTTACACTCTGTATAACGTGAGATACTGAGAGTGTCGCAAAATGAGCTACAAAAGAAAACACAGGAACGCATACTGTTCATTGATAAATCACTCTTGAATAATGCGGCCTTCTGGGGTTTGACACCGTGTAGTTTGGTACAAGGTACCAAAATTTTCGGAAAAAAAAATTGAGGATAGTGGCAGCAAATTTCTACCCTTTTCGCCTCATTTTCAATTGTATGGTACCAGTGCGTACCTTATTCCAGTGGCCGTGCGGTCTAAGGAGTGGGGGTTGCGGCCACTTGCTTGCTGGGATTTCGGGTTCGAATCCTACCGGGGGCATGGATATCTATCTATAATGAGTGTTGTGTGTTGTCAGGTAGAGGTCTCTGCGACGGGCCGATCACTCGTCCAGAGGAGTTTTTACCGAGTGTGGTGTGTCTGAGTGTGATTGTGAAGCCTCGACAATGAGGAGGCCGTGGCCCACTAGGACAGTCGAGCCATGAAAAAAAAGTACGTACCTTCAGCGGTTAATACGTAAGCAGTGGTTAAATAGAAAATGATTCAGTATCATTGGCAAACGAATAGTGTTATTATTTATTTATAATCATGCAATGATCTCACATTTCTCAAATATTTTTCATTCATATTTCAGAGGCCCCAGAAGGTGTGACCTTTTATCTGGGACCGGCTGATGATGAAATCGGAAAGTGTTTTGACGTAAACCTTACCCTTACAAGACAAAGGTCAGGATTCTTCCTTCGTGATATTTGGCAAGTCACCCACTTTATAAAAGGATACGAAAAACTAAAGAAATTTTAACACATTGACAAATTTCTATAGGTTTGTTATGTGTGATTTATATCTTTAGATATAATGAATAGTTTGAAAATAAATAATAGCGAAATTGTAATTAAAACTTTTTAATAATTTGAATAGTAGAATTCAATCTTAAGTGGTGTATACTGCTCTTATCTGCATATAAATATTGGCTGTTTATTCACACATTTCTTTCTTTATAATTACCACGCGATATGCCACCCAAAGTTTTTGTATGGTGTTTTATTAGCTTCAAATAAATATGAGAAATCTTACGCTACTCAAATTTTGCGACACAAACACACCATGAATCAATAGTTACTTGGCGCAAGGTATGGCGCAAGTCGAGCTTTGCGCAAGTTGTAATCGAGTATACATGTGCTCAACTGTATATGTATACGCAAGGCAGTCCAGTTGAAATCCAAACTCCAACACGCTGGAACCCGATCGGCCGCAGCATGACGGCCCCGCCGCCAGTGTTATCGCCCAACAATATTCTTCCGCCACTTTCGTGTCATTGCGCTTTCATTCCGGGAAGGAAAAATTCGTCGCGCTTATTATATCAGTTTTCTTCACTCTATAAAATTCCATAAGTCTGAAATTGCGTAAAATTAAACTACGTAAGTCGGGGAGTATCAGTTTATCGATACCCTTAATCCCCATCGAAAACAAATATAGATTTATCTGTCATCGGACATCTACAATTAATAATTGCTACGAGGGGTCCTTTATTAAAAAACATGTGGAATATAGGTTTCTACTCTGCTGTCAACCACGGCACGATAATCTAAAATGTTATTATAATAATATTTGAAAGGTCAGAGGTTAGTGAATAGGGCTGTATCAAAGGGTTAAGTTACATTACCGACACGCCATGGATCCTCATGTTAGACCGAAGTATTTTCTGAGTACACAGGTATTCATTTGCGGTTTGTCATAGTTTGGAGGCTATAGTTATATTGGTCATTCATCGAAACGAGTTGGGCGGGAAGACTATGGCATGTAAGAAGCGATGCACGCACATAAACAGACTGTGGTAATTAGGAGGCTAGATTAGATAACGGGTATTTGGTAAAATGCTGTTACTTGATAACCCCCTTACAACAGATCTGTCACTTGGTAACACAAAAAGCAACGCGATTATTTTTATGGTACCTTATAATGTAATTTATTTTAACTCTTTGAAGACAGGCCGAGAACAAGTCTTTCCGAAACTAACAGTCTGTTTTGTCTTGAAATGTAACGTCTCTTGTCACAAATGTCGATCTCGGCACTGAGGTCCACGCGGACTGAATGGTTACTGGCGGTTCTTTACCCGGAGGTAAAGCGGCCGGCTCCCAATGCTGACCACAAATCTCCATCTAGTGTCGAGCTTATGAATGTATGGAGCGATACATCTGCTGCCCTCCATGCCTTCATGGCGTGCACAGAGCAATTTATTGTTTGTAACTCTTTTGGTTGACTCTTAGCGCATTAAGGTACAAACAGTTAGTTTACACGTCAGCCTGTGATGACACAAGGCTGTCAAATGTCGTAGTGAGGATGTAAGACACAATTGCAGTGTAACTTTGTATGTATGTATAATATGTACGTGTTTATGTAATACATCAAATACAACCAGGCGAATATATTTAGTGTACATGTAATCGAAATTTTGACTCAAATTTTGAGACACCAATTGCAGTCCATCCGTAGATCTAGATCTAGAATTTAATATCCATGTCGTACATAGAACGTCACTTGCCGGAAGCCATGTCACTCTAGAAACAAGTTATGTTGAAAATCAATCTCATATTTTGCAACTTTTATGTTGTTAAGTCTTATTTCTGCTGCCAGCATGCAAATTCTTGACATTTATGTGAGTTACCGTGCTTTTTAGGCAGAACATGTGTAAGCATGATCAGCATATGACCGAACTAATGTAGCTACGTGGCTGACACGTGGTCGCTGACTGAATTACTGATTGACAAACTAACTCCGTGATACGAAGACTTTCTCGAAGAGTTTACGTTTAGACAGCTGCATTCTTATTGTGGTTTTGTGTGTTGACATATGTTTACATAGGGTGTAACTAAAATGCTTGGACAAACGTCAAGAATATGTTCTTCACATCAAAACAAAGAAAAATTTTCATATAAACATATGTTCGGAAATGAGTGGTTTTTGACTGTAACTGAAAGATTACTTTCAACAATAAATACAGTAACTATATAATATTTTACTTACAACTGACCTAATACACGTTCATAATTTAATAACTATCTTGCTGCTTATCAAGTCAAAATTCACAAGTGCTCAAAATATCCTCCCACTGTATCAGTGTGCACATGAACACGTCTGATCATGATCTGACCTTTTCAAAAGTCCCGGAGCGATTGCGAATAGTTTGACAGGCATACAAAATGCGTTGGTAACTTGTTTGTTTATTTTCAATTAGACCTGAATACACTAGGTTTTTAAATATCTTCACAGATATAAATCTAAATGATTGAAGTCAAAACGATGTTGGGCCGTACCCCGAAAACTTTGTGGACATATATTTATGGTGTGGGGAACTCACTCTGAAGTTTGTCCAAGCATTTTAGAGATACACCCTGTATGTATGTGTTTGTAAGAAATTGAAATGCATTTTATTTCTTTAAAACTTTCCCTTTTTTTTTTTCAATTTTAGCTCCGTATTATTTTCAACGTACTGAGTTCTCTCATGTATATCCGCCTACATAGACACGTGCCCCCATAATTCCAAGTTATCGCCATACACATTTCCGTTACATATACGCCCATTAACCTTTTAATACCCAGTCGTCAGTATAAGTACCGGCTGCTCTAAAAATTAACAACTCTCCGTATTGTTTACATAGTGTACTTACAGAATATTTCCCTATACAGCATTGGCTGATTAGTCTTTTTAACAAAGACTGGTTTTTTTTCTCTGTGAAGTTCGAACTGAAATTTTATATGTAGCTTCATGGAATGGAAATCTTCTAAGGGATAATTACAATCCCTTATCTTAATATGTATTTTTGTCATAAATTGAATTTTACGTATTACATTTCCCTCGTTATTTTTTAAAGAAATATTATGAAATGTAAACTTTATTTGTAATTCTACAATCGCTAATGGAGACCTGCGAGTTTTGTGGCCTTCTAAAGTCCTTCTGATAAAAAGGTTAGGCCTGCAGCTACAGATTAATAAGTTGGTTAAAGAGAGAAACGAAAATAAGCCGTAGCTAGTTATGCATGGGTAGGCTAGGGACTTGCCTTCAATACACTCGGCATCCTCATTATATCTATAAGAAAAGAGGCCATATACTGAATAAGAATAAAAGAGTCAGTGGAAAAAAAATATGACATGAGGAGTTCACAGTAAAAAAGACAAGTCTAGACGTCAGATGAATCGAGTTAGAAAAGATTAATGATGTGTGTGTGCTCCTTTATTATTTGACGAAGAGCATTATGGGTACAGAATGAGGAAAAACGACAACCAAGATGTCTTTCTGCTTAACTTGATATTTCGGTCCAATTAAATAAATATTCATGTTTTCTTGATTTTGGTTTCTTGACTTACAATTCCGGTTTACTCACTGGTCCCTGAAGCTTCGTTGTGAATTGACATCGTGTTTTGACGTACGTCAGAATGTACAGAACTGAGAGGGAGAGATTATAGCCAATTAAATAGCTTAAACCCATAATGTTGGCTTATTATAATATTTAGTGTAAGGATTGGCTGTTCAGTTAAATTTGCACATTATTAGCATGTATCTATGTATGTATGTATATATGTATACATCTATGTATATATATATATATACATAGTGGCTCAAAAGCCACTTGACACTCAATGTTTAACTTATTGCCTCTAGTCCGGTGCTTCCGAGCCACGTTTTCACGGAATCCTGGGATTGTTTCGCGTTAAATCGTGGAATAAATAAATAAATAGACAAATAAATAGAAATGTTGCAATAGCGCGAAGAATTCCACATATCTCTTGAAATATTGGGGGAATTTGTTTCCGGCAGTTGGCAATATTGGAATAATCTCCGTGAGCTACCAACAGCCTCTTTGTTTTTTGTTTTTTTTTTCATATGTAGGGGTTCTTTGGGACACGAAAAATTACTTTAGGGGATCTTCCATGGAAGAAGGGGTTGGGAATTGCTGCCATAGTGTCAAGTGAGGTTTGCACCGTTCTGTATGTCTATACACACACAGAATAATAGAAACTCATGTAGGCTAACATTGAAATTACGCAATATTGCCTGACAGCAAGAAGATTGGTGTAGTGTCAACACTGTGAACTTGCATTCAGGAGTACTTGTTTCGATTATTAGCCGAAGAACCTGATACACTGATGTATTTTTGATTTTCCTCTTTTATCGCTCTTCGGGTGGTTTTATCTCACGACCTTTTCCTTTAAAATTCTAACGTACTAACTTACCATTCCTAGTAGCTGTACCATTTTTATATTACATGAAGTCTTTCACTTGCAGCAACGTCTCGAAAGAAACTAATAAGCAAGCACAAGTTGGTGGTTTATAGAAGTATTTTGCTGCGACGGTACTGAACAATAATCATATTTGGACAGACGACGACATTAGCTGACTCCAAAGAGCAGAGTCCTAACACATCTCTAGCTAGACAAGAAATTCCCCGCATTTTGCGCAAGCCAAAATTCATTGCCGTGTTCAAAACAGGCCCGCCACTTATCCGTACCCTGCGTGGGACGAATCCAGTCCACGCCTACCATCCTATCAGTTCCATTTTATTATTATAATCCATCTACAGAAAACGCATTGTTAGTTTTATATAATCCATTATCCTTGCATTATTCGAATATATGCAATAATGGTACCAACAAATGCATACAAATATATTAAAATTAATGTATATACACAATGAACCCAATTAATGTTTCGGTCAACCATGTGGCCGTCTTCAGGGATGTAAATAGTAAAGGTTAAATAGTAAATATATCTAATGCATCTAATCTAATTAATGTAACGAATATATAAAATAATATTAAAATAATAAAATACTAAATATTTTATAATTTATTTTATATATTTATAGTTTTACATTTTAACTTTCAGTGTAAGATTTCACTTCATGAAAAATTACCAGCAGTTCTTCTACATGTACAATTATACCAGCCATTATTGTTTTATGCAACGCCTGATGTGCTCCGTGATGACGGACCAATGAGGTCTAAAATATGTAGGAGTGTAGTGTGTTTTTGGATATATTATTGTGAATTTGTGACAGTTTGAGTGCATTTGTTGGTTGATATTAAAAATCGAGTTTCTTATTCTTTAATTTTCTCAGCCACTCCAGGAAAGTTCCTGGATAATGTGTCAAATTGGGCCACACCCGGTTCCTTTCGAATTATTTCTAATTGAACATTCACTGATTATCCTACTGAAGATCTTATACAATATGACACAGTCCAGTAACAGCTTTATAAAATACATCGCAAAAACTGGGGGTTTCTTTCTCCTGGTATTTAATGCTGCGTCAATGGGTAATGGGATCCTGACGTTTCTATGTAGCGTATTCCCTTAACTTCAAGGGTCGATGGTTCTATGAACCTATAGACCTGTCGACCCCTAAAGATAAGTACAATACGTTGCGTCGAAACGTCGGAATCCTGTTACCCACTGACACGACGTCATAACTGAATCCTCAGCTGCACTGCTGCGAAAACCTCATTTTATTATCCGCTGTTAAGACGAGGTTCTATAAAACTGACACTGGTCTGTGTCGTAACTACGAAAAATGTTTTATTTGTTAGTGAGACAGAATTTTCTGCGTATATCCAAGTGGACAGGAAGTGATGTTTCTTTTAAAACAAATGCTCGCCATTTTCTTTCGCTTGTATCCTCACCCTTAGGCAACATATATTTGCAATATGTAGAGGGTGCAGTTGATATGCTGAGACAAGGGGGTGTCTCATGTATGTGAAGTATACTCTGTTCTATACTGCTCCCTAATTTTGCAGTCCCCTTCAACCCCCCGCCCCCCTAGCCATGACTCCCTCTGTCATTCCAATGTTACGTTGGCGAGGTAACTGTGTTAGGGGGTGGGACTTTTTTTGTAGCGGGGGAGGGGTACGGAGAAAAATTGACGAATGGGGAAACTGCGCATGTCCTATCGGTTAACGAAGCAAGGGAGAGAAAATTTTTCGTAAATGGAAGTTGTGTAGTAATGGTGAATTTGTACTTCCGTCGTTGGTAATAGAAGCATATATTGATTCTTATAGAGGTTTGAACATTGTTTGGTTCTTTATAGCCACTAATATTACGTTGAACGTAGCTGTCTGATGTAGTCTCTGTCTGATGCATGCTTCTCAGCAGTGAACTATGCTCCCGTCTACATGTGATAGTTCCTCACTATAGTTAGATTGTTTACTGTTAAAATCATTGGAGATGGACGAGATCTATCAAAGGGTTCCATGATTTCAGACTTCCACCGCGATGTTTATGAGATCTGCTCTTTTCTGGGATATTAGGCGGCGTTGTGTGGTAATTGTTTACCGACGTTTCGGGACAACGTGTCGGTCCCATCTTCACGATTCAAAATCAAAGTAGGAAAGAAAGAAACGTAGATTCATACAAAAAAAGGAAAACTACGTTATTGGTTGCTGGCTTTCTTTCTTTCCTACTCGGACTCTTAACCCGTGAAGATGGGACCGATACGTTTTACCGAAACGTTGATAAACAATTACCATTTGACGCCGCGTAATATCTCAGAAGAGCGCAGGTCTCATCAAAGGGTCCCATGTTCGATTCCAACCGTCAAAGCTAACACAATACAAATACTATTAAATCGGAATATGGCAGTTTTCGCAGTTTGACGCCGCGTGATTTGATAGGTGAGTGCCGAAATTTCGGAGGAACGTTGGTGTCTACGAGTATCTACGAAACTGCACGGCATCTCATTCTAGAAGACTACAGGATGTAACTTCACGTTCACCGCCGACAAAAATAAAAATTTCAATGAAACAATCTGTCAGCGTAATAATAACCAATTGCGCGCAGAATAAAATAGAATCCACCTTCAAAACTTTTATATAACAATATACTTCAGAATATTAACAATGTGCAACATAATGCGATATTGGTATAACTGAACTGTATATCAGATATTAACAACTCGCAACAAAGTACACTATTGTTGTAACTAAACTCTATATAACACATACTTCAATATATTAAGAACACCCAAAAGAGAAGTACGCTGTTTGTATAACTAAATTGTATATCAGGCGTACTGTATGTTATTGAGTATGCTTCAGCAATTAAGGTGTACACAATTCTTTAATATTTGTATTACTTACAACACTTCCAAAATTATATGTTTTTAAAACATAGATTTGTACTAAACTCTTGGCATGTTTGCGCAAACAACCAGTATATATAATTATTTTTTCACATAAGCATATATTTATGTGTGTATCGTGAAATTACCTACCCGATATTTTTCCGTTATTTGCTGCTGTGTATTAACACAAGAAACTTCAGTACCTCAATAACAGCGTAACTGCTGTACATTGAAACATTATTATTATCACGAGTGATTCTATGAATATAGGTTGCCTATGCCTTCTACTTCTTCGCTTATCGTCTAAGTGATTATGTCTACTAATAATAACTATTCAGTTTGGTTCTTTCCTTTTGTGGTGGTGACTAAAATGCCTCATTTTGTAACTCAAAGCCATCAGTTTATATACAGGTATAAAATTATTTTGCGTTAGTTACTCTAGTTTCATAAGCACGTAAGTTACTTATGTCAAAATTGTGCTACCTTAGGTGGCTGAGCCCTTAGTAGAACTTAGATGAGCCTAGAATTTCAGAGTTTTAAATTTATATTGAAAAGTTTTTTAATGATTTCTAACATGTAAATTCCTCTTTATACGATTTGTTGTGTTTAATATCAACAACCACACATTATGTAATATGCCTCGAGTCGTTCAACTATCGATATCATACGGAAACCATGTAGCTTAGAAATTACACACAAGCCCTTGTTTTGCTTTGTAAAAAGCAAGATCTAGAATTTCAAATTTTGTTACATTTTTTAAATTTAATTCAGGTTTTAACCTTTTACAACTGATGTATTTATGGATCTGCCAGTTTTGTTCTTAATTTTTATTGATATTAATGAAGCCTTGGGAGAACAGAAATTGTAATTCTTCTTAACTTCATGCATTGGCATTTGGGTACCAATGTAAGAGGGGACTGTACTGCCTACATCTGTACAGTCTCTGTCAGACCGAGGTATCATGTATCTACGAAACGTTTGCAACATAACCCATTTTTACACAGTGCCAACACCCAAGAAGCTACCAAAGTCAACACAGAAAGATACGAGATTTAAAATTCTCACAGCTGTTTTGCTGAAAATTCAGTTATTCTGGTACGTAACATATCGTTGGGTGTACAGTTCCCGGCGTTTCGAAGACGGTACGATTATTCGAAACGTCGAGAACTATACACCCAGCAACACAGCATTGTATTCCAGAAGACTGGAATCTTCAATATCAGACGACTCGAGTTACTTCAATCGATAAAAACAAAGGCAACGTTATCCATTTACACCCTATTAAGGCATGCTTCACTCAGTTTTAGGCTGGTTCGCAAGCTTCCGAAAAGTGACTGTTAGCTTCGTCATGTCTGTCTGTCCGTCTGCATGGAACAACTCGGCTGCCACTGGACGGATTTACATTAAATTTGATATTTGAGTGTTTTTCAAAAATCTGCCGAGAAAATTCACGTTTCATTAAAATCTCACAACAATAACGCGTACTTTGCATGAAGACCTATGTACGTTTGTGATAATATCTCGCTGAGTTCTTCTTAGAATTGGAAATGTTTCAGACAAAAGGTGTAGAGAAAATCAACACGCATTTGATGTTCAATAACTTTTTTCCCGCTAATTGTGCCGTTTATGAGATAATGTGGAAAAATATGGTATAGCCAGACAGGCCACAGACGACAATATAATACGGCGCATGCGCTTTGCATGTCGATAGGTAAGGCAAGAATACAGACACCCTCTGATTATATTAAATACTTATTGCTTTTCCACGGCAAAACTGGTTACGTGAACGCGCCTCAATGTTACGTTTATACATACATTGCCTCTCTTGTTAACCTGTGCATTAGATGGAGGTGAGTGGTCAGATTTACGCCCTCGTCGCTTTAATCTCGGGGGACAGGCTGCGATACCCATTGAATAAAAGGCCGAGCAAGTACCAAAGCTGGTGAAGACGTGTTGGAGAAAAGAAAATTCTCTTGAACCTACCGGGAATTGAACTCTTACTTCTCCGTCGTCCAGCCCGTAGCCCAGATTATATTATCCAGGCTCATTATTAAATATAAAGCTAGAGTGAAATCCGGCCAGTGTAGCTGTTGACTGAATTGCAATTGAAGAAATTCCTACACATTTAGAAATGATCACTGAATGAATATTCGTGTTTAACCACAAGTCTTTTCTGCTGGCTGCATTATAACTTACACGTATCGATCATAGAAACGAAGGCAGGCATATTTTCTTAACCCACATTTCATATAAATTACACTCTAGAAGAAAGTACTTCGTTTGCACCTATTTGTTCTCTGCTCTTTGTACCGGAGGAACACATTTAAAGAACTACTACTATATGTAAATGATCTCAGAAATTACTATTGTTGGTATATATTGATATATTTAAAAGCAATGTTGTAGATTTTGAGCACCTCAAAAGCTCCATGCCTGAAGGCTTTGTTTTTGCGGTAGGCTAGATATATGACGGAAAGGCATTAAGACAGAGACAACCATTTATTTACTTCACATTAAAGGTTAAAGGTGTATAGGGTTTTGGTCCATAACGACACTCTTTATGCATATGAGAAAGTACTGGTTTTGGCTAAAGACATTGTCAGTATTGGACGCTTTTACGATCCATTGAAACCATTTTCTTCAAGGCACTCAATACAACTATTACGGCCTATGGGACCATACGCTTGCAATTACTAAAGTCCTTTATCTTAGACTCTATATGAAGGCATAAAGCCACCTGTAATGTAAAAAATCACGATATTCGTATCTGATTCAGAAAATTCTCTAACGTTGCAAAGTTTTAAACTTTTTAATGTATTTTGCTTTAGAAGCTCTATTTATTATTATATCTTATATTGGAAATTTTGCGCCACCTTAAACAAAAATAAAACGTAATTTAAGATCTAGGAATCATAAACGAGTCATTATTATTAAACGTTATTAGCCACTTTTATTTAGCGGTTTATGCCTTTATTTTGACAGGACAGTTTTAAGAAGTACAGAATCCGATGTAATACCCGCATAGCTTCTATCAATAGGCCTACATTCATTTATGAAATATAGCCTTGCAGCAACCCACATGTTAGTTATCTGAAAAATTAGAAATTTGTAGGTATGAGAGAGAAGTGTTCTTTAACAACACTGTCAGGTGCTGTTATTACACAGCGTCTGTGATAGATGGATGAAATGTGATTATGGAGCGATGGTGGAGTTATACTGACAGGGGAAAACCAAAGTACTCGGAAAAAATCTCTTTCGGAGACACTTTTCTACCAGAATACTACATGGACTGGCATGAGATTGAACCCTGACCGCCGCAATGAGTGCCCGGCAACTAACCACCGAGTCGTCGGGGAAAAAATTTTAAATTACTATTAAAGAAAGATGTGACTTCTGACGGCTGTGAATACTGAAGTTAAGGTTTACTGGGTTGTGACATCGTAGAGTCTTGTAGTTAGGTGCCAACTTGTCGGAGGTACCTTCTGTCTTCATCTTCGTGAGAGAAGGAACGTCTTTCTACCAAATTTGACGGCGCCACATCAAAGATTATTTGATATCTATAAAAATGTTTTTTATCTAGTTATATTTAAAGACCATATGAATTACAATTTAGTTAGCTGTAAATACATTTTGCCTTAACAAATCCTGAAATTTCAAGAGCTCTTGGCTTTCAGATATATTGTGTTGTAGGTGTTTGTTTTACAAGTATTTCGTTTAATAGCGCGAATTAGCTGCCTGCTTTTGACTCATAGTTATAGACCTATAAACAGCACGAAACACTCAAACGCTAAGAAATTTTTATGTTTTGCACATTAGCCCGCATCTTTAACATATGTCTAAGAGTTTCGCGATGAAAATTGAAACCATTTAATAATACAAATATTAATGTGCCGTTCTGGCTAAATTAAATAAATTTAACGTTTGAAGTCGCAGGTCAAGGTTAAAACAAACGTTATGCCACGCTCTGCATAATCAAATTTTACAATACACTGAGTAAAGGACGTTACTTCTTTGATGTACCCTCGAAAATTGCTTCCACGTCCTTATTAAATGGACCTTGTTTTTATGATATTAATGTTTTTAAAACAATATGAAGTTCATTTGAAATTTGGACTTAATTTTTGGAAGTAAGCTCTGAAAATTACATTCCTCTCTTCCTTCAAAATCACGATATTTCTACATTTAACAAGTTAAAATTACAGTAAATATATTCAGAGACCTATGTGCTTGGTTGCTTCAGGAAACAGAAGATGCGTTTTCGTTGCACGTTTCAGGGGAATGTGTGCATGCACACTAGGAACATTCGGCGGATGTTCAATGTGTGCATGCACACTAGGAATATCCGCCGGATGCTCGACTGAGTCATACATTTGCATTGCCAGCGTTTAATTAAGGAAGAAATAGGTTTGTTTATGTTACCGCATTCTTGCGACCCGAACCGCTTAACAAATGTGTGCAATTTATTGCCATTTTAAGTCCGACTTCTCAACCGCCTGGCGTCGGGGTCGAGACGAAATAACGGTACATATTTACGGCATAATCTTTATGCTAAGTTATTGATAGAAAGATTATGAGATCCAATTTTCTTCAGAGACAGAGTCTAATGGAATTTTGGCATATAATAATAATAATATAAATACGATAATTTTTATGTAATTGAAGGCTTCCGCCGTGGTCGTAATGTTGCTTAAAACTTTTTGGGTTGTAGCCCGGCGTCAATTTTTGGTGTATAACCAATGTTTCGGGAACAATTGTTTGTCCCATCTTCAGGGTCTTGTTTGTCCCATCTTCATGGTCTTGTTTGTCCATCTTCAGGGTCTTACCTAAGACCCTGAAGATGGGACAAACAAGTGTTCCCGAACGTTGGTTATACACCAAAAATTTACGCCGGGTTACAACCCAAAAACTTTTAAGCAACACGATAAGGTTTATTTGCGACATCATAATCTACTGAACTACCGAAAGGATCTTTTCAAGATAGATATTTTTAGAAAGCTAATAATAGTAGTAATAATAGTAATAATAATAATAGTGATGACTATCTTATTCTAGAAGTTGGTGACATAAAGATTATAAACACGTTATTGAAGGAAAGAAAGCAGGGACGAGAAGGCGAGAAAAGAGAAGACGTAAGCAGCTACAGGATGAACTTTAGGAAAAGGAAAGTTACTGGAATTTGAAAGAGGAAGCACTAGATTGCACTCTCTGCAGAACTCGATTTGGAAGAGGCTATGTATCTGTCGTAAGGCAGACTACGTGATGAATGGAAACCAAAACTAACAATTATCTGGGACATGTATTCGGAATTCAAAAACTCAACTCAGTTCTGATAATCGTTATTTTAGTGATCAATCTTTCGATTCTTGGAGGTAGTTTTGATTCCCTGCAAATTTAATCCTCTGTTATGTCGTAAATTAAGCCTCATGATTTTCGGAAGACCGGAGTTCGAATTCCAAGCTAAATAGCCTACCCTTCCGCGTTCTCTTGCTCTGCTTACTTATTGTAAGCTTGTTATAGGCCTTAGGAATGTGGAAATTGTTACGGTTATGAATAAGGAAGCTACTCAGTGTTAATACGGCTACAGACCTGAGAAATGTAGACACTGTTGTATGTAAGATGAAATGTAAATTGGAAAACTAATTGATGAAAACAGAACTGACGTTGGGAGGAGAGCAAGAACTGGTTTGTAGGTATGACGGGTAGGCTATTAAAAATAAAGCAGTAAATAATAAATAAATTATAGATAATTAAAAAAAGGAAAATGAAATTAAAAAATCTTACGTTAGACCTAGAAAATAAAACTTAGAGCGAGAGCTGGTAACTAAAATATAATATATGTTTGATAATATAGAATTTAAGATTAGTATTTGATAAATAATATGGAAGTTAATATAAATAGAAGGGCTGTACACTGCAGAAAACGTGGTGTTAGCAGACACGTCCGTGGGACTGTGTAATGTGAGTCAGCAAACAAACATCTGTGTAAGAACGGATAAGAAATACGTTTTATGTTTAGTTTAGATGGACCGAACAAACAAAGGAGGATCTTATTAGCAATTCTTTGCTATGGATTCAGGCGTTTTTATGCATCTGCTCCAGTCCTTTCTTATATCAGTATTTAAAACTCCTGATTGAGATTGGTCAGTTTTCGTAACACAAGTTCAGAAGACGTAAGTTCAGGCTGACTATTCAGTACATACGGAAGCAATGATCCTACCAGTTAAATCATCTTTCGTATGAAATGCACGGTTTATTTACAACCATTTTTATAATAAACGATCTGTCTTTACAAATTCCTACATTTAATTATCCGGAGTCATATATACATAAAAGTAAATTTTATTTCACTGTTTCTTTCGCGGGTACCCCTAGAGACATTACAAATTTACTCCGTACTCTTGCCAATAGTTACCTTTGCCACAGGTGTTAAAACAGTGTACACGTATTGCGGTATAATTTTTAATGTCATTCGAATCATCATTCCCAATTTTTTTCTAATTACGTAAGTGAATTTTAAATGTCTTAATTCCAGTATTATACCTTCCTAAAAGTATTAGCTACTTAGTTATGTGCGACCACTTCTGGTGTGATGTTTCTAGAGGAAACAAACATATCCAGAGAGAGAATAACTGGTATTTCTTCTTATTTTAAATACATGTTTATGTGACATGTGTCACTGGTATTGCTTCTTATTTTAAATACATGTTTATGTGACATGTGTCACTGGTATTGCTTCTTATTTTAAATACATGTTTATGTGACATGTGTCACTGGTATTGCTTCTTATTTTAAATACATGTTTATGTAACATGTGTCACTGGTATTGCTTCTTATTTTAAATACATGTTTATGTAACGTGTGTCACTGGTATTGCTTCTTATTTTAAATACATGTTTATGTGACGTGTGTCACTGGTATTGCTTCTTATTTTAAATACATGTTTATGTAACATGTGTCACTGGTATTGCTTCTTATTTTAAATACATGTTTATGTAACATGTGTCACTGGTATTGCTTCTTATTTTAAATACATGTTTATGTAGCAATGTCACTGGTATTGCTTCTTATTTTAAATACATGTTTATGTAACATGTGTCACTGGTATTGCTTCTTATTTTAAATACATGTTTATGTGACGTGTGTCACTGGTATTGCTTCTTATTTAAATACATGTTTATGTAACATGTGTCACTGGTATTGCTTCTTATTTTAAATACGTGTTTATGTAACATGTGTCACTGGTATTGCTTCTTATTTTAAATACATGTTTATGTAGCAATGTCACTGGTATTGCTTCTTATTTTAAATACATGTTTATGTAACATGTGTCACTGGTATTGCTTCTTATTTTAAATACATGTTTATGTAACATGTGTCACTGGTATTGCTTCTTATTTTAAATACATGTTTATGTAACATGTGTCACTGGTATTGCTTCTTATTTTAAATACATGTTTATGTAACATGTGTCACTGGTATTGCTTCTTATTTTAAATACATGTTTATGTAACGTGTCACTGGTATTGCTTCTTATTTTAAATACATGTTTATGTAACATGTGTCACTCTCCTTTTATATGTCTATTCCTTAGCAATGGTTTGGCATTTTACAGGCCGACATGTAATTGTTTTGCTTTTTCTTCTGTTTTTCATTTGATGCGTGTTCACAAGACTGCAACAAAGATAAAAATCGTATCGCACATTATTAATTAAAAGTGGGAGCAGGAAACTTCGTGGACGTTGGATGTTAGTGGAAAAGTCTTATTGTTCTCTAGTGCTTTGTTTTCTTTTTAATTGTACTTGTACTATGATAAGTGCTTTTTAAATTTAGACATATTTCTGCATTAATAACATTTTTAATACTTCGAATTGTTTTCTGCTCTTTGTCTTCCAAAGAATATAATGCGGAATGTCCGTTTTATGACGCATATATATTTTTATATTTATACTTACATATAATCACAGACTCTTTATGAGTCGGTACAAAAGTGGCCAGTCTACAAACAACTGCTAAGAAGTCTATGTATACATCTACGTTTCGTCAACTGTATGCGGGGCAAAATCAGAACAAAAATATAGCCGATAAATTCTTGAAAATGTGGAAAATGTCAAATATTTGCTAACGACCTTAAATTAAAATGTAGCATGAAGAAATAATAAAAAACAGATTAAATTCTAGGGATGTCTGCTTCCATTCGGTCCAGAATTTTTTATCTTACCATTTATTTTCTAAGATCATAAATATTAACGTATATAGAAATGTATGCAAATTTTGTTTGCGTCTCAAATTTTGTTTCTTACATCAAGGGAGGAGCATAGCCTGAATGTATTACGGAACACAGTGCTGTGGAAGGTACTTCGGACCATGAGACAGGTAGTTAACATGTGACTGGAGAAAATTGTGTAATGAGGAGGAGCTTCATGACTTTACCTCAACAAATATTATTAGAGTATGAGGTGGGCTGGGCATGTAGCACGTGTAGCGGAAAAGAGAAACACATACAGTTTTCGGTGAGTAAACCAGAAGGAATCAGGGCACTTCCAAGATATAGGTATAGATGTGAGGATAATTTTAAATTTGATGTTAAAAATTGGTATGGGATGGCATGCAATGTATTCATCTGGGTCACAATAGGGAAAAGTTTTGGACATGTATGAACGCGGTAATGAATCTTCGGGTTTAAAATTGCTTGGAATTTCTTGACTAGATGAAGAAATTCTCAAGAAGGCCTCAGCTCTATGGAGTTGGCATAGGCCTATATGCCAGGCTTCGGACTACATTGCAAATTAAGAATGCAGCGCTTTCTCTTCTTCTTGTAGGGTTGTCCCCTGTCGCACGCTACTTTATACCCACCTCCTGATTCATCAATATTAGCTGGATTATTCAGTTCGAGACCTTCGATGTTGCCGCTTTGTTAACATTACGTGAACGAACTGCATGCTTGTCAGACTAATTCTTAATTCCCTCCTCTGTAATTCTTTAAATATTTTATGTAGGCTGCCTAAATTACCATACAGGGTGGTTAATGTCTGTGAAGGACATTATTATGTAACGTCTTGACAAACTTTCTACCAGCTACTCAATAAATGCATGTGTATACTTAAGGGCATGATGTGGAATAAATTATGGATTGAGAAAATGTGCTTACCTAGAAGCTAAATATATTTTAACCCTTTAAAGACGGAAAGAAGCGAAAGTAACTTTCTATCCAATGCTCGCCGATTTACGAAAGAGTATTGCTTTTTTGAACTTTCCCAGGCTTCGCCCCTTTATCTTTCTGCTAAGAGAAACATGTAGATGGAGATTAGTATGGAGCACCGGTGGAAAAATACAGGGGAACAGAACTACTGGGAGAAAAGCCAGTGTCAATGCCACACTCTCCACAACATATCTTACGCTGACTGACCTGGGATAGAACGCAGGCCTCCGAGGCGAGAGGCCGGCAACCAGCCGCCTCAGCCATCGCACGGCCTTCAAGTCGGAAATTAATTAGAACCTTATCTAAATATACAGTTCGTACCGCGCAGTAAACACTCTTATTTTCGGTCATAAACGCCAGTCATCCAGTGCTGCGTAGTCAAACAATCGCTGTTCGTTCCGAAGTCCATACGGAAGGATAAAGACAGTCTGTGGGCAGAATGTAGTGTTCTCAGTATGAAACATGGTGGTAGATATGGTAACCACCAGACCTTAACGCCTGGCATAAACGTGAAATAATTACAGTAATTTAATTAAATGCGTCTTTTCCTAAAAGTTAATTAACAATAAAATTACTAGGTTTGAGGTTCTCACAGTGGTGTTTTTGAAGATACGAGTCATCTGTAATGTTACATCGTGCCGAATGGTGAATATTTACCGACGTTTCGGCGGAGCATGTCCCATCTTGAGGATTAAGCATTCTTAGAAGAGAGAGAATTGCTTGATCCTGAAGGCAAAATCACTAGGATCTTCATAAATTTCCGTAGCTATTTAGTGGTCGACATGGCGAAACGGCCCTGAAAACATTAATACTAATAATAATATTAATAATAATAATCTTGTTTATGAACAAAATAGATCCGTGTTTCTCAGTCTGCGGGACTAATGCCGCTGTGTGGGTAGTCAGGTTTATAAAATAAAAACGTTCCCTTAATGGTTAGTGTAATAAGCAGGCAAGTTTTATTCGTAATTGTTAAAATGTTCTGTTTAGAATGAAAAGTTTTGTTTATATAGTTTACACTACATGTTGTTAGTGCAATTAATACTGTATATTATTGGCAAATCTAGATTCATATTGACTGTATGCATCCATACCAGGAGGCAAGTATTCAGTACTTATTATTCCGTTTTGTCTATAGAAGTGTTATTCTGAGTTCGAAAGAAGAAGGCTTATGACTTCAGGAGTTTTGTGTAGAGGACCTTACTGGCCGGAAGTAAACTTCAAGCCTTTCTGCCCTCGTAGCGCTTTTTGATGATAAAAGCCAAGCTTCTGTAGTACAAAGGCAATATCGGAGTACGTCATACAAAACCTTCATTTGTCTATTTCTGACGTTACATGCTGTATCTCAAGAAAAGCGTAAAAAGAATGATGAAAAGAAACATGCAATAAAGAAGAGTTTTTTAAAATTTATTCTTTCTGTTTTTGTGCTTTTTTCTTTGTATCATTTTTTTTTCTCTGCTTCTGTCAGTGTTTTTTGTAATTTTCTTTTATTAACTTGTCATGTCTTTCATGTAAGTCTCAATTCAAGATACTTTATGCTTCGAACAAAGTTATTTGAAATACGTAATATTGTAGTTACTGCATATAATTCAAACGGATTTTTATTGGATTCTGAAGCAATATATTAACTTACTTCCACGTACAAATAATGCGTATTTTATTTGTACAATTAAAGATGTCATTAAGTACTTTGTTACAGCAGACATTATGTCCAACAAGACCATGGTTAGTAGCCTGTGAGTGCGCTGAAATCGCAGAATTTTAAGTCGCATAGCAATATGACAAGTCTTCTTCTTTTGTGTGGTGAAGGGCCCCGCAGCAGATGCCACGGACACAACGTAGCCTTGAGGCTTAATGTGCAACCCTGTGATGTAGATGATTATTTTTTTCGTTTTTCCGTGTAATGGAGCACCGGTGGAATGAAATTGACAGGGGAAAACCGAAGTACGCGGGGGAAATTCTATCCCAGTGCCACTTTGTCCACCACAAATCCCACATGGACTAACCGGGATCGAAACCGGGCCTCCGCGGTGAGAGGCCGGCGACTAACCGCCTGATCCATGGCACGACTTGACAAGTGTTTTCTGTTGGGATGAGGTACATTGACCAGTGTAGGTAGTTTCAAATGAACCTTCTACTTCACTCTTTAAGACAGAAATTGGAAAGATTATGTTCTCTCAAACGTTGGTACCTAACTACCAAATCACACGGCGTCACATCGCAGATGACAATAAAGGTCATAGTAACGCTGTGAGAACCTAAAATGTCGCAATAATATGGTTCGCCCGTAAATGGAACCACGACATGTGCAACTGTGTATCTATATGATAATGGCAAGAAGGTATTGCCAAGTGTGGATACTCCAATACTGAAACTGGCTGGTCTAGTGACGGCTGGAGTGCTAAGTATGGTCGGGTGGCAGAGTGGCTTGTCTTCGCTTTTCAACAAAGACGTGAAGAATATAGCAGCCTGCGACTTGATAATGTGTCGTTATTGATACATCCAAACCAATGTGTGTTTGCAAAATGCCTGAACGGCAAATTAAGAGCGTGTACAGAAGCATTTATGTGTGTGACGTGGTTTAGACAGAACAAACTTAGTGAGCAATAAATGCAGAAGTGGACTCGACGTTGAAAGACTGGAAAGCTTCCTTCGCGTTGCTACCTACACACATGTCAAGATGCTGAGAACTTGGTGGCAATGAGACAGTGGTTAGCTCCTGACCGAACTTCTGACGGTGTTCAAAATAACATCGTTAAATAATAAAAATTATTTTAACGTATGTTGTCCCGTTGTGTTTTTAATAGCACAAAAATTAAATCAACATCTGTCCAAATACAACTAAATTCTATTTCTTACATAGAACTACATGTTTCGACCTATCCTCAGGTTCACAATTGGTCTTTAAAACATATTGAGGTAGAAATATATAATGTATATTTAATATATAATGTATATTTAATATATAATGTATATTTAATATATAATGTATATTTAATATATAATGTATATTTAATATATCATGTATATTTAATATATCATGTATATTTCTTCCTAAATATGTTTCAAGACCAATTGTGAACCTGAGGATGATATGAGATAGTTCGAAACATGTAGTTCTATACAATATATAGAATTTAGATTTTTTAGACAGATGTTTATTTAATTTTTGTCATAAAAATGAAGTTATATTTTTGGTTACATTGCTACTCGTATTATTTGTCGCTTATGTGTTTAGTGTAAAATTGTGGTAAAAAAATGTGTCATTTTTTGGTTTACCTGTCTTGCGGCCTGCGGAGAGTTCTGTTTTAATTTGTTCTCATGCATAAAATGTTGGTCATCACTGATCTAGAATGAGACATTTGATGGAAATGACGTTATATGATTTCCCCCCAGAACGCAGTATGTTTACAGCATATCGGCTGAACTAAAATACACCGAATTTTCTCGATTCTAAGAAGCACTATTGTTACATTTTAACACGCCTTAAATCGGGGCGGAGTGTAAAAATCGACGTCGAAAAATTGTATTATACGACTGAAGCACAACGAGAATTATCTTGCATATAAAATTGGTCATGAGACAGTAAACACAAAGATATGGACGAAGGAAATTTCTCCGAAACGTCGTTAATGTTTCAATCAAATAAGGGACACTGATAAAATACTACATTCTCAGCATACTAGAATGCAGATAAATAATTGTTGTTAGCTTTGTAAACAGTCTTAGATAATGAACTAATTTTTGGCTCTAAATTAGCTATGGAGCATGGGTAGCTCAGTCAGTTCAGTGATTATGCTATGGACAGAAATGTCGGAGATTGTCTGTCAGCGGAGACAAACATTTTGCTCTTTGTCACAGTATCCAGGTAATTTCCAGTTTCCTAACCAGTTGATAATGAATGCTTCTTGAAATGTGGTACAGAGACTGGAGCGTGAAGCTGACCACTTACTACATCTGGTGCCGAGGTTAAGAACACGATGTGCTTAACATACGCGTGCATAGGGACATCTTTAATATCATACCCACTACTTTGTCATTGACTCTGTGTCTTTTGTTAACTACCCTACTCAGAAAAAAGATTTTGTAGATTTTTATTTAAGAATAATTTCTATACGCCCATAATTTTAGTTTCAGATTAATTAGAGTGTTTATTGTAACATTATTTTGCACATGTTTGTGCATGCCATAGACTGACGTAATAAATCCCTTCATAAAGCCCTTGTTGATAGTTGCTTAGGTGATCAAGCAATTCTGTGCATTGTATAGACTGTGGGAGTTTGTTGTCCGCTTTAACAAGACTCGACCACTGGACCCTATCATGATGCAGTTGAATCCAGTCCTTACCCTCACACCCAATATAGTTAAGATTCATTTTATTATTATCCCCCCCACCTACACCAATACCTGTGATGTTATCTCTACCCTTTAGGTTTCCTGACAATTATTTTGTACACATTTCTCTTCTCCCCTGTTTATGCGAATGTCCCGTTTATCTAACCACGCCTGATTTGATCACCATAATAGTTTTGTCGAAACGAAGCAAGTGATGGACCTCTTCTTTTTGTGTTTGTTTGACCTTTTCTCAACCCCAAATACGAACATTAGGCTAGGAGAAAAATAGGATGTTCATCCAAATTTCTCTTCTTGGAGTGTCAAAATTTTTCCCAGTAGGATGAAACTTCTCTAAATGAGGCGAATAAATGGAGTGTTTACTCCGCTGCTAAACCGGGTCTTAGCAACAGCATTATGCCTTCCACGCGGCAGCTAGCAGGTGAGTAAGGGATGTCGTTTGTAACCGTTACATCGCAGGGTTACTCTGTGGGAAGCATTATTAATGAAGGAAAGTCGACCATATTGATTTTTTTTTTGGTAAGGGAACTACTTTGGCATAAGGTTCTTAGTACACTTTTTATCAAATTTTATCCGAAATGTGGAGCGCCTTGTAATATACACTGTCTACCCGTATGTCTGTCCGTGTACAGTCTGCCTTACGTACTAAATTTCCTTTAGAGAAGACATGCCGTTATGTTTCTTAAACTAAATAATAAACAGAATATTAGTGAATGCAACTACCTGTTATTATAAAAACAATACTTGCTTTTGTACAATACGGCATATTTCGCGCCTGCTGATAACCCTTAACTGTCGAAATGCTTAGCATTTTATAAAGGCACCTATTGTTTGTGTAATGAAGACAATTGTGTTAACTAAAATTGTCTTTTTGTACTAAATTGCATCCGGTTATAAGTATACATATATATATATATATATATATATATATATATATATCGTCATGAAAATTTTAAAAGTTTGTAATACTGGTACTGTATTGTCCCGCTTGGTAAAACGGGAGACAAACTAGATTTGTTGGTGTTAAGACAGAAAAACGTTTTAGTAATTAGGATCCTAATAAATGATATTCTTACACGTTTGTAATACATGAATATAAGAAATAAAATTATGTGTAGTCCATCGGCCGAAACCTTAAATTCTCGTTTATCTGGTGCCGAGGTTAAGAATTAAGATCCGTTTAGATATTCCTGCCACGTAACGATGTCATAACGTACCTCTTACAACTATCTATAACTATAACAACTGTAACGATGTCACAACGTACCTCTTAAAACTATCTATAACTATAACAACTATAACGATGTCACAACGTACCTCTTACAACTATCTATAACTATAACAACTATAACGATGTCACAACGTACCTCTTACAACTATCTATAACTATAACAACTGTAACGATGTCACAACGTACCTCTTACAACTATCTATAACTATAACAACTATAACGATGTCACAACGTACCTCTTACAACTATCTGTGCAGTTTATATAACTCTCATTTCCAATTAAGCACAAGGACAACATTACTTTTACCTTAACAATCAATTGGCTACTGATATTGACAAATAATCCTATTGATTACCCAAATAATCGGAACAGCTCTAATGTTTGTAAATTAGTCCAATTTTTTTATATGTTATAAGAATATTACGTTGGACGCTGTCCGTTGTCGGATCTGTACGCCGTGTGCACAGTGTTTCAGAAGCTGTCTCTGCTTTCATTATCAGGTCTAATTAATATTACAATACCTCTTCTGCTGGATGTATGAGATCGAGTTAGTTTCGTTCGGAGTTTAGGTGGATGTTATGATATTGTTTTACATTATAATGGAAGCAGTTAAGGCTCCCGAAACGTCGTGTGTATTACGTATTCCTCGTATAGTGGGCAGTGTTAACGTAATATTGTATTGAATTAAACTTTATCTTAGACCTGTAGAGAATCATTTTATTTGTCATGTAAGTAATATTACTTTGTTTCTCGGTGACTTGTAGTGCTTTGTTACAAGTGTGCCTAATAAATTGTAAATCAATTATATTAATAAAATGTCTGTCTGTGAAAAATACTGCGAATGAATAGTTTGAAGATTAGTTTCCCCTTCCTTAACACTTTGAAGAATAGAAACAAAGTACTTTTGTGTCTAACGATCCCCAGTATCCGAAATAGCATTTCTCTGTTTGAAGGTTCCCAGGCTTCTCCTCTTGTCTTTCCGATAACTGCAGTATTAAAATTAAGATGCGTATGGAGCACTGATGGAATGGTAGTGACAGGAGAAAACCGAAGTACTGGGACAGAAACCTGGTCCATTTCCACTTGCTCACCATTTCCGTCACATGGAGTGATCGGGGATCGAACCCGTCCCTCAGCGTTTCAAGACTACGTTTACGTAAAGATTCAGTTCGTACCATGCAGATAACACTGTGTACTTCCATTAGAAAGAAAAATGTGTGAATCCTGTGTAGGGGAATAATCGATGTTTATTTGAAGAACTATACGAAACAAGTAAATACACTGTGTGGGCAAAATTCAAAGTTAAACCTGGCTATATATATATATACATATATATATACCTGTATACTTTACTAGTGAGGACAAAGTTATGATTCCTGTATTACTTTCTAACGGATTATGAGAAGGCAAACTGAAGGTGCCTAATCGCAGCTCAAGCCTCTCACTGAGTAGTCCAGTTCAGTTCACTTCACAAAACATAAACACTACAAATATGAAAAGAGTGACAGAATAACCATGGATCGTTCCGAAAGTAACTAACAGTCATACATTCTGTATTACATTATTCATGTTACTCCAAGCTACAGCAATGTATACTTTTAACCGCACTCATATCAAAACATTTTAATGGTATACGAGAAAACATAAGTTTTACCAACACATGTAAAAACAGACTAACCTTGTCTTCATCGTTCTCTAGGTCTGTGTTACATGTTCGTACAGAAACACAGACCATATGCACAAGACAGTACGTTGTATGTAAAACTCATTACAAACGTGACTTGATACGTACACCGTACAGACAAACACTAGTCTCCAAACTACATGTACTCACCATAATCTTCATTTCCTCCCCTCTCTTCCCACTGTTCTTAATGGAAAAATGAACTGGAATGAGCCGAGGTGTCTAGTAACCCCTACTTACGTTTGCTTGTCTACCTTCCATGGCCAGAAGACGAACAACAAGAAAAATATATGTATAAAAAAGAAGCTTTTTTTTTACACACACTTATATTTAAAATCGTTTTTGTTCTTGAGTTCTCCACATGGTATAATAATGAAGGGGAGGTGGAGTAGACCGGCTAGTTGTACTGGTATTGGTACACGCTGCATACATCGGAAGTAACCCGCCTCTTTTTCCTCCTGTATGCCCCTAAGGTTTGCCTGTAGAATTCTCACTACATATGCACAATGTAATCTGCATATATGTCTCTCTCGACATGCCCCCCCGCTCCATACATTACGCATAATAATTATTGTAATAGAAAGTAGTTCCCAGTCCCTCTTACAGTTGTCTACGCGACCTTGCCACTGACTGTTAAATAAAAAAGAAAGAAAAGACACTGATTTCCTTATTTGCATACGCATCTCACACATGCATATATTAGTCCCTTCATATATGCATACAAAACCATACATAACCGGCTTCCTTCCTTTCTTATATCTTTTCACCTTTTTACCTTTTTTTAACTCTATTATAAACCCTTTTCTTTTATAGTCTTTTCTTGGCTTCACCATGGTAAATGTCGTTCATCAGTATTTCCTTTTACCCCTTCCCTTGTACTATCTGATTGTATACAGCGTAGGCTTTCTTTTGCTTTTGTGAGGTCGTTTTGTAACACGTTCTGAGACTATGAAGACCCATCGTCAAATTCTATGGGAATGAACAGAGAGCGAGGGAGAACACAGCATCTTTCTTCACCTACTTGTTATGCAAGGGTGTGCGAGTGGGGACGGTTCCAACTGAGACCTTGGTTCTCTGTCTTCAGTCAGCGGGGTATCAATATCCTAGTGGAGACTAAAACAGATACTTGAGACACCAAAAAATTAACCCTGTAAATTTGTTTCTGTCGGCTTGCTTAAAAGGTGCCAATGTGGTTACCAGATTCCAAAAATTCATTAAATGGTCTGTGATTTAAAAGTTTTGTTTTGAATAAATGAAATTTATTTTACTTCGTACTGTCCGGTAACTAACCAAACTTCTAACTGCTAACTAATTCTTACTTTTTGCTTCATTACTCAAGTGGTTCATGACCCTTTTTTTTTTTTAAGAAATGAAAGGTAATGTTTCTCTTACATTCCGGTAACTAACTACTCTGTCTAGCACGGCAATCTATATGTATTCATCTGTTCAAGAATTTACCTGCTGTCGCAGCAAAAGGCTGAAGTAGAACGTAATTCTTTCTGATCCATTAAATACTTTCACATCAACACAACGTATTCTCATAACATCCAGTTTAATTTTATCTTCTATGTGCTTTTCTAAGACCAGACATAACCTCTACTAATCTTAATTTGGAGCAGGGCTTGTTTCCCCACATTTTGTATCTACATCAGTCAGTCACCTTGACTTATCCGTCCTAGAATCTGTACGTGGACAGTAAAAATTATTAACTTGTTATGCAATTTTTTGATATATCGTTTTGTGTTCGTTGCACTTTAAACATTAAATCACGTTATTTCAGAATATTTTGTGCGTATCGAATCCTCATGAAGCTCTGTAGCAGTGAAGGCATTATTAAAGGCTTCTTTAACGCATATGTCTAAGGTCAGACAAAGCTAGCAGGTAGTTCTGTTTACTGTACAGGAATCATTCGTATCCTTTGCCAAGAAGTGACAGGGGCACTGTCGATGTACGTTTCATGTGAAATTACATCATTTAAGTGACATGTGTTATTGATTCTTTAAATGCTTATGACAGTAGTTGATTTATTACATCAATATTATACTGGAAATTGATTAGTTTCCGACACGACGTTTCGGACGTCTGTTCTGTAACTAATAGTTATTGTCTTAAATGTTTCTTTACTAGTGGCGACGCTTGAAATCGAACCCGGAACCTTATGAATACTGTGGTCATTCACTAACACGCCTAGTATTCAAAGCATTGCTGTTTTGATCCCACAAGGGGATTACAACCAACTTTTGAAATACCTTTTATATCACATATACCTCAGAGAATGGACAGTATCGAACACAATATCGATATATAAGATGTGTTGCTATATTTAAGACATACATTACGTTGTGTTTCAGTTAGTTCAAAAAATTTGCAAGACTTTGTAGGTATCCCGCTAAGTACTCGTATAGATTTAAAACATTGAGCTAATTTGTATCTTCAAATCTGGTATGTATTTGTGCCACTATTTTGTGAAATTGTTGGGTGTTTAGAAAGGAAATCGAGCTTTCACATGAACTTTGCTAATTAATTCCATTTGACGGACCCAATGGGATGCGGTGAAGTGTTAATAACAAGTACATTAATTGAGGTTAGTGTTTCGTCCTTGTCTGTTTTATTGTGATGTAGAATAAATGTGTAGCCGATCCCAGTGGCCGTGCGGTCTAAGGCGTGGGTCTGCGGCAGCTCGCTTACTAGGATCGTGGGTTCCAATCCCACCGGGGGCATGGATGTCTGTCTCTTGTGAGTGTTGTGTGTTGTCAGGTAGAGGTCTCTGCGACGGGCTGGTCACTCGTCCAGAGGAGTCCTACCGAGTGTGGTGTGTCTAATGTGTGTGATCGTGATACCTCGAAATGAGTAGGCCTAGGCACCCGAAAAGGGGCTGTTGAGCCATAGAAAAAAAATAAATAAATGTGTCTGACATATCTAAACCTGGAACATCTATGCTTCTGTCCTTGGGGAAACGTACAGTGGTTCTACAGCTGTAAGAATACATAAAATTTGACGATTTTATAGTGTTGAGTACTGAGGTTGTGACTTTCAGAGTTATATAGCTCTGTAGTCACCTACGTTATTCCAACATATCGACGGAAGGTGCTGATTCTGTCTTCAGGTAGAAATAAAACTGTAATTTAAATTGTTTATGAAGTTTGAGAACGAAAGTGGCGCTGTATAATTTGGTATATAGTTATCAACGATTCGGAGAAACCTGCCGCTTCCTACGTCAGGATGGAAGGGTATCACAATCTGAATTTTCGGTGTACTACAGATACGGTATTTGTCTTAAGAGATGGATAATTTCATTTGGATGTGACCAAAAGCGTGCAGATCTGTGGAAAACAGAGACACTGCGTTGTTGATGTTCCTCTCAGTCGCCCTAATCGCGTTTGTAGCTTCACTACAGAGACAATTACGTCATTACTAGACTTCCCAGTGCGTAGGTAAGGCCCCTGCAGGCCTCGCGGTTCGGGAGGGGCCCTCAGACACACATGATGGTAAAATTTATTGTGGGTTCCTTAGGCCTTGATTACATCCTTCTGACGGAAGGCAATATTCTGGATCCTTGTTGTAAGATCTGGCAGTAACCTCGCTATTAATGATAGGGGAAGGGGGGTCCTGAACGGTTATCAACCCCACTGATACCATCTCTGTAACATTAACTAAGTGCCAATAATAATAAGTAAGTATCTAAACAATTTTAGTACATCATTTACAGTACTGAAATGACAGTTGGCATACCTGTAAAAGTACCATTTAATAATGACGTTCGCCTTTGCGATATGTTTCGCCTGTATGCCATCTTCTGGCAAGTGATCCATTGGCATTGTAAATTGACCAGTTTCTTATGTAAGTGAAGTGAACCGAAGGTGGCATTAAGCCGAAACATGCAGCGAGTGTGAACATCATTAATAAAAGCAATCTGTAGAGGTGTGCCAACTGTCACTTTAATGCTCTGAATTGTGTATTGGCAGAACACAATGGGATGCCTCAAATCAAGGTAATTTCTAGTAAGCTTCAGATTTTCTTTGAAATGTTGACATTTGCACAGCTGTTGAGTAAATGTCGCTTTGTTATGAAACCCAATTGTTCATACTTGTCACCACAAAATCGTACCATTGAATCGCAGCAAACCGCAGTACCTTGCAGGCATAATTTGTGTGGTGGTTTTCTCTCCTTGTTGTTGAAAGGGTGCGCCTTGACGTTTTGTGGGATGCAAACCCACCGTACCTTGCGGGTGGCTTTGCAGTTGTACGTTGGGTGTGCGTAACATTTAGTTAACAAGTGATATTGTAATTACGTGCCCCCTGCAGCGTCTTCGTTATTCTTGGTTCATCTGATGTCGCTTTATGCAGCGTCGAATTACAGGTCCGCTAACTGAAAAAGGCCGGACGTTAAGAGGACAGCTGTAGAAGCATCATTTGTCATAATACGTTTCGTGGCGAGATTAGAACACAGGTCCTCCCAGATATGAAGCGGGATATTGAACACTTGATCTATACGTTCGACGTTTACAGGAAAATCTGATAAAGTTATAAAAATGTGGAGGTAAAGTTGCCTTTGTATGCGCCGTGAAGGCGTGTGGGGGACTGGATTTACAGCTTTGTTCATTCTTAGCCTCAGCATCAGTTCGATGAGTGGTGAGCTTTACGCTCCACCCGCTTTACTCCTAGAGAGTTATATCCCGGTACCCTCTGAATGGGAAGCTGGGTGCGCCTGGAATTACGAGAAGAGGTATATCTCCTTGTTCTACCGGGAATCGAATCACGACCCTTCGGACGTCAAGCTGGTAGCCTAGTCTCTATGCTGACCACATTATCATGGTTTCCAATTAATAATAATAATAATAACAATAATAATAGATTCACTGGACAGGCTGTTGTTGATGGCTGAATTTATAATGCTTTGAGAGTATCGTTCAGCCCTGCACCATAATCGCACAGCAAACCACTTGTCTTTTTTAAAAGATAGAATAGGAGACTGAATGATTTGGGAGTGACCGAGGGATTGTACATGGGGACAATGAAAATAAACATAACAGTTCACTAATGACACGCCATTAAATACAATTCGATGTGTGAAAATGATTTATATTATTTATATTATTTATTTAATCTTTTCTGCAAAATGTGTTACGTTTGTATTTTTTTCGCCACCTGCTGCTGAATAACGAAGTGATGTTTTCTGTCTCACTGTACAACACGATGTTATAAAACACTGTAACATCTGCGTTTCTGCCAGTGTTACCAATTACTAATCCAGCTCAGTCGGTTTGTCCCCAATTTTTAAAGTTACATGGTTGCTGCAGCTTTGATTTTTCTTTTGTGCAGTGTTTAAATTTTTTTTTCTGTGGCTCAACAGCCCAACTCTTGCCTAGGCCGCCTCATTTTTCAGGTTTCTAGATTACACACAATTAGACACACTCACGGGGTAGGACTCCTCTCAAGGAGTGATCAGCTCGTCGCAGAGGCCGCAACTTACACAGCACACAAGAAACAAAAGAGACAAACATACATGCTGTCAGCTGGATTCGAACCCGCGATCCCAGCAATCAAGTGGGTAAGACCTACGCCTTAGACTGCACGACAATCGGGATCGACTTGTATTACTTACCCCTCAATTTTATTACCTTGCTATGAAAGTATTGGGGTCGTGTTAGTAAAGCTTCCAGAATTCTGTAGCTGGGTTGCGGCCACCTTAATCCTTTTGGGAAGCTGCTATATTCTTTTACACATAATTCTCACAGTTACTGTCGAGTCATATTTTGCTCCACGTTTGGACTATAGCGAATGTTCGTACGGTCGCCACAATGGTACTACTGATGTTAGTAACTGAGAAATTTTGAGGGTTAGGTTGTATCTAGTCACACAGTTCATTACCAAGTATTATGAGAATGCAACATTAGTTTAGAAGTGGGCAAAACATAAGCCTGTAACTTAGAAGTGGTCAAGTACTGAAGCCTGTGCATGTGACACTTCACATAATATTATTTTAGTGTTATTTAAAACATTTCAAATGGATTAGGTAACAAAAATCACTTAAAGTATCACATATTCATACAAATATGCAATGTAGAAACTGATAGTGAAAGTGCTGTTTGTCGAATCTGGTCTTCTTGATAAGTTAACATTTCCCTGAATGGTCAGCAATTTTTCCGCAGTTTTTGGTACTCGATGTTTGATTGTCATATTAACTACAGCATCCACTTATTCCCGTCCTGAGCCACATGAGTCGAGTCTACGCTCTCCCATTCCATTTATTTAATATCCTTCCCAATTTTACCCTCTTATCTACGCCAATTTTGCGTGCAGTTCTCTCCTTTCCCATCCCTAAAATATTCCACATCCAATCCTCTTGGTGAGAAACGATAATGGATAAGAGTCGTTCAATTCCGTTTCAATAGGTATTATTTCATTCATTTTTTTTTTTACTGTGGCTTCTGTTGGAACACGAAACCAAAACAATTTTGTTCAATAACACAAAAAAAACAGAATAACATTGAGTAAACAATCTAAACTTTTTATTTCAACAAGCCAGTGAACAGAAGTGCATTTTTAGTACAGGAAGATGCTGATAAATCAAAAATTTAAATGGACGTACGTGTGTGTATTAATGTGTAACATGATTCAGTCTGAGAGCTGCATAAAACAGAAACAAACAATGCAGAAAGCTCCCCTTCTCATACAATATCCTTTCTGTCTACCTTTATGTGCCCTTCTGAGTTGGCAGATATATTGCATTACGTACAGCCACCGTTAAATTGCCCATGGTTTGCCTGCTTGTTTTTAAGAACAGTTTATTTAGTCTTAGCATATATTTTTTTTTGCCTATCACAAACCGTATCCTAGTTACCTACAAAAACCTGTCTTAATGGCTTCGGTCCTTACCAAGACACGAAGATCATAACGCGCCCTGAAAACCAATCCAAAAAAAGGGTTCGTTTTGTCTCCTTCTATTCACTGTCGTCATGTCTGATGGGATGATATGCAAAAACTGTTGGTTCATAGTTTGATGTATGCATACGTAATGAAAAGAAGTGTAATGAATCTCTGGATGTTCCACCGCATAGAGAAAGAGAAGAATGTACACCAGATCTAACAGGTTTAAAAGAGACGGAGAATGAATTGTATGGCGATGAAAAAAATGAAGTTGAGATGGGGAGAGACAGGTAAATGGAATTGCATGCTTCTAGGTCCACAGCACTGCCGCTTAATTATATGCTACAGCATGCATGCATATTAAGTTTATGTACGTATGCGTGCGACGTTAGTGATCCATTACCGGTCTCAAAAAAAAGGTTTTTTATCTCGTGGAAGCCGGTTAAATTTTAAATATCGGCAACAGACATTCGAACAGCATCCCTCGTGTTTCCCGTCTGACTCGTATTCAAGGTTCTGGTGGCCTTTGCGTCGCAGATACATTTGTCTGACTCACGCTTTTGTATTTCTCCACTTCTTCCATACCTACTGGTGTTTCCGTCTGATTTCTGCGAACCCGTCCAGAATACGCCTGCAGAATACTTTTATCTTACTTATTTTCTCGACATTATACAGAGTGGCCCCAAAATCACTTGACACTCGATGTTTAACATGTTCAGTCTAGTGTCAAACGACTTTTGCGACACTCTGTATAATGTATGGGATCTATGATCTGTCTCAATCCCTGGCGTCATAACTGATATAATTTTTTATGATTATATAAAATAGCTGCAGCAACTGCTGAGATTATGCTGTGCTGAAATAAAGATTTAATGATAATTGTGAATTTAATATCCGAAGAATTTCAGCAGGGGAAGAGATTTTTCTCCTATCCGAAAAGTCCAGACCGGCTGTGGGGCCCAGCCAGTCTCCAGTGTGATGGGTACCAAGGCCCTTTCCCGGGGTGAAGCGCCCAGGCCATGGCGTTGACCAATCACCACCGTCTAGCGCCGAGGTTAAGAATGAGTAGAACTATACCTGTAACACCCCCCCCCCCACCGTTCCAGTCTTGGCATGTTACGGGATGACCTTTACCTTTACCGTAGACTATCAAAGGTACGGATAACAAACCTGCCGTGGTCTATCTTAAAGTGTTTCCTGACGTTTGCTTAGGAGGTCAAGTAAAGTACATATGTCTCTGTGCTTAATTAGCACCGTAACATGAAGGCGTATGGGAGAGTGGAAGTATAGCTCTACTCATTCTTAACCTCGGCATTATATCGATGCGAGTATTACAGCACCTTCATCATTAATAATGATAAGCAAACTAAGAGTGTTTAAAATATTTCAAGAGTTGGCAACCATTAATCACACACGCCAGTCTCAAAGTGAAATTCCTTTTCGCCCGCCAGACTTAAATTTCCAGCATGGCAGTTTTATATGCAGTTAGTAATGGGTATTTGTGCTGCGTAATCTCCTGAAGTGACGTAGCTTCACAGTTAAGCACGCTATGAGGCGTAGTGTTGAAGTGGTCGAGAATGCATTGTGTTTTGATATATGGCCTTATGTAAGCAAGTAGACAGAACCGAATTCTGCATTTGGTTAATATAAGAGATTAACTGTCTGTGGAAATAAATTATTTATAGCCATTACAGTAGCCATATCGACTGTCGATACGATTTCTTTTGTTTTATATTATGAATTTTACGTACTTGGATGAGCGTATTTCAGGCGTATTTGTAATCAAAATAAAATACACTATTTGCGTTTTTTACCTAGTCTCTTACAATGTCTGCGTGTTCTGGATTCGCTTTCTGGGGACTTGAGCTGACAGTGTTAGTTTCCAAGGCCGTTAGCACGAACAACACAGCCGGCTGCTCCCAAACTTCTTAAGATACTTGAGAGTGTAAATGTTTAAAGACACTTGTGCTAACTGTTTCTGCCATATACACAGCGACTTAGTGGTGGGAGCACTATATCTGGCGTTATTGTAACTGCTTAGCCTATTACAAGTGTCTGAAAACAAAGTACAGTCAAACACGGTTATAACGACATCGGTTAATGCGACACCTCGTCTATAGCGTCAGATATTCTGTGCTACCAATTAATTCCTTGCTATTAGCCGTAACATTATAGTCCTGTGTTAGGACAACACTCGTTTATAACGACACAAAATATTCAGTCCTTTCATGGCGTTATAACCGAGTTCGGCTGTATTTATGAAAATATTTGGTCTTAAGGCCTAAGAAGGATGAAGTAATGGAGCAGATCAGGATGTGACGCAAAGAGTAATATGATTGTTGATATAGGCCACGTTTTACTGCGAGAAGTTTGAAATCTAGGAAGCAGTGATTGGCTGGGTACATTGATGAGTTGGAAGATACGAGGAATGCGCACAGAACTTTACTGGAGAATAGCTTTTGTAAAACTTCCAGTTAGAAGATCGGAAATGGTATGTGAATAAGAAACGACAGGATAGGCTGTACGAATGTGAGGTTGGCTGAACAACTGAAGGTAATGTCCAGTGACGAACTTTGGCACTGCAAGTTTTACTGCCGGAGTGTTACTTGTTTTGGTCTTCTGGCTTACGACTTATTGTGCAGTCGCAGGTGGATGCAAATACTTCAGCACACTTATTTTATAGCACACTGTAACAGTGTACACCAGTGTAAAAAGGCAGAGAGGCCAATAAAGTGTGATATTTAAAAGATGTTTATTTATTTAAGACCGGACATGATTCGGCTGATCGCCATCTTCAGGGAACTTAAATCTTTGTACATGTATCTGTATGATCCCTCAAGATGGTGATCAGCCCAAATATATTGGATCTTAAATAAATAAATAAGCATCTTTTAGATGTACATTGTTTGTCTGTTTATTAGTTTCGGCATACTGCTTTCATCTTCAGGACAGATGGAGGTGAAAGACATGTATTCATCCTGTACATAAATTGGTACCAACCTACCACTTTGCACGGTATTATAGCATAGGACAAACCACTAATCCCCATCGCCCTGTAAACCTCACGTATAATACACGAGAGTGTCACTGCTTATTGATCTAGCTTTTTAAACGAAACTCATATCAAAATGAAGTGTCTGAAAAATAGCTGCACTTTCACAAATATTTGAACTTCACATATAAGTATAATGAAAATCTGTAAGTCTTATTTCATACCTTATTCGATAACTGTTGACATATAATTCTCGAAACTAAAAGAAAAAAAGTTACACTGATTTTATACAGTACCGAGCAGGTAATTTTCGAACAGTCTTCGTATACGAAGTAAATGAAGGTTGCGCGAAACACTTTTGGCACTACAAATTAAACCGCTGCTTTCCCTTGTGTTTGTACTGTCCTGACAAAATCATGAACATGGACTGTCGTAAAGACACTTTTATTACATTGGTTCCGGCTTCTAATTGCTCTCTATGAGGGAATAACTTATGTACGGACCTTTAATTTTAATATTACATTTCATCTTCAGGGCTGCTCTAGACCAGTCAGATGCCTGTCTTTGTGTCTTCAGTGATTCAGACGCTTTGAATGAAGCTCAGCGAGCTCGTTTGCCTGAGCACAGGGATCAGTGGCATACACTTGGCAAGCAGCTTCACATATTATAAAACGCCGGGAGTATCTTAAGTAAGGGGTTGGTAGCTTTGCGAAGTCTTTCCGTGGAGTAAGTTAATTATATTTTAAAACTCGAAGCCGTATGTTTGTATTACTGGTAAACAGTGACATGCATTTACCATAAAATAGAACAAACTACATACCGTGTATTATGTGTGGGCTGCGTACTACAAAAAAAAAAGCCTGGATTTAGCAGACGCAGCCTTTTTACTGCTGAAACAATGTTATTATTTTGATATTATGATAGAAGACATTAAGTCGTGTTTTGTAAATTTTAATACAATGAATTTAATTATAATAACTTTGTGAGAAAGATATTTTATCCTCTAGAGCTTTAATGGTAATTATACAACTAGCCTTCTTTTACATATTTTACAAGCCTGATGATGACACGATCAGGTCGAAATATGTAGAAATTTTATAAAAATAAAAGTTATTGTTTTTATAATAAAACATTTTTGTTGGATGGCGTTACCTGTGTATTATTAAAATATTATTATTTTATATCACATATTTCCCAGCACGTTTGAGCTCTCAGTGTGTCCTCAGGGACATATATTTATCGCCATTAAACTTTACGTACATTCTCTCTTATATACATTATATTACAAGGCACTATGAAAAGCTGAAATTACTCTAAAATTTATACAAGATATGTGTATATATTTCACCCAGAAAGTGGTCTAATTGCCCAAATATATTGCGTAAAAAGAGAGACTAATTTGCGTTATTTGAAGATAAATTTATCCTTGTGGCTATTAATGTTTTAATTTGTCGCTAATTAGTTGGGCTACGCTGATTTGGGTTTGACATTCAAGCGATTGTAACTTTGATAGCCTCTGTTGGGGTTATTCTAAACAATAGTCAGGCCTATTACATCGAAAATTAGTATATAAATTTTGGCTTGTTTGAGGTTCATAAAGAATTTTTACAGAGATACTATTAAATCTGTAATCGACTTGTGTTACATCGTCCAGCTTTTGTTTTAAAAGCAACGTAACTCTAAGAACAGACAGTCAATTCAATTTAAATTGTTGAGAAACTTTAAATGTCACGTGACTTTGGCATCAAACGTTTGCATGTCGCAGTTGCAGGTTCGTCATTATTCGATCGTTGTCTACATAGCAGAGTGGATTTTAATGTTAACATAGGGATCCGCATATGGTAGCAGTAACGATCCAAGAACTGAATTAGAAATGAAACGATGAAGACAGGACAAATACAAGTATAAGTTCTACGACTCATGTAAACTGCGGTGACTAGTTTTGGGTTATGATGCAACTGGGATATTCGGGTCTCTCTTTTTTAACATTTTAAAACACAATGGTTACTTTAAGAAAGTCTGTAAAAATACTAACATGCAAGTGTACAGGGTCATCTTTACATGCTTCATATCTCACAATAAACGATTACTTGCCTAAACGGCATTAACCACGTGGTCTTTTTTAATGGATACACGATGTTTAATTTGTGAGAGAGGAATTTAATTTTTAAACACGTTTTGTATTAATTTCAGGTTTCAACGCGTGTGTGCAGTATTCAGTACTTTAATATTCTGTGTAGTGTACAGTATGGTCAATATCCTATGTTGTGACTGTGCAATTAATACTCTATTTAGTGTCCAATATGTTTAATATATTTACATGTTTTACCATAATATTCATGTAGTGTGCAATATGGCTCATTTTCCCCGGATTCGATCCCAGGCCATTCTCTATGGGATTTATGTTGGACAATGTGGCACTCAAAAATCTTTTACTGCGAGTGCTACGCTTTTTCCCTTGTCAGTATCATTTCACCAATGCTCCATATTCATTCACTCAGCTATCACTGACGCTGTATAAACTTAATAATTTACATTGCCATTAAACAATACACTAAAAAATTTTCGACATTGGCATAAACGTCTCTGATATAGAAATGAAATTCCATATCGATTAACATGACTAAATGATGATAATGGTGGTGCGGAATATTTCTTCATTTTTCGACAGTACACGATTCCATTAATCAGCAATAAGTATATAAAATTTTGTGCTATGTAGTCAGTAATCCATCAGCACTGAAAATTAAGGTTTCACTTGTACCACTCGGTTATTAAATTTCAGTCCACTGTGAGTTTGTAGCATTCTTTAAATTTCAGTCCACTGTGAGTTTGTAGCCGTCTTTAAATTTCAGTCCACTGTGAGTTTGTAGTAGCGGTCTTTAAATTTCAGTCCACTGTGAGTTTGTAGCGGTCTTTAAATTTCAGTCCACTGTGAGTTTGTAGCGGTCTTTAAATTTCAGTCCACTGTGAGTTTGTAGTAGCGGTCTTTAAATTTCAGCCCACTGTGAGTTTGTAGTAGCGGTCTTTAAATTTCAGCCCACTGTGAGTTTGTAGTAGCGGTCTTTAAATTTCAGCCCACTGTGAGTTTGTAGTAGCGGTCTTTAAATTTCAGCCCACTGTGAGTTTGTAACGGTCTTTAATATGTACCGCAAGTCTTATGGCATTACTGTGTAGATAAGATCATGTTAGACTGTGAAGTAAATGGAGTGGAAACTCAAATTTGTCCGTGTTTTTAATTAAGCACTATTCCGTGAGGGTACACGGGCACAGTGATGAAACGAAAGTACCCTGCCTCTTGCCACAGATATACCTCCTGCCAGCTGTCCTGTAACCAGTCAATTTACCGACTGAGGGAATGTAACCCTCATACGTTATTCTGCATTACTAGACTCAACATTTGCTTGAAGGATGTAAATAAGACAAAGTTACATTTCAGTTTATTCCGAGAATTAATGCTATATAAATTAATCTAATTTATATCTCCAAATACGTATATTCTGTTGGGCAAGGGTTTTAAAATATAATAGAGCTTCCTGCTTGAGCAAAAGGTAAAGCAATTCCATTACAGGCCTGGACAGGCCCTTAGGGTTCCAGGAGGTTGAGGCTCCCAGATTTCTAGACAATCGGCACATGCAGGTGGTAAGGTTGTCAGCCCTACGCACTGGCCGCCTTTACTTCCCAGGAAATACTCCTGGTACTCATTTCTGTTAGAGGCTGAGTCGACCCAAGGGCCAAAGTGCGACCGAAAGGATTATGTCAATGAAACATTCCAATGACACCATCGGGAATTGAACCCGCTAACTTCCGGCTTGTAGAGCAGTGCCTCAACCAACTGCGTCACCTGCTTGAGTACAGTCATATTACTGTGCAGAGAAATATACCAGTATTATAATTATTGTCGTTGTTTATAATCGGAAATCAAAATTATAAATAAATCGTGATTGAAATATAGTTAATGTTTTTGTTAAAACTGAAGCATTTGTCAGTCTGATAAGTAATGTTTGTTTATTCTCTGTTGGGTGCTTGAGCGTCTGTTACATCGACATATTAAAAGTTAACACGCCACTTTAATATTCAAAGCGTTCCAGGTTTGATCTCCGTCATTGACACTAATTCTGAATGACCGCACAATGACGGTCGCTTAAAAACAGGTCTAATCTAAAGAGTGCTATATACAGTATAAGAGACATATTTGACACTGTCCGTCATAATCTTGGTATAATTGTATGAATTCGATATGTTTAGTGGAACCGTCTTAAGCTTTCAAAGTCTAGTTTTCGCTTTATGTACCACCAATTTTAACATTCAAAAATTTTACTTCCTCTTCACAGAGGGTATTTATGTGTTTCTTATGAAGCTCAGAACAAACAGCGATTATTTACCTATGTTGCATTAAAAGACTGGTTTATGTAACCTAGATGAAGTGTGTTTACTGAGCAGTACTAACTGAGTCCTTGAGTCTATTCAGGCTAGTTTTCTTCTTAAATGCTTAAAATAATTTAAGTACCAAAGTGAAGTTTGTAAGCAATAAAGACAACAAGGAGGCTCAACATAATTGACCTTCATGCTACTTTACCTCTGTTCTTCTGGTCCCAGACTGATGTAACTTCTGAATCAGAAACACATGACCTACGGAAGTGGTTTCTAGGGTCGTTATTTGAAACCTTTGTTGGCACCAACACACATCGCGCAACATTTGTCTCATCACCCTGACCTCTTCTACGTTAAAAAAAAGGGTCACTCCCCCATCTTTGTGTGATACATTTAATTACCCACACCGCCATCATTAAATGCACATTGCAGCGGTAATGCTTTGTCTGACTACAACTATTAATGTTACGTCTGTCACTCTCTGTTCTTTTGTCTATTATATACATTTTCTTAAAGCATTTCTTATGTTGTGCGTAATGTGTGTCTGATGAGGAACCAGCAGTAGCAACAGACGGTATCAAATTACTAAGCTCTTGAGAGAGTGTCCCATTCTATTCTTCCTAACCTCTGCGTTGTCGAGATGCGCTGGTCTAAGTTATATACTGAAGTATACAAAAACCTCTAATTATTAGGTTTGTATTAAAGTAAAAAAGAAAGAGAATGGAAGAAAAAGTACGAAGGAAGCTAACAAAGAAGTCACCTGAAAATTAATAGGTTCGGGGTTTTGTTACTAACATCAAACGGCATAAGCCAGGAGGACTTAATGTAATAGAGTGGGTTGGTAAGTATGGTTCGTGCTCAAACAACTTCCCCCTTCCCCCAGCTTTCTCCAAAAGTTCACATATATCCTAACCCTTTCGAAGAATAATTACTAATGTTACAATGTGTATAAAACAATGTTTGTTTGATATTTAACAGTTGAATCTGAAATCATTGGTCAGTGTTGTCCCATATTATTAATGAAATCACTTGTTGACATTTATAATTTATGTCGCTTTGAAAGTTAACAGGAGGAATAGAAGTTTTTGCTATAGACATACAAGAGAAGAAAATTCTTTGGTAGATAGAGCCGTATGCCTTATGTATAATGTGTTCCTAATTACTTTAACTTTTGGAGTGTTTATTTGTTTGCAGATAAATTTATATATATATATATATATATATATATATATAAGAAATCACATACTTTTTATCGATACGTTACGTATTCACACATACATACACATTTTAAGGCTAGCAATTACTAAAGGTTTTTAAAAACCACAACAAGAAATGTATAATATTTCATCCAAAGTTTGAAGTAATTGTGAGCAGTAATACCTTACTGCTACTTGATGTTAACCTAGTTTAAAGTTTTATTAATCTGTCTTATGGGTATCACCCGTTTACAGATGATAAAAATACGAAAACGAAACCTGTGAAGGTTTCTTTAATTAATGTTGATTTAATGTCGCTGCTCTTCCTTTCGGTTCTATACAATTTTTGCACACTCCTGTGAATTCTATTGATAATTATTGCTCTCGACTTCACAATTTATTTTCCTGGTAAACACAGCTGCATCCTGGGATGTCCACAGTTTAAGTCATTCTGAATAGATTTTTTAACTCAGATAAACACTTATTTCATTAAATTTATTGAGATTTACAGTCTGCTATTTTTCCCCCAATGGCTCGACAGCCCCTTGGGGGCCTAGGCCGCCTCATTTTTCGAGGCTTCACGATCACACACTTTTTAGACACACCACAGCCGGTAGGACTCCTCTGGACGAGGGACCAGCCCGTCGCAGAGACCTCTACCTGACAACACACAACACTCACAAGAGACAGACATCCATGCCCTGGGTGGGATTCGTACCCACAGTCCTAGTAAGCGAGCAGCCGCAGACCCACGCCTTAGACCGCACGGCCACTGGGATCGACGACAGTCTGCTCTACAGAGATTAATAAGTAAATAAGATGAAATATTGTTAAAACAAAAACAGAAGGCTTCGAGCGGCGTTTCTGCCGAAGTATCAGTTCCCAGTTCCAGGTACCAGCAGGTGACGTGCCCATTGCTTCTTGAGTCTGATGGCGGCAATGCTGTCATTCATTGACCGCCTGATAGAGTCGTTGGTGTGTCTGAGGAGATGCGCTCGATATTAAAAAAATTGGTCTTAACATTCTATAAGTCTCACACTCCTAGGATCATAAAATAAATAGATCAATAATCTATACAACACAGGAATGATGTATTGCAGAAGAGTGCATGTATTTTCGAAATGCGTTTCTCTTTCATCACGATTTTGGGTCATGCAATGGCTTCGTGTTCATTTATTGCTTACGGCGTTATGTAAATATGTTCTTGAAGGACATAATCAAGGTTCTGTATATAATCGTAACATCACATTAAGGAGTACGCTGTTACTTATTTGTGAGATTTGCTATTGTCACGGCTGTAAGTATGCATTTGACTGCCATTTGGAATGTGACGTCTTATATTTTTGTAGCTACCAGACTTCACGGGCGTCAAGTCTCAGAAGAAAAGTTTTATACCTTTTTTATTTATGTTGAGTTAAGTATACGTCGCCGTGAAAACAATTCCAAATATAGTTTATGTATTCTGATCACGTTTGTTACATCATGTGCGTTTCGTACCGTAAACTGTTTTTTAAAAAATATGATTAATATTTCACTTGAAGTTTACGTAAAACGCTGCATTTTGTGAGCAGATGCTGTCAAATTAGAATTCCGTTGACAAATCATATTACAGGTTTCCAGTACTGCGTTTTATTGATACTGTTAGCAAGTTGTAAGAGCATGTGTGGACGGACAGACGTAACCTCCCCAGCCAAATTTTGAAGCTGAGTTAAAGGTTCATCGAAGCTTTTTTTATAACTAACCCACACAAATCCAATTCACTTCACATTCTATCTGCGTCTTTGTGGGCGTGCCTGCAAAGTAGTTACGAAAAGCGACTGTTGGCTTCGTCATGTCTGTCTGTCCGTGTGCCAGCTTGAGACAAGCTGATTCCCACCGGACAGGTTTTCGTAAAAATTGATACTGGAAATTTTTACCAAAGTTTTCGACACATTCCAATTGTGGTTAAAATCAGATGAAAATAAGAGAGACTGTGTGAAGATGTACCTGAATTTATGGACACTTTGGTTACTAACACTTTAGGGTTAACGTCGAGTCACAGTCGACAGCGTGTTCCGCTGTACCAGTTTCAGTGTCGAGCACAAATCGACACGATGTGCAATGCTTTACTTTGGTTTTTCCAGACCTGTTGCCACACAATGGCTGCTCTTTGAGCTCTGAAGATTAAATATTTTCTGGATAATTAATTTGGACCAGAGTACTAGAATTCACAGAAATGGTTTGGACTGCAAAAGGTTTACTTACTCAGGGTTACATTTGTTACCATGGTTATTTAATTTATAAATTTACCATTGATGTTATGGTTGTCATAATTACCTTGGTTACCTATGTTGCTGTGGTTTCAACATCCCTAGGTTTACTATCTCCAAGGGTCTAGTGATACGAGAAGAATTTCTGTCTCATTCTTTAATTGTAGTCTTTTCACCAGCAAACTGGACTTAAATTTAAAGAAGAAACTAGTAAAGTGCTACATTTGGAGCGTAGCTTTGTATATTGCTAAAACGTGGACACTTCGGAAATTAGATCAGATATACCTGGAAAGTTTTGAAATGTGGTGCTGGAGAAGAATGGAGAAGATCAGTTGGACCGATCGTATGAGAAATGAAGAAGTATTACACAGAGTCAAGGAGGAGAGGAATTCCCTACATACAATAACAAGAATAAAGGCTAACTGGATTGGTCACATCTTGCGTAGAAACTGCCTTCTAAAGCACGTGATTGAAGGAAAGTTAAAGGGAAGGACAGAAATGACGGGAAGACGAGGAAGAAGGCATAAGCAGCTGCTGGATTACCTTAAGGAAAAGAGAAGATACTGGAAATTGAATGTCCTCATATTCGAGGGTCGGAATATTCTAGATCATTTCAAGGGTCGAAATCTTCTTCTGTGACATTTCAAAACTTAAAATGGAGACAGCATGTTACGTCGAAACGTCGGGATTCGATTACCCACTGACGCAACTTCATATCCCAGAATAACGGAGTCCTCAGCTACACCGCTGCGAAAACCTCAAGACTCGCACAGTAAATTGCTTTTTCGGTTATTTATTTATCCCGTGATTGCAGCAGGGAAGTTTCGCGTATCTCAGTTCCTGGCTGGTTGTAATGCAGAAACAGGGGAAAGCACTGTCTTTCGTTCATCTTGGTGTTAATTATTCATAAATACCCAAATAACAAATGACACCACCTAAAGAGATGCGACTTGACCGGTAAAATCAAACTTGGTAAAGTTTTGAAAATTTCCATTTCAATATTTGACGAGGTTATTTTATTCATACGACTAAGTGAAACCATTTGCTCCGTTTCAAGAAGATTTCGACATTTCAAGAGGTTATCGTGCTGTCGTCAAAGGAAAAAAAAATCGAAGACTTGCAAAGAGCTTTCAAATTATAGGGTTTGTAAAAACTGTTCAGCGTTGTTCATTTATTAGAGGTTCAACCTTGCTTGATGTGGTCAAGCTGGTCTGCTGCCAGATATGACGTGTTGAGGTTGCCAGGAGGCAATGCTCCCTAAAAAAGCCAATTTGCCAAGACCAGTAGAGCTAAGTAATATCACACGTAGCCAATTAACAAATTGTTGTATGGTAATGACTACAAATGATGTGACAGTTTGTGGGAATTCTGACCGGCGTCTGTATGCTTTGTCTTCATTGGTTTCATTACCTCAGAGCTCAAAGTATCTCTCTTCAACAAGGCGGGATAGCTCAGTCGGTATTGTGGCTAGGCTACGGGGTGCATGATCAAAGAATCATTATTTGATTGCCGGTAGAGGCAATATTTTTATTTTCTCTGAAATTTCAGGCCGGCCCAGGGGCCCACCCAGCTTTCTTTTCAATGGAAAACGGTGGCTCGTTTTCCGAGGTTAAGAATAAATGTGTTCATTCTTCCGCCCTCTTGTTTTCCTGGCTTGCACTGGAATAATTTTACAACTTCCTGTTTTAAAATGCTAGCTGCTTTGTCCTATAGATTGTGACGTCGACAAGGAAAGCAGTCATATGCCAAGTGAAGATGGGTTAGTTCATATACTGTTTATCCGAATTTATATCTCCGGTAATACTGTTCCTGAGTAAAGCTTTTGCTTGTCCCTGTCAGTCAAATAGTGACAATAATCTCTCCAGGCCGCGGTTTATCGTCATCATAACACGCAGTTTATAATCCTTCATGGAATGGTGTTTACACACAGCGTCACTTTACCTTCTGCAACGTAAGTCTTTGGGCGTTCCCGTCAGCAAACCCAAAGACTCTCCAATTTCTTAATGGATCATTAATTGTCTCAAGTAGCCAGAGTAATTAGGTACCCAATTAACAGGTTTAATAACTCTATGGTACGTAACAGCAATGAAAAGCGACATCTCCTCGGCCGCACAAGTAATTCCTCGGTAACCTACAAAACCCGAATTTTTCTCATCATGTACACAAATCCAATGAGATAGGCGTGACATGTGGCACGTATGGGTGACATGGGAGGTGCATACACGATTTTGGTGGGGAGACCTGAAAGAAAGAGGCCACTTAGTAGACCTAGACGTAGGTGGGAGGTTAATATTAAAATAGATCTTTAAGAAATGGTTTGGGAGGCAATGACTGGATTGATCTGGTTCAGGATAGGGACAGGTGGCGGGCGCTTGTGAATGCGGTAGTGATCCTCTGGGTTCGATAAAATGTGGGAAATTTCGTGATTAATTGAGGAATTATTAGCTTCTCAGGAACGACTCTGCTGCACGCAAATTCCGCAACTGAACACCATTGAGAATTAGCCGAACACAGTCAATACCCTAACACCTCCTCTTACAAAGTCTGACCCTATCACATTTCCCTGTCTGCAATTCAGAATGACTCGCGCAGTACACAGTCGTGATAACAGCAACTGAGAAAAAGATATTCGTACAAGAACTTATGACACTTACTTTTTCAGCAAGTAAATAGCAAGAAATACAGTATTTAGTGTTATGTTTCGTAGCGTAAGTTTTACTAAGCAGATTCTGAATATTTCATGTACACTATATGGCAGGCCCGCTCAACCCCTGGACGACACAGTGTTGTTTTGCCAGCGGAGATATTTTAAATGAGAAAAGTCTTTGAACCCGTTCCCTGGCAAATCCGATATACAACGCCGAAGAAGTTTTGAAAACTTATGAGCTGTTTATTCATGGAGACATGCATTACATTACTAGTTTCTTTTGTAAAATATGCTAAATGTAGCGTCACCCCAGCCTAGCTTGTGGACTGTGTTTTTATAGATTTTTCGTATTATCGTCAGTACATTTTCATAGCGCATTATGCAGGTAATTAAGCCCATACTTATTCATTCTTCCTTCTGTGTATTAAATTTCATTTGCCCGCATGCAAACCAAATTTTGCTGAAGTTGCCCGCACGGCATAAACGGTTGACCAGGTCTGCTTTGTGGGATATAACCTCAATATATACCATCGTTGCCATATTTATACATTTTGATATAAAGGATGTTTCTTACAGGATTGTATCGGTAAGTTTATACTAAATACTTTATCGTTGTGGCGGACTCCCAGTATTTCTTTAGGTACCGGCGTCTAACTAAAAGCTGAATGCAAATTTTAGAGGCTATCCTGTTTCTTGTTCACGCTTTACAGTTTTATTCATTCTGCAGTCTGTCTGACGACAGGTCCGTAGCCTCTTCCAAAGCGAGTTCTCCACAGGGTGTAATCTAATGCTTCCTCTTTCAATTTCCAGTATCTTCTCTGTTCCTTAAGGTCATCCAGTAGCTGCTTACGCCTTCTTCCTCGTCGTCCCGTCATTTCTATCCTTCCTTCTAACTTTCCTTTATGGAACACGGTAATGAAATTTCTAGATCCTTAGAACATAGAATTTCTTGGCAGATTCAGTATCTGTGTGTTGCTCAAAGCATATATTGACCCATGGAGTAAGGCAGGTGGCATGTTAACGTCAGAATGTTTTAGGAGCATGTGCTCACTGGCTGTGCAATTAAATGTCAATATAAATTTGTCTGTGCGTGCATACTTTCATTCAAAAGCAACATATGATATATAAATACATAGCTACATGCATACAAACAAAATTTACTATGTGACGCACAGTTGTTACTATGTTTGCCATGTGCTTTAACACCGAAACATTCTGCATTTCGCCAGCACGGTGTATTTATATATTTTATATGGTTTTAACAATAAAGTTCTTATTTTCCAAAGAGCATTATTGGATTTATCCTTGCAATAGGTACGCAGTGTTTTCTGTGATATAGAAATTGAATTTATGTAATATTTATTTGAATTTCATGCTTGAACTGTTTAAAACACGCAGGAATTATAATTAATCTCTTGGATTAATTAATTAATTACTAGCTCCTATTATTGGAGGTGATTATTCAGGGGTTCCTTAACTGTGCTTCCTTTACATGCATTGTACTACATCACGTAATATACGAGTAATTGTGACTGGAAAATAGTGAGGAAGTGAGTGGTTACGTAGCTGCCGAGATATTGTCGTAGTGCGACAGGGTCATATCGCGTAACAAGGTTAGTTAAGAGAGGTAGTCTGCAAGCTGATGCTCGAACCCAAAACTTCCAGGTCAGACGATATTCCCTCATATATTAACAACGACATTCCTTTCGGTCTTCCCCTAGCTATCATTTCGTAGCGCGCAGTAAACAACGGATTTCCCCTAATTGGAGGAACGGAGCTAAGTTGGATTTCCCCGGACGATTCTCAACTGTCGTTATTTTCGATATAGCAAAATCTAGATTTCTCGTATTTTGTCAACAAAATGAACATTTGTTTTTCTTACCCTTTTTTTGCGATATGCTGATTTGGAAGAACAGGGTGGGATGCATGTACAGATGGATAGGCAGATGTACTCCTAGCTATTAAATGTATATTTATGTATATATGTGTGTATGTATGGGGCACGCGGTGGCGCAGTTAGTTGAGGCACTACGCTACAAGCCGGAAGGTCGCGGGTTCGATTCCCGATGGTATCATTTGAATTTTTTATTGACATAATCCTTTCGGTCGCACTATGGCCATGGGGTCGACTCAGCCTCTAACAGAAATGAGAACCAGCAATATTTCCTGGGGGGTAAAGGAAGCCGGTGCGTAGGATTGACAAGCTTACCACCTTCATGTGCCGATTGTCTAGAAATCTGGGAGCTTCAACCTCCTGGAAGCCTAAGGGCCTGTCAAGGCCTGTAATGGGATTGCTTTACCCTTTGCTTTTATATGTATATACATGTGGCTGCAGAGGAGGGATAGCAACTTTTATCAAGAGGCAACGCATGCTGTTTTTGAGAGGTGACAGAAGACTGTCGACAAAAATGAAGACGCCATTCAAAAATATATATGTTTTCAGCAATGAAGTAGTGCAGTTCTCTGAAATTTTTGTGTGTCCACATTGTAATTGACATGAAATGAACAACAGAAGGCTTTTCTTTCTGATTGGCCATTATATATAAATAGATTTTTTTCACAGAAGTCGCTATTACGAACGGAATAACACAGGCATAGGTTAATAAAACGCAACTGGCCGACAGCATCAATTAGCGCTGTGTATACTTCGCCATCTTGTTTAGGTGTTATCACTGGCAACTGAATAACGATACACAAACAAATTATCACTGTTTGCACTAGTTAATTGTCATAATACCTCCCGTGAGATTTATATGTTTGCGAACAATATATGCATGTGGATCCTGGAGCTGATGTTTTCATTAAATGAATTGTCTTGTTTTAAGAAGTATTCTGTTGGATAGTCACGGCCTGCTTTATGGTTTTCCTCAGATTTTTGTAGGCCGTACAATGAACCAGGACCAACACTACTAGGGGGCCCATATAAATTTAAAGGTGTTTTGTCTTCTTTTTTACAACTTGCAAAATCTCTGATACTGTATTTTGAAAACATCGATATTGACTCCACACCATCTCAACCATTCCATCAGTTTTGTTCTGTTAATTGCTAATAGGTGCCTGTGATTCTTCTTATATCAGGCAAGTAACATAAATATACACGGGATGGATGGTACTCGTTTCGAATCCTGGTAGTAGCAAGATTTTTTTCTTCTGCACACTTTCTAATCCAGCGTGTTGGCCCACACGGCCTCCTGTTCGGTGAGCACCGATCGTTCTTCCCCCGGGGGTAAGGCGGCTAGGCCATGAGGCTGACCAACCACCTCAATCTAATATCAAGGGCAAGAATGAGTAGAGCCATACCTCCACCTGTATAATCTTCATGGCGTGTATACGGACAACTTTTTAATAGATAAACGGCACCCCGCTTTTCTTCCTTCTTCCATGCTTTTCTAAACGGATTTCTTATCAGGCTTGCTAAACTTGAGAACTGAATCTGGTCGTACCTAATTTAATGACGTAACATATCGATGTGTCGGTACATTTGCACATAACATATTAGTTGCATTTTGGCACCAGCGTTTAAAATTTAATAAAATTTTGTAGCTAGTAGATTGTGTGTCCGAAGTGTGTTGTCTTTGCTGCTGCGTCGGGACCCACAAATTTCATGATGCGTCACTGAGGTTGGCTTTTTTAATAATGTGTCCGTTTTATATCCTGAAGTACCTCGTTTGAAACCGACTTTCATGATCTATAGCTTGTCTGGCTTTCCTTACTTCTTCCTGTCGAGTGCCGGTAGTGATAAGATATGAAATTTTCCCCCTACGATATAAATAATAAATTTTTTTTCAAAACCATCCTTACTTTTCAATAGACGCAAATTAATGTCTGCAGCTCATACAGTGTCATTAAAGAGCTCAGAATTAATCGATTCAGTAATGCCTTATCTCTAATAGTGGCTCAGTCATCAAGTGATGTTATCACAGATTAGCCTAATCGCACATTACGGAAACATTAATCAAAACTGATCCACATTTCTATCAGTTGTGTCTAGAATCTTTTATTTAAGGTTCATATTGGCACAAGAGCTTAGGGATTTGTTTTTCAGATACTCTTTTGGGTCGTACTTTTATTTCTTAAAGAAAGAAGAAAAGAAAGTAAGCTCGTCACGCCATGATTTCAGGCTTCCGCCGCGATGTTGATCAGATCTGAGCCCATCTTCAAGGGTCAAGCGCTTGACCTTTGAAGATGGGACAGATACGTTGTCCCGAAAAGGATTACCACTTCAAGCTGCGTAATATTCCAGAGGAGCGCAGATCCTTTTGTCATCATACTGTCTCTATGTCGCAACTTTGAACTTTTGAAGCTATTGACTGATTTTCACGAAATTTGACATGAACGTTATCGCTGCATACAGATTAGCTTCTCTGACTGACGTAATAGAATACGTTTACCTGACGATGCAAGTGAAGTCAATTTCCGAAAATTTGTTTCTTTTACTAAAACTTCCGAAAATTTGTTTCTTTTACTACAACTTCCGAAAATTTCTTTCTTTTACTAAAACTTCCGAAAATTTGTTTCTTTCACTAAGATTTCCGAAAATTGTTTCTTTTACTTAAAACCTCCGAAAATTTGTTTCTTTCACTAAAACTTCCGTAAATTTGTTTCTTTTACTAAAACTACCGAAAATTTGTTCCGAAAATTTGTTTCTTTTACTAAAACTTCCGAAAATTTGTTTATTTTACTAAAACTTCCGAAAATTTGTTTCTTTTACTAAAACTACCGAAAATTTGTTTCTATTACTAAAACTTCCGAAAATTTCTTTCTTTCCTAAAACTTCCGAAAATTTGTTTCTTTTACTAAAACTTCCGAAAATTTGTTTCTTTTACTAAAACGAAAGTGTCTATTACACACATGTCAGTATAGTAGAGTACTTTGTCACGGTGTAATTACTATTATATTAACATATATTTAGGCTGTTATCTGACTTAAATATAAGGTGGATAAGTAATACCCTTTAATGCTCAGGGGAATATATACTATATTTGTATGCCGATTTGTTATGCAAAATATATGGGACCTCATTCCACTAACAGTGGGTGTATTCATACAATAACATAATCATCATCAGACAGTTATGAACCACTTTCTAGTAATTAGTCCGAAGGTTGTCCTGCCCACAAACTGGGCGTGGCCATATAATGCTTCTAGCATACTGACCAATCCTGTTTGCCTGTCATTATATCACATAAGCCTATGCGTTCCTCCTGATGAATCACAACTTAACAAAGCCTCTGTAACTGAATAAATATGAATTACTGATTCTTAGGTTATTTAACAACGCTGTATCTACTGCATGTGTTATATAGCCTGTAATAAGTTAATAAAATGATTATGACACGTAAATATAAAGGTTTGGAACTATAAAGTCTTGCTACATTTCAGAGCACGAGATATCCCGGTAGTTCCTGGAAAGAGTGTAGAAAGTAATGCATTATTTCAGTCCTATTAGTAACAAGACCAAGATTCGAAACGATATCTTCAACCAGATTCAGATATAGAATATTGTTACTGCTACAGGGTCTTCAACGCTGTAGATGGTGTATAACCCTTTGAAAATGGGCTTCTCCCCTCCCAAAAAATTGGTTGCACATTTCTGTCCAGTGCTCCCTATATCCGACAGAGCAGTACTTTGTTTTAAGATTCCCAGGCTTAGGCCGCTTGTCCTTCTGATAAAAGTATGCTGGTATTAAGGAAAGTATGAATATGGAGCATTGGTTGAATGACACTGACAGAAGAGAACTACAGTACCCGGAGCCAAGACTATCACAGTGCTGCTGTGTCGACTACAACACTCCGGGCCTTCGCGGTGAGAGGCCGGCAACTAACCGCCTCAGCCAAGGCACGGCCAAAGACTAAAATTAATCTACATTAAATATAAATATACAATTCCTACCTCACAGAAAACATTGTTTCCATGAGAATGACCAGTCGGTTAATACTGTTTAGGGAAACAGTGGCTGTTTATTGTAAGAACCTTACAAGGCACTTAATTAAACTGAGTGGACACAATGTGGCCTCGATGATTAAGGAAGCAAGATCCTCTGAAACGTCGGTAAAATTATACTATACTATACGATGTCACATCTTTGTGGATAGCAGTTTTCAAAGACATTGCACTGAGAACATCAAATCTGAAATTGCACCTTATGTGTAATTACAATGCTTTTTTCGGGGAATAATCACTCTAAATCCTCTCCTGTTATTGGGGAATTTTTGTTCATCACCAGCATCACAAAAGACAATTACATACCCTATCCGGAGCCAGTTCAATTGAATTCGAGGTTGGTGGAAATAATGTGCAAGTGACTTTGTTACGTCTTGTCGCAATGACTTTGCGTGAAACGTCAGAGGCTGCCGTAGCGGTACTGTAGCTAATAAAGTCCCCTCCTTGATTCGCTTCGTTGAACAGCCCGGTAATTGTCACTGCCCGTCTCGCACATCGAGGAAGTGCGGTCTGATTTGGGAGACTTCAGTTGTTTGCAGTTTATGTCGGGTAGCTACATTTAATTTAGGCTTAATTGCCTGTTTAATATCCTTCGGAAATGTGGCAAAGTTCAGATATTTGGGAAGGACAGTAAACAACTCAAAATTGCATTCATGAAGAAATTGATATCAGATTAAATTCGGGGAAATTTTTCCTGCAATTAACTTCAAAATCTTGTGGCTTTCCGTCTTCGGTCTAAAAAAAAAAATGTAAAGATTAATATATGCTGGCATATAGATTTGCGTCTTGTATTTTTATAGGTATGAAACTTTTCTGCCGATCCCAGTGGCCGTGCGGTCTAAGGCGTGGGTCTTCGGCCGCTCGCTTACTAGGATTGTGGGTTCGAATGCCGATCCCAATGGCCGTGCGGTCTAAGGCGTGGGTCTGCAGCCGCTCGCTTACTAGGATCGTGGGTTCGAATCCAGCCGATCCCAGTGGCCCTGCGGTCTAAGGCGTCGGTCTTCGGCCACTCGCTTACTGGGATCGTGGGTTTGAATCCCACCGGGGGCATGGATGTTTGTGTTGTGTTTGTTGTATAAGGACTAGTATGGAACTTAAGTGACATGAAGAAGGACGGAAGGATTTATCAGTACAAAATGGATCAAAAAGGAAAAACGGGATTGAAAAAAAAATCCCACCGGGGGCATGGATGTCTGTCTCTTGTGAGTGTTGTGTGATGTCAGGTAGAGGTCTCTGCGACGGGCTGGTCCCTCGTCCAGAGGAGTCCTACCGACTGTGGTGTGTGTGATCATGAAACCTCGACGAAACGAGGAGGCCCAGGCCCATATAGGGCTGTCGAGCCATAGAGAAAAAGAAAAAGGAAACTTTTCTGTAATCCGGGGGAAGTTCGTAGACTGAGGATGTTTGAGCTCAGGGTGTAAGGACAATATTTTGACATAGGGAGGAAGGAATGTGAGTCACAAGAGAGGTGCACATTGAAGAACTCCATATCTCATATGTCTCACCAAATATTAATAAAATGATGAAATCAAAGAGATTGTATGTGTGGGACATGTAACCGGCACATATTTAGTGGCAAAATTTGAAGGTAACGTAGCAATTGCGAGAGCTAATCGCACATGAGAGGGTAATATTAAAATTAATAAGTTAATAAAAAATGTGGGGATTGAAGACTGGATTTACCTGACTCGGAATATAATCTAATGGTCTTATAACGTGAGCAGCCGAATAAACTTACAGAATACAGAGGTAAAGGGGAATTTTTTTAACAAACTGTGACACTATCAGCTTAAAAAGCGAGACTTCGTTCCGTGGAATGAATTCCCTAAAGTCCAAACAATTCTCTTCTTGTGTTATCAGATTTTTTAATCATAATCATGTGAAAACGCTGAATTCTAGGTACAGGAAGCATCTTTGACACATATCCCACTTTCATATCCTCGAACTCGGGACCTTTAGACAATAAATCTATATGCCGGATGTAATACAATTCCTGCCACATCACTGTCAGCAGAAACGTTGTAAACGGACATCATTTGGCGCGAATAACGTGGCAGAAATAACGGTTATCTGTCCAGTGTCGAGTTAAACTAGACAGTGCTTTCCATTGTGCCAGGTCCATTGTCGAGCTCAAATCGAGCTATTTTACAGAGGTTTATGTTGGTTTTCCCTAAGCTCCTGTTATCTAAATGGCCGATATTTGAACTTTGAAAATTAGATACTTTCTGGAAAATTAATTTGCAGCAGATAACTGGAATTCACAAGAATAATTTGAACTGCACAACGCGCGAAGGTTTCTGTGGCCCCAGACGTGCTTACACTTTGCTACCTGCAGACAACTTCCCACTTCCAGTGATATTATCTGTAATACTTTACAGATTACACTGAGGATGTCTTATATGCGTGTTGCAGCTTTGATCCTATTTAGCGTTATTAACACACCGACTTGTACGGACTCATATTACCGGTATAAGTGGATATTAATAAGCACTTGTGTATGTTGACTCCTTTCAAACAGTCTGTTCAAGATATGATGATAATTTGTAGCAACTAATACGTTCTCGTGCTTGCTTGGACTCGCCAGTTCCTTCACCTGTTTCCTGTACACACCAGCTTTGGTGTACGGTACGCCGGTCTTTGGTATCTAGCCCGTTTCTCATCTGATGCCTGTTAATGCCAACTACCTACTAATTCAAAATCCTGTTTATTTCGTAGTGTAATTTTAGACACACCACAGACTGAGACTTTATAATTCATAAGGTAAAAAGCTTCCTCAATTGATAAGCACAAATAAAAGTAGAATTTTGTTTTACTGTTTCAGCTGCAATAAGTTGAATTTTGCTACAGTGAATATAATTTTAAAAAAAATTGTGAGGAAATGATCTCTGTCCGTAGAACGATAACTGTACTTATACAACTAGAGTCCTTTTGTACATTTTGCAGGCTTGATAATGACCCGATCGGGCCGAAACATGTAGCAATTTTATAACAAAAATAGTGTGTTGGACTGCATTATATATATATACGTATTATTAGTCAGTTGATCGACTGATTTTTGCGAGTCACATGACACAAGTTTGGAGAGCAGAGAAATGCGTACAAAATTTTAGTCGGGAAAGCTGAAGGGGGAGATATAGTAGGCAATGAGAGGATAATATTGAAATTGAACATAGAGAAATAGGTTACGAGGATATTGGCTGGATTTATCTTTGTGACATTTAATGTTCTCATGGCGGCCACTGTGAACTGTGTTTTGGAGAATGTGACAACGTGTAGCTTGGTGGATAGGTACCATCGTTATAGAAAGCCGTACTGCTTTCATCTCCGAAATGTCGGTACCTATCTACCAATCTACATGGTGTCACATACTAACATACAACAATTTTTCTGGTTTCGTCTTCCTCAGGAAAGCATGTCAGGAAAATTTTCAGTGAGTCAAAGCGGCCAGAACTTCGATATAACTTCCCCGTCCATCTAGTTTCGAAGTTAACACTACGTGTGTTTTTTACTTCCATATATCTGTCGTGTTGTTTACAGCCAGAATCGAATTTAATACGAAATAATTCGAAGTACAAAATCATTAAAGACTGAATTCTTCTGGGATATTACGCCGTGTCGACTGGTAAATAGTTCCCGACGTTTCGAAAGGTTGTAATGTTTTTATCTTCATGGTCAAGCACTCCAAAAGGAAGGAACTGCGTGACCCTGAAGACGAAGGCACAACAATTCTCCGAAACGCCGTGAACACTCTTCTGTGTGACCACCTGAAGATCTTTAAAAACATCGATAACTATTTATTCGTCGACACGTCATAACATCCCACAAGACTTGAGTCCTTAGCTACACCACTGTGAGGACCTCCAGTCTCGCACTGTACAATTATTAACAGCAAGCGACTCTCGCGCCACGGTCTTCCTTTACAGGGTGTAAGTCTTCCATACCTAGGGGCGATGTAGTGAGTTAAGCTGTCACTTCAGCAGCCAGTACAAGAGTCCTTAAGACACGCACATCGCCACTGACGATTCCGGCTTTGTTTTTACTACTGCCACTTTAATGCCGCTTAATTGTTTTCTAAATTCTCTCATTCACCAACCGGACTCGGTTTTCTTATGCGTGTTATTCGTACGGCTTCTTATGCTTCAACTTTCCACTGTTCTTAAATGTGGAATATTCGTGTGACTCGCGTTGACTGCACGAGGTTTCTTCATCGACTTTCTCTCGCCGACGAGTGTATTATAATATTTATATTAGTGTAACATCAGCATTCCACGGACTGGAAGATCAAGATATTGTGTTTCGATTCCCTTCATGCAGAAGAAATTGTTTTTGTCTACGAAGCATCCAGAGGGGCTTTGAGACCCACCTAGCCTCCTATTCAATGTGCATGAGGTTTCTTTCTTCGAATGTAAAGCGGTCGGAGCGTGAAGATGACCACTCATCTCCATCTAGTTCCGAGGTTAAAAATGACTGGAGCTATACTTCTACTCCCTGATGTGCTTTCATGGCACGTAGGGAAAACCTTAAGTTTAACACCACCATAATTAGCCCTCCTTAAGATACAAATCATTGTTGTATGACCCTGAAGCCCGTCCTGGTAAATTAAATGTATGAAATGTAGTGTGGTGTTATTATTGCAAACTTCCTGCATGTCTGATTCCATGGAGCATTGTTCATATTGAGGATATGTTAGTCGCTCTTTTAGTCTAAGCTGTTTCCCCGCCTGTAGTGGTACCTGGAATATTTTTATCATGTGTACAAGGGTCAGCCTTTACCCTATGTGTTTCGCGTTAATCTCGTCCCCATCCTCAAAACCAAATTCTTCGTGTTAATAATTTTGTTGTAATAAATTTTAATATTATACTTCCCTGTAAGTCTTACCAGTGACTTCTTCCCTTCAGGTTTTCCAGCCAAAATTTTTTACGAACATCTAATATCCCCATGTGTACTGTGTACCTCACCCATCATTTCCTACTTTATTCAATAATCTGATAATATTTAGTGAAAATTAAATTGTATGAACCTCTTGGTAATGAAGTTTTATCCAATCTCTTGTTACTACCTCACCCTTAGTTCCGTATATTCTCCTAAGCACCCTGTTCTAAACACCCGAATTGTGTGTGACATTTCTTTATAGAATAATATAGTTAAAACGTTGCATTATGTACGTAATTAAATACACAAAAAGTCGTTCATTACTGACGATGTATTCTCTTCTCACTATAGCGCTTATAAAGTTCATGAAGAGTACAAATTCAGGAAATTTACTGTTATAAGATTATTATGAAAGGCAATTATAATTAATGACATATTGCTTTTTACAACATTTAATTTTTTTTTTTCCAATGGCTCGACAGCCCCTTGGGGGCCTAGGCCGCCTCACAACATTTAATGCTCTATTTAAATATCAATGTGGCGTGATAAGCACTTACTGATATATACCTACAGTGAAATTGTATATTTGTCTGTAGATTTACAATTATTCGTTGGTATTCAGCATAACAAAGTAACAAAATGGGCAGTGTGCTGTACCTATAACGTAATATTGTGGTGCTTTCGCGTAACCATTTTTGTAGCGGAAATACAAAAATGCGTTTTGTGTTTGTTGTTGTGTTACATGTCACTGTCAACTATGTAAAAATATTGAGTTTTGCACATCTATGCTTTTATGGTAAATTTTTTTCACCAACTAATTTGCACTATTTTCACACGTTACATATAAATGCTGCACTGAAACAAAAGAATGTTCGTGTGCTCATGGCCTTCTTTAGACGTAAAATTTGGCTAAACAGATTGTATTGACAGATAAGTCGTTGCGTAGTTTCTGAGTTTTTGTAAGTGCAACATTCTTGTAAGTGCAACATTCTTGTAAGTGCAACATTTTTACGATGTCAGATGGAATTAATAAATTATGGATTATGGCATTAATGGGAATGTTAAAATTATAGGTCCTAAGATAGTGACTGTTTGATAGACGAAGAGAAGTTTTATCGGCCGAGTGGTCAGTTTATTCTTTTGAGGATTGACTTCCTTGTAAATTATACACAAAGTTCTGCTCCTACCTTACAAAGAACACATTCAATCTTTATTATAAATACCAGGTAGTAAATATTGTTTAGGAAACTAATCTTTACTTATTGTAAGAATAATATAAAGGAATAAGCATACTGTGGTAAGATGCAGTTTCTTAATGTTACAGCAGGTGGTATGTGTAACTACCGCTGGACTTTAAATGGTAAAGTAGGGTACAGAAAGTCTTGCGTAATATAGTAGCCGATATAATCTAACTGTGGCTATCGGATGGTTAATATTCGCGGGTTAAAATCTTGGCCCTTAAAACGACCAATATAACATGAGAATTTTTTTATCCAACCATGCAGGAAAATTCCGTTATATTAGACCTACCTGAAGTTAGGACACGAATGATTCCACCCACCTACTTTTCAATTGATTCTTCTTTACTTATCCTACCGTTCTATGGTTGTAGTCTGAAGTATTAACAGCGTCATTAAATAAATAACCATATCTTCGGTTCCAAATATACAACACATTCTTAACCATACCATCATCATGAGATCTGCGCTTCTGGGATATTACGTTGCGTTGACTGGTAGTTCTGTACAGGACGTTTCGGGACAACGTATCCGTCCCATCTTGCATTACTTGACCCTTCAAGTTGGGACCTATAAGATGTCCCGAAACGTCGGTACAGAACTACAACGCTGCGTAATATCCCAGAAGAACGCAGAGCTCATATACATCGCGGCGGAAGCCTGACATCACGTAGACCATCATCATGGCCCCATGAACCCTTTAAAGACGAACCGAGGATGAGAAAGAGAGACAGTGAGGATAAAAGACGGGAGGGGGGTGCAGTAGAGGCACGATACTTATTATTTTTCCTGGAAGGGGGGAAGTCAGAAAAGTTTGCTGCTCTGAAGTTTCCCAGGCAGTGCCCGCTCGTTCTTCTGGTAAAGGTAGGCTGGTAGCAAGGTAAGGTGTTGGGAAGTGGACTGTTGGGAGTCTGCAACACAGGAAAGAAGTTGAGAGTTTGGGGTGAATTTTGTGCTTGGAGGGCAGCATTAAAACAACATTTTGATAGCGTTGGGAGGGCTGCGATTTGGCGAAAAATTTTAGTTTAATTTTGGTGAGGGCTGCATGAGAAACATTCAGTACAGCTTGAATTTTGAGTACAAACTCAGAATTTGATGTAGGACAGAGTAAAATCACGGATAACCTTGGACGAATTGGCCGGTCGTAGGACCTTGCAGATGCACAGTGACTTCTAGCCAGCAATCCTGCGTCTAAATACACGAACACTAATGGCAGTCCGTCACGTACATGCAGTTGTTTTATTTGTAAGAACATACAGATTTGTTTTACAAAGATTTTCAGTGTTCAGTTGGATGAGTAAGAAACTGTTTAAATAACTCAGAAGTATTGAGGTATTATTCCATATATATTTAAGGATCTGTTGCAAACTTTAAAGACCAAGATTAACCTGAAGCATATTTAAAGATTCATTTCGTACCGTACTGTAAACACACTCCATCTCGGTTATAAGAACCAGTCAGTTAATACTATGGAGGGAAATAATCACTGTTTGTCCTGAGATCCATAAAATTTTTGATTGTTAAACTTGATGGTACATATAGTAACCAATGAGCTTTAAAAGGTTTAATGATAAAGGAAGATTAAACCACGCCAGAAAATGTAAAGTAATTGTTGCCGAAAATAAGTACGTTCACATAAATACATTTGGATTTCGATACTTGAACAGAAAACAGAAGCACAGAACAGAAGGATTGAGTAACCTATTTGACTTTAACATAGTATCATACCTATCCAAACTCATCAAAGTCACGTGACCTTGAATCCTGTACAAGCAACGCAGTAACTGCTCGCCAAGGTCGGCAGTCTACCATAAGTCTCCATCAACTAAGTGCATTCATGCAGTATTCAGTCAGCAGACGTCAGCAGGTAATTTAAATCGTAACTAATACTGTATCGCAATACTAGATACAATACTAAATGTGTGTTAGTTATAAACTTTGAAATAGCAATGAACAGGAATAAAGCAATTCAAAAAGACAAAACACACAGATCTGTTCAAAGTACGATACTACTACTACTACTACCAATACTACTACTACTACTACGATGACAACAAAAACAACAACAATGTAGGAATAAATACAAAATTGTAGTATGTATAATAGAAATAAGACAAGTGTTTTATTTAACGACGCTGTAATGCATTCACCTTCAAATGTCAAACAGTCCAAGTAGACTGCTTAAACCGTAAAGGTCAAGGCACTACGATTATTCGAAACGTCGAGAACCATTTACCTAATGACATAACGTAACATAAAAAAACCTGAATTCTCAGCACCACTGCTGTAGTCCAAATATCGCAGACTTTTTTTCACTACAATAACAAAGAGTATGTGTTTTTCTAACATTGTACATATAGGTTCGGAAGGAAGTTCCGATACCTAGCCCACATAAGCAGTTGGTAAATGGAACAATTGTTTAATCCTCCAAACATGTGTGTATAGAAATGTGTATTTACAAGGAAATAAAGAAAAAATGTTTTAAAAAAAAATATCGCAGACTTAATGATGATCGTATTGTTTTTATGTAAGAACTCAGATATATGAACGTAATTATTTTGCGATGTTATATCAACTTGCTCTCCATAATGCGGCCTGATGTGGGAACAAAAATTAAGCTAGTAACATAGGGAGCTTGTAGATTCACAATAAATATCTCTTAACAAATACCAATCAATTAACGCTCTTTAGGGAAGTAATATATATTTACTATGAGAATCATAAAGAAGAGGCACTGCGCTACATGCCGGAAGGTCGCGGTTTCAATTCCTGATGGTGTCATTGGAATTTTTCATTGACATAATCCTTCCGGCCGCACTATGGTCCTGCGGTCACTCAGTTTCTAACAGATATGAGTACCAGGAATATTTCGTGGGGGGGGGGGGGGGGGTAAAGGTGGCCGGTGCGTAGGGCTGACAACCTTACCACCTTCATGTGCCGATTGTCTTGAAATCTGGAAACCTCGACCTCCTGGAACCCTAAGGGCCTGTCCAGGCCTGTACAGGGATAGCTGTACCTTTACACATAAATACACTAATGTGGACAAAATGCAGAGTTTGTTAGTGTTAGACCATGTGGCACATATCATCACCACCGAGCTTTAAACAGTTAATGAATGAAACATGTAGCCTGAAAGCAGTTCCGTTTTCGTGATACCATTCTTTGAACTTTATTTAACTTTAAACGAAAAGTATAACAAACCAGAATCATGGTCGTGCCATGGCTCAGGCGGTTAGTCGCCGGCCGCTCACCGCGGAGGTCCGGGTTCGATCCCGGGTCAGTCCATGTGGAATTTGTGATGGACTAAATGGCACTGGGACAGGTTTTTCCTGTCAGTTTCATTCCACCAGTGCTCCATTACACGGTAAACGGGGAAAAACTGATCATCTTCATCACAGGGTTGCACAATAAGCCAAGGGGCTGTGATGCCTCCGTAGCATCTGCTGCGGGGCCCTTCACAAAAAAAAAATAACAGAATTATTATCCTGTATGCAACACTCATTGTTTCTTGAACTTTCAAGTGCGATGGTTCACAGTTGGCGTGATGCAGCTCCATATTGTATTCCAACGTACAAACAGCACACACAGCAGTTAGTTCGTAGCCTGTCTCAGCTTACTTTTGCCATATGTCGCTACTCCCTCTTTATCCGCGTTAATTACTTGCTTTGGTTTGCGAAGTAATGCAGTTCCACTTATTTAACCGTGAAATAATTAAAGCTAATTATAATTAAATTATAGTTACAGGATGAACATATGCTTTGTTTTTACGCTGCCCACAATTCGTGTCTGATGCTTGTGCTATCGTGTAACTTCTATTTGTTCTGCTCTTTATTTCTGACAGCCATGTTTCCTTTGTTTTTTAATATGTTGTTTATACATATGGAATTAAACACGGACAAAAAAATTGGCATAAGTTTAAGTTAACCGTCCAAATCCCAGGGGTAAATATATACACCACCTTCCCTAATATTAAAACACCCTGCAATTTATTCCCACAGTGCATGTATGTGTTTCGCTGGGTTGTGACAAAACATAGCGATTATTTCCCTAAACTGCCTTAACGGGTTAATGTATCTAATAAGCACTGACTGTGCCTTTCTTGAGGTAGAAATTTAAGTCTCCGGAATGCTGGCAAGAAGTCAGAATGCAACGGGAAATTCTGAAACCGGCCAACTCGATCAAGGGGTTTCTTGGTCTTCCTCGGTTCTAGATCAAATACTGATTTAATGACCACTGCATTCTTTTAATGCAGCCCTTCCAACTTTGTCAAAGTTCCATTATTCCAAAGTGCAAACAGATTCAACTCATTTCTTCTGCTGCATACTCAAACACTCCAATTACCTTTTTCACTTCACATCGTCCCTTGCCCACATTTACCAGAAGGACGCGAGGGCACTGCCTGGCAGTCTTCACATCAGCGTAATATTTCTCCCCTCGGCTTCCTATTGATTGGATACCGGGGTATAGTGGCCGGGGCGTGATGTTAACCACCCACCTCCGTATAGTGCTAAGGTTAAGAATGAGTGGAGCTATGCATTCACTCCCCTGCATGCTGTCATGGCAAGAATAGGGATAACTTTACCTTTTACCTCCACTGACTGTTTTGGCATATGGACGAAGACCAATACTCTCTGTGTGTTTACTTTTGACATACGAAGATGGACGAAACCCATAAAAGGTAAAGCAATCCCATTACAGGCCTGGACAGGCCCTTAGGGTTCCAGGAGGTTGAGGCTCCCAGATTTCTGGACAATCGGCACATGAAGGTGGTAAGGTTGTCAGCCCTACGCACCGGCCACATTTACCCCCAGGAAATATTCCTGGTACTCATTTCTGTTAGAAGCTGAGTGACCCCAGGACCATAGTGCGGCCGGAAGGATTATGTCAATGAAAAATTCCAATTACACCATCAGGAATCGAACCCGCGACCTTCCGGCTTGTAGCGCAGTGCCTCAACCTACTGCCCCATCCCGTGCCGAACTCTATACGGCGTCACGTCTAAAACGACAGTAACCTTTACGAATTTTATTATATTCTGATTGTAATTTGAGTGCTATAGACCTATCAGTCACTGAATGGCTTTTCCTTGATGCATTAAAGAACCATGTGACGAAGTTAAATTAACTTTAATGATCACGTTATTTCTGTAGAAGTAGATTTGAGGTTAGTAGTGCTATGTATAGGACACACTTCTTCCCACGAACCTACTGTAATGTAGGACAACTGAAGCGGGAGGTACGTATATTTTCCGCCTACTTGGACAGGTCACGGAGCCATGAGTGTGGGGTTTAGCCGATACGGGTTAAATTAAGGTGGAAGTGCAATTCAGAGCGAAAATAAAGACGTCAAACCGGAAGGAGTGTTATTGGAACTCTACTGGAGTATAATAAACTTTGTACTTGTATCTCGAATTCTCACATTGTAGCTGGAAAGACGGGGTAATTCTACGCTTTGTAGCTACGTTCCGAGGATGAGAGATGTACCCTGCGCATGATCTTACCCAGTTAATAGTCTTTACAGCTGTATGGTAAATAGTATAATAATCTCTACAGGAAATTCAGTGAAACAGAATCTTTCTTCGGGCTCAACATTTATGTAACGTCTTCATTAAAGCCTTAACATAACTCATGGTACTTTTTTCCTGAAATGTATATGGGCCAAGTTTTATTGCTCTTTCTTCTTGTACGTATCAGTATCGTACCAGTTGATATACAGCGATGTGTGGGAACAGACTGGAACAGACTAAGCACTGAACGGATTGAACAGACCTACAGGGAATAGGCGTGGCATGGACAGAGGAGCCGGTAGATGTTACCTGAGCAGGTTAATGGGGGAGTCAGGGTAGAGGAAAAGGGAAAGAAATTACTAAATCTTTTTTTTTCTATGGCTCGACGGCCTTATATGGGCCTGGGCCTCCTCGTTTCGTCGAGGTTTCACGATCACACACGTTAGACACACCACAGTCGGTAGGACTCCGCTGGACGAGTGACCAGCCCGTCGCAGAGACCTCTACCTGACAACACACAACACTCACAAGAGACAGACATCCATGTCCCCGGTGGGATTCGAACCCACAATCCTAGTAAGCGAGCGGCCGCAGACCCACGCCTTAGACCGCACGGCCACTGGGATCGGCAATTACTAAATCTTAATAAATGAATATGTTAAAAGAGATGAAAGCATAGACTAGACTGGAATGGAATGAACTAATTACAACAGAGAGGGTAAAAGGTCTCAAATGCGGTACGACAGGAGGTGAGTTTTAGCTTCACGGGCCGGTCGCTTTACACCCGGGGAAAAATCTTGGTACCCATTGCATAACCAGGTTAGGTGGTCTCCAGAGTCGGTCTGATTCCTGCCCCTTGCGGAGAATCGAACTCCCATTCCTCGGATGTCCATCCCTTAGCCATTTAGAATACACTAGGACATACTGGAATTAACACAATGGGCTACAGCTTAATGGAAATAACAAAATGGGCTACAACGTGATGTAATGCTATATCAAGATGCAGTAAATGAAATGTTGTAGAAAATAACTGAATGAGCATAATGAATTAAAGTGAGACTGACACTCTCAGTTTAAGCGATCGCACCAGCGAGAGACGAAAAATTCTCAAGAATTCCAAAATACCTGCAAGATCTAGACGTAGGTGGGAGGATAATGTTAAAATATATCTCGAAGTAATAGAGTATGAGGGTATGGGCTGGATTCACCTGCTTACGATAGGATCCATTAGCAGGCTCTTGCCAACTCTGCAATGAAATCTCTGGTTCCATAAAAGACGCGATATTTCTAGGCTAGCTGAGCGACAGTTATTTTCTCAGCAAAGATTTTGGAGATTTATCTCAGAGATGTTGCACCTCTATGCCATAACTGTATGTGTGTGTGTGTGTGTGTGTGTGTGTGTGTGTGTGTGTGTGTGTGTGTGTGTGTAAGGGAAAGAATGGATTTGATAACAATAGTTAAAACTAATAAAAGAAAAATACTTGATTATTGTTTAGCATTGGTTTTTATGTTACTGTTCTGCATTGCAGTGATTGGCGTCATACCTCCTAATGAATCAGCAACTAATAAAAATAACGTTGAATGCCACGCCGAATCATCTGTGACGTATTGAAGGTGTAATCAGTGCGCTTTGTGTTAGTACAGGCAATGATAGTGTTATTCAGTGTCTGTGTTGTTGACGCCGAAAAAAATTGCACATATCTTTCACAGTTTTCATAGAATGCCATGTATAGCAGGAATAATTCCACGACGTCTCCAACTTCAAGCGCAGGTAACGTTCGCGAGCCTAGGTTGATGTTACAAGTCGTGAGATTGCGCGAAGTCGTGTGCGCGTAGATCAGTGTGTTTCTGCAGTCATAGCGGTGGAGGTGCCAGTATTGGTCTGCTTACGTAGTAGATGCAGTCATGTGACTGAGGAAGGAGGACGTTAGGTTTGTGAGACTCGCGCTGAAGGTTGTCGTGCAAAATTACTGGAACTTTGTGGATGTAATCCTGCTATAGTTCTTGAAATACCCAATGATATGTGCCTCACCTGTAAGACGACAAGCAGTACAGTATATAGTCTTACTGCGATGGTTGCTTTAGATAGGATCATTTATAGTGTGTAAGTCTGGAGGAATTGTCCTGCTTCACTCAGACTCAGTGAAGACGCCATGAGATGCGTACATGTATATATGTAAAAAATACGACGGTTATGCACATTATGAAATATGACGAAATGCAATTATATATATATATATATATATATATATATATATATCACTATACTTGAAGATGGGACATCAGATTTCTCCGAGACTTTCTTATCCATATACCACAGTACACGGCGTGGCGTCTGTAAAATCGTAGCCTCGATACCGCCGTAGTAATCTCGTATCTGTATCAGTAAATATGTTTGTAATAATTTTAGGCGTATTATTTTAACGTATTTATAAATACAAATAATGTCGCCGATTTCTGAGTTATATGTAGCCTGCATATGTCTGACGTATGGGTTATGTCATATGCATCAGTGCGTTCAGCGGTCCTATGATTATTACACTGACATCCATATCGTCTGTAAAAGTTTAGTTTTGAAAATTAGCTAAGACAGAGTGGTGTGGGGTGATGGGTGCTAACAAGGACTGCTCGAAAGTTTCCAGGCAGTGCCCACTCGTCCTTCTGGTAAAGGTAGAAAGGAGGCAAGGTTAAGTGAATAAGGTAACGTTATGGGAAGTGGGCTGTACGAGTTTGAGTTTATCACAGCGTTAATGCGAGGATTCATATCTTCCTAGGTTGTTAGGCTGAGTGCCAGAGTTATTGACAGCCGACGTTACAAAGGAAGGCGGCTACCGCCTTCAGCTACAAGGGTTGAAGATTTGTGGACTGTTTGGGTATGTGAGAGAGGACAGACTGTGAGCATTTGGGCTGAAATGTTTTGTTTGGAAGGCTGTATTATGAGGAAAATTTGATAACGTTGGAAGAGCTGCATTTGGGCGGAAGTTTTTAAGCTAGTTTTAGAAGGGTTGCATAATACGCATTAAGTTCAAAGTGGAATTTATGTACCGACTCGCCGTTTGCTATAGGATCCAGGACACCACGAGAAGCCTTGATACGTGGCGTTTATCTGAAATATATACAAAATATTCAGTTCCTACCTCAAAGAGAACGCAGTCCGTGTCCATTATAGAGGCCGTTCGGTTAATGTTGTTTTTGGAAATAAAAGTTATTGATAGTAAGGGTCATATACGAGGGCTGTCCAAAAAGTATCCGACTATATTTTTTCCCGCGGTAAGTAATGGCGAAAGGGTGGGGAAACTGAGCGTAGTGGTAGAAGGGACTTTCATGCGTATGCGTGATTTTTTGCTGCCTCGCAACACCGCCGGATGCGTCTGTCGCTGCCAGTTAGCGAAGTGGTGTAACACGTGTTCGTCGCATTCTCGTTTCGCTCAAGATGACAGAATGTTTGGAGCAGCGATACTGCATCAAGTTTTGTCAGAAATTTGGGGATACCCAAGCGGAAACAATCCGCAAAATTCAGCAGGCTTTCGGTGATGATGCAATGGGGGTCACTCAAATTAAAGAGTGGTTCAACCGCTTTAAAGATGGCCGCATGTCGGCGGACAGTGACCAGCGTTCCGGGAGACCGTCAACGAGCCGAAATGCTGATGTCATTGACAAAGTGCGGACATTGATCATGGAGGATCGTCGTTTGACCGTCCGGGAAATTGCTGATGAGGTTGGGATCAGCAGAGGTTCCGCAAACACGATTTTAACTGAGGATGTGGGCATGCGAAGAGTGGCGGCAAAATTTGTGCCCAAGCTGCTTTCGCCGGAGCAGCAACAACTCCGCCTTGAGGTCGCGCAGGACATGCTGGAGTGCGCCAACAGTGATCCTGAGTTCCTGAAGACTGTGATCACTGATGACGAGTCATGGGTGTAGGGATATGACCCGGAAACCAAGGTCCAGTCGTCACAATGGAAGAGAGCACGTAAACACACTGTGTGAAAAAATGCAGGGTTTCTAACTGTCACAGAAGGTGGTACATACAGTTGTCATTGGCTAGTTTAATATCTAACTTAACTAACTAACTCTATGGAGCAGAGTCCATCTTGAGAAGCTAACAGGTCCTCAGCGAGTCAAAAAATTCCCCGCATTTTATGGAACCTGAAGATTCACTACCACATTCACAAGAGCCCGCCACCTGTACCTATCCTGAGCCAGATCAATCCAGTTCATGCTCCCATCCCACCTCTTGAAGATTCATTTTAATATTATCCTCCCATCTACGCCTGGGTCTTCCAAGTGGTCTTCTTTCCTCGGGTCTCCCCACCACAATCCCGTATGCACCTCTCCTCTTCCCATGTATGTTACATGTCCCGCCCATCTTATTATTCTTCATTTGATGACCCAAATAATATTTGGTGATTACAGATCATAAAGTTCCTCCTTATGTAGTCTTCTCCACTCCCCTGTTACCTCGTCCCTCTTAGGCCCAAATATCTTCCTCAGCACCCTATTCTCAAACACCCTCAGCCTATGTTCCTCCCTCAGTGTGAGAGACCAAGTTTCACACCCATACAAAACAACAGACAAAATTATAGTTCTGTATATCATAATCTTTATATTTTTGGATAGCAAAGCAAACTGGAAGATAAAAGATTCTGCACCGAATGATAGCAAACACTCTCTGGCTTCAATCTGCTCTTAATTTCTTCCTGAATAGAATTTCGATTCGTTAGGGTTGTTCTCAAATATTGAACTGTTCCACTCTTTCAAAGGATTTATTATCTATTTTTATATTGTGATTTTGTCCTGCATTCCGATCTCGAAAAATGATCATGTACTTAGTTTTCTCAGCATTTACTTCTAGACCAATCTCCTTACTAGTGACTACTAAAGCTTTTGTGTTTTTAGTTTAATATCTAGACAATTCTAATAATTCTACTTGCCATCTAATCACAGTTGCCGCGTTACGTAAGACCGCTCCTGGTATTCGTCAACTCTAATATTAGGATCATGTGTTTGAGTCCCATTTGCAGCATCGATGTTCATACACTTTTATGTTGTTCTGTATAGGTAGAGGGTATTTCAATGGGCTCATTCCCCACCTTAGGGGCTCTACCGATTTTGTATACGTTTCATAGTATCAGACGTTACTTCTGAATTTGAAAAGGGCAGTAATACGTGCATCTTGAAGAAGACTGTACTTGGCGGTTAGAATTTTGTACTCTGAATTAATTTTAATAAAAAAGTGGGTTATGCAGATTATTTTCTTACGGGAAGTGACGCCGTGTATTATGGTAAAAATTTACCAACGTTTCGGAGGAAATACTGCTTCCAGCTTTAGGCTTTTTTTCAAAAACGTCATTGAAATGCTTCCAGACTACACGGCGTCACATCTTAGACACTACCTCTCATGGTCACCGCCGCGAGAATTTCAGTTTTAACGAATTAGTTTTTAGCATTTCTGGTGGTTAAGAGTATTTCTATATTGTGCACACCGAAATGCCTATAAGAACTAAAGAAACTGTATTTCATATCAGGACAATTCTGTGGCTCCGTGCATGAAACTCATAACCCTCAGATTTGAAAATAAATTGAGATAATGCTATCTGTGTTGGCTGACCAAATATCTTATCACCTCTCAAAACAGGAACATATTAGGTAGTGCCTACAGTGAAATACAGGTGGCAGCGCCCTGCAGTAATTTTTTCCAGAGTAACGCTCCGGTTGCATGAAACCTTTTTTTTCCTCGGAACGGGTTAAGTGTGGGTTATGGGTTTCATGCACGGAGCCACAGAATTTATTTCTTTCGATTCGTTATATTCGTACGCAACACAGACGTAGGAAGTGGCGCAAATGCTGTAACAGGTTACTTGAATGAACTGCAGTGAACTTGGATTTCTTATCGATAGGGTCAACCATCTGAGTGTATTTAGGAACTTGACACTGTAAAGCCGCCTTCTGTGACACTGAAAGTCTTTGTATTTTGCCCGCAAAAGATCTTCATGGTTTTCGCTATTTTCCTCACAATGAACGGCAGTTATTTCCCTGTAACTGACCGACCGGTGCTATAACTAACACGGACCGCGTTCTCTGCTGGCTGCGAACTCGGATTTTATATATAATGTGGATGAACGTTATCTTCCGGTAAAGGTAAAGTTCTCCCTAGAACAGGTCACGAAGGCCCAGAAGGGGAATAGTGGTATAGCTCTACTCTTTCTTTAACCTCGGCGTTAGATGAGGGTGGGTGGTCAACTCCAGGCCCCGGCCGCCTTACCCCCGGGAAAGAGTGGGGGGGGGGGATGCTCGACACCAAGACGGACAGAACAATTGATTGAGATCTTCGCTGTTCTGGGATGTTACGTATCGTAGATTGGTAGATACCGATGTTTCGGGACAACCTATCGGTCCCATCTTCAAGGGTCAAGGAGTCTGCTTGGGCTGCTTGAGCCTTGAAGATTGGACCACGTTCTCCTGAAACGTCAATAAATAACTACCCATAGACTGCTTGACCCCTGAAGATGGGACCGATAACTACAAATCTAAGCTGCGTGACATCTCAGAAGAGCGAAAATCTCATGCACACCGCGGCGGAAGCCTGAAATCACGCAGTGACTTCGACTTGTGCTTGTTCTTCAAGGCGTTTCATCTGCTCCCTATGTTCGTTTATGTATTTATTTTATTGTAGCTTTAAATTGAATGAACACTCAAAGGCGTTACACATGTCACTGTACTCTAAATTCCAAGCAGTGAGTACCATTATCAGCCTTATAACGGTAAGTTTTATATTACAGATTTCAAGCAGTAGCTTCGCTTGTTGAAGCAGTAGTAACTCACTACCCTGGGGAACAAATCGACTGGACACTGGTGCACGATGCTGGTTGCACTTGTGATAACACTGAGTTGCCTCATCACGTGACATCGAGGGACGACATCGAGCAGCTTATAACCGCCTCGTTCACCGGACTTCTGAGCTCCCTGCCCGGACCGCCGACCATCGTCACCATCTCAAGGTAAGGATCTACGTTTTATACAAGCACATGAGACCTGTAGCTTATGTGTTACGACTTTTGCGCAATCTGGTGTTGCCAAAATCAAATCTCAGCTGTCCAGAAATTAATATAAATATAATAAGGAGTTACTTGTCCGTTTTTCAGTGTTTGCTTGCTCTGTCCTACATCGTTGACATTTGTAACTGGGATTACTGGCATGTGACTCTGGAATGGACTCCCTTCTTCCAGGCCCAAATGTAGCCCGACACAGTAGTGTCCAGTCTCGGCACACCGTCCTGTCTTAAGTCGCTCCATTACTTAGGTTATTAATGACTGTCCTCTCACCAACAAGACCCAAGTTCCATCCTTGGCCAGTGCATGTAAGGCTTAAGGCTTTTTTTTTTTGAACATGTGTTATTGGTATTTCTTTTTCTTCGAGTACGTCAGTGTTCCCCTGTTATTATCGTTCTACTAATTCTCCGTCATCATATTCCACTTATTTGATGCTATGTAATTTTAACAAAAGATACATGTTATAGGCAATATTCAGCAACCTTCCCACCTATACATTTAATTAAGAATTCTCAGTTGGAAATCTGAACATGGAATGAATCCATGTTGACATACCCGACTGGAGAAGATCCCGTGACAACTTGTAATAACAAAAAAAGTTAAAATTTTTAAAATGTTGTGCATTTTATTTGTAATAGTGTGGTAGAACCTAAATCCACACATATTATTCCTGATTATGACGATAATAATTTTAAGATTTTAATAGTTTTAATCGCATTTTGCGGACTTACAGTCCTTCTTCAATATGTTCTAAACACGAATTGTGAACCCGAGGATGACCTGAAATAGGTCGAAACATGTAGTTCTGCATAATAAATGAAATTGAGTTGTGTTTGGACGGATTTCGACTGGATCTGTTATAGATACAGTCGTTCAATTAAACATTCCTCTCCGTAGTCTCTTTCGTACAATTCTGCCCTGTTCGCATTCATAATTTTACCTGCCAGTTCTGGCAAGTTTTGTTTAATTTGTCTTGATCACTTAGTAACTTTATAACGTGAATATTATTTAGTCGCACATAACCATTGACATTGATTTATAACTGATTACATTAATCACAAATGTAGGCGTGGGCATGGGGTGTGCCGGGTGTGCCCAAGCACATCCTAGTGTCTAAATGAGTGGCTTTGTTTTTTATGTTATTCATACCGTACTTTTTTATCATTTTGGTTCTATCCGACAAATGTACAATTTTATTTTCTATTATTCAATACATATATTTCATTAAAGATTGTATAAAATGTTTCGAACCTTATATGAGGTTCATCTTCAGGGACATCTGTTTTAAATTACACCAGCCCTTCTGTTGTAATTTAAAACAGATGTCCCTGAAGATGAACCACATATAAAATTCGAAACATGTTGGACAATCTTTAATGAAATATATGTATTGAATAATAGAAAATAAAAGTGTACACTTTCGGATAGAACCTGAATAATGAGTGGCTTTGTGTTTTAATTTAATCGCATGATACGCTGTACATTAAGATGAGTATCGTTATTAATTTAAACGTGTGGTAGCGTTTTAGCTTCTTTATTTAATTTGGCGAATAAAAATAATGACCTTCATAGTTTAGTATTCAATACATGTTTGCCTTGAAAAAAAAAGAAATAATACTCCCTGGGTGCACACGCTAATGAAATGTGCTGCACTTACTTATGGTCACAAAACTGTTGATTTTCTATCGTTAAATGCCTCTTTGTCTTCCTCAGTAACATCCGAACATCCAAACCCAAGTTGGATTATAGGCGGTTCTCCAGAAAGAAAGAAATGCTAGTTTGGTGAAGGAAATGAGGGAACAGATCTGTTCCACCCTAAGCTAATTACGACTGTAATGGGGGAATCGTTATTCTGAGTCCTTATTGTAACATGAACACGGTACGGGGAAACTCGGTTGAGAAATACAAGGTGCAAACTTTAAAATTTGTCTTCTGCTTAACTCTGGAGTTTAAAAATTTTAATTGCTTGGCTTGGCAGATATCTGTTGTATAGAGTCTTGTCTGTGTTTCTTGTACGAAGTTTAATTAGAAACAAGATTCACTTGACTGAAAACATGTATTTTTCATTGAAAGATATTAAAAGTAGTAGGATTATTGACACAGATATGAAGTGTTTATCGTTAAAAAGCCAGAAGGGTCAACGTGTCTGAGCAGCGTGTTAACTAGTAAGCATACTCAGGAAACGTAGCTAACTAACATTTGTTAGAATTATTTTTTTTTTTTTTTACTAAATGTAACACTGTTTTCGTGCAAAGCAATTCAGATTAAGTTTCACACGTTGATCACTGAACAACAAGAGCAACACAGTCGCTGTTGTTATTATTTCTTTTACTTAAGGCAAGGCGTCCAAACTTTTTCAGCAAAGGGCCACGACCTTTATTGTGGGATGTTTCGCGGGTCGCACTTGTAAATAAGTGGTATAGCTAAGCGCATGAATTGCTGTGTAAGTTTTTGTAATATATACGTAATTTTAAAACGTGGCTGCGTGCCGCATGTCACAACGTTTCGGTTCGCATGCGGCCAGCATGCCGCGGGTTGGACACCCATGACTTGTGGCTTAGTCAATAACGCTGCCAATAACTCCGACTCATATAAGAACAAATAATACGAGTAATTGGAAAATTACGTCTGACAACGGTCGTGATGTGGTGTGAGGTAGGCGGACACTCGATATTTACCTGGAGGTACTGAGAAAATCAGGAATTTTTTCTCTTTTGTGGAACTCAGGGTAATAAATGTTCTCCCTAGAACAGGCCACGAAGGACCAGAGGGGAGTAGAGGTATAGCTCTACTCTTTCTTTAACCTCGGCGCTAGATGAGGGTGGGTGGTCAAACTCCACGCCCCGGCCGCTTTACCCTCGGGAAAGAGACCGTACCCATTGTATAGGAGGCTGGGTGGGCCCCAGGGCCGGTCTGGACGGATGCGAAAAATCTCGCCCTCACCGGGATTCGATCCCCGGACCGTCCAGCCCGTAGCGAGTCGCTATACCGACTACGCTATCCCGGCCCGGAACTCGGGGTAATAGTTCGTCAAATCCTCTAGGTCCGTCCTAGAGCACAGAATCTTTCCAAACCACTAGGCAGTATGCCGGATGTTAAGTACACCTTTCTGCTTTTAACTGGAAATTACGGTTGTTCCGTGCGGCTGTAAGGTTACCTTTGATATGTAAGTGGAATTAAGAGTTGTTACCAGAAGCCGGTGTACAAGACCGGCTTTCAGATGGAACTGGGATGTAATTCATTTAAGAGGGCTGGAAGGAAATTGTTTGTTTAACGCATTACGCGCTCCATACGCAGCCAGTGACGTAACAAGGTAAAGCAGTTCACACGTGTGGCTGCTAGTTACATGCTTATACGATTAAGGAAGGCGTTAGAACGTAAGACGATTCATATTCCGTTCTTTCCCACAGCTGAGCGTCACAGTGATTTATTCATAATACTAGTATGGAACAGGAGCTGGGATATTCTAGTCAAATAGTGACTAGACGACGGGCTGGATGATCTGGGGTTCGATGCACGGCAGGGGGAGTAGGTTTGTCTTTTCTGCAAAGCGTCTAGACCGGCTCTTCGACCCAACAAATCCCCTATTCAGTGAGTGCTGGCGGCTGTTCTTCTGGTGGTAGAGCGGTCGAGGTGTGAGGCTGACCTCAATGAAGAACCTGTTAACTTACTAGAGTAGATTTCTTTTTTGGAATTTAATAGTCGCTCAACTGGTAAACAAAAGTTCCCTACTTTACACAGAACTACAAATTTCGTGCGCGATTTTACAAAATTCTACCATTGGTCGTTTTCCTGAGCCAGTAGAATCGAGACCACATCCGCAGTCTCTGTTTCTCGACGATCAATTTTAGGTGTGTTCCGAAAAGCGACTATGAAACACGTCACGTCCGTTCGTCCGTCTGTCCGTATAAAACAGCACAACTTGTACCGGAAGAATTTTCGTGTGAAATTTTATGTTTGGAATGTCTGCTAAAATTTTGGTAAAAGTCGAAAAAATAAAAAAAAATCGCATTATATGAAGACCCACATATGTAGTGTGATAGTTCAGGATAGGGACAGGTGGCGGGCTCTTGTGAGGGCGGTAATAAACCTTCGGGTTCCATAAAACGTGGGGAATTTCTTGACTAGCTGACGACCTGTTAGCTTCTCAAGAAGGACTTGCTCCATGGAGTTATTAGTTAGTAGTTAGATGTATTTTTATAGGAGAGCAGACTGTGTTCTCCGAAAGGTACGAACTGAGACCGAAGAAAGAATTGACGACATAAACATCTTGCATTTAAAGACAGAAATACAACAGACACGATATAACGCCGTCTACAAGAAATACGATATCTCGGCGTTTTGCGAGATAAGTAAAAGAAGTAACTCAAAGCAATTAAGGCCGTAGAAATAGTTCAGACTTCGATCAATAGACAATAGTACGATATTACTGTGCAGAGACACGCTGTCATTAGTAAATGAGACGTTGGATGTTAAACCTTCAATCTAGAAGCTTTCCGCATGCCCCCTTTCTCTTCGTTTTCTCATTTCAATTCGACATCTTGTTCCTCTCGTTCTCTTTAAATTCTTACATCTCACCAAGTTCTGGTGGCTACATAACTAGAAGCACATTTTATTACCCTCTAAAGCAATAATTAGCGCTGTGTAATCAAACCCTCTTCTTCAGTTCCTTCCCCTCTCTCAATTTTTTTCCTTTTAATATCAAATTAGCTACCTTTTCAAAGTTTATGATTAAGGCTATATAATCTGCGGAGAAAATAATTACGAGAGTGAGCAACGCGACAAGAGTGAGGCAGACGGCGGAAGGCGAACCGGCACTTTGAATTAATTCGATTAGAAGTGACATTGGCACGGCGGATAATGACGTCACACCATCTTAACTGACTCCATAATGACTTTAATTGCTTCTTCTGGCGAACGTTCTTAAGCTTTTCAGGAAAAAGTGAATTATGGCTCTATTATAGATCTCAGCAGTCAGAATTACGCATTTTACAGCGTGTTTTGTTATGTAAATGATTTGCTAATGGACTCAGTTTCATTTTGAAATTAATTTAAATTATTGCGTTTGGCCTACCCTAGTCGACAGAAAACAAAGGGCTACAATAAATTTGACAAGCATGTTTGCATTAGTTTTCATTTCGTATATATATTTTTCCTTTGCCGTGGCACAACAGCCCCTAGTGGGCCAGGGCCCCTCCGTATCGAGGCTTCACAATCACACTCCGACACACTACACTCCGTAGGACTCCCCTGGACGAGTGATCAGCGCGACCTGTTAACACACAACATTCAAAAGGGACAGACATCTATGCCCTCTGCGGGATTCGAACCCGCAATCCCAGCAAGCGAGTGGCCGCAGACCCACATCTTAGACCGCGCGGCCACCGGGATCGACCATTTATGATATAAAAAATTGTATTTTAAGATTAAAACTCTAATATTGTCTTGTATAGGTGTAAAACTTGGTCTCTTGTATCGAAGTAAGCCATCAGTGTGAGTTGTTCTTTGTTAACCGTTGATCAATTAAGTATTCGCAGTTGTTCTGTGGCACCTGACCGCTTTGCGTGACAATTTGTGGTATCGTTAATCTTGAAATTTCGAAGTTCCTTGCTTGTAACAAGCAGTTACTTGTAGAGCTAGGCAGGTGCGACGCAGAAAGGCAGTTGTTGCAAAAACCTGCTTCATTGATTGCTATTTAATTTTATTTGTGGCTGTTCATTACGACGTAAAAATCAGGTCTGGTAAAAGCGAACATCAGGAATCGTAACATTTTCTGATGTGTAGTTCCTCTTGTGAAAATAACATGGAGCTTCCTTGTAATGTACACCATTGGAATAAAAGAATCAAATTTAATCCAAAACCAGTTAAAATAACCAAGCGGTGAGTTTCATAGCACTGATACGTCCGCATTATTCTGTGTCGTGTTGTCTGTGTAGATAGAGTCTGCGATGACAAAGTTCCTGTTAAAGAAATCCCACCAAATGCCTGAAGTATTAACCTCCCTATGTGTAATAACTTTGTGTGATTTAAGAGTACCCCCTCCCCTGTTCCCAAGGCCTAAGAAACTCTTTGTATGTTTGAGGCAGAGTGTGTTGTGAAAAAGGTAGGAGCTGAGGCTGAAGAAACAGTTGACCATCGAGCATATAATACAACGTTGCACAACCATATGGTAGCACTCTGATAGATGGAATTAACGCAAGGTTTGCTTCACTAATTAAGAAACGACGGATGAAAGAGGCCTTGAACTAATGCGTCAACACTATGGCGGCAAACCTTATGATGGGGTTTTAGCTAGTTATTTCAGGGTTATTTGTGAATCGTTTTAGAATCTCTGATATCTGAAAAGTTACTGGCTGACTGCAACATTCATAGGTAGAACAAAAGAACCAACTTACCTTTCCTTTCAAGTTTTGACAGCTCTTAGACGCTACCTCCACCGTCTGTGTTTTAATACACTAACTCCTAACCGTTTAAAACTCACTGGTAAATATATGTACCGTTTCAAGAAACTCTGTATTTTGCAACTGTGTATTATATGTTTCGTATGATAGTCACAACAAACAGCGATCATTTCCTTGATCACGGTTAACCAGTTATTTTTATAATGAGCATGGACTGTGTTCTCTGTGAAGTAGGAAACTCAGGTTTTATACGCAATACACAATTGAGATAAAATTCAGTCTTCAGGCCTTGCCATGTCTAAGGCGGTCAGTCGCCTGGCTCTCACGGCGGAGGCCCGTGTTAGATTCCAGTGCAGTCTATGTGAGATTTGTGGTGGATAAAATGACACTGGGACAGGGTTTTCTCCTAGTGCTTCGGTCTTCCCTGTCATATCATTCCATCAATGATTTATACATCTACATGTTACTCTCACCAGTAGGAAAAATGTGCGAAGGCTGGGAACCTTCCAAAAAGCATTGCTTTTTCGAAAATCGAGGAAAATTGGATAGAGAAATACTTTAAATTTTTACCAGTTTTCAAAATGTTTGAAGAACTTATCATTTTATGAATAGGTATTGGTCGCCTTAAGAGATGTTCAATAAAAATAAGTACTAAATTATGGTTAAAACCGAAACTATTTACATATTCTTCCGTGAAAATGTACGGTTAATCAGATGGAACCCGGGTGTTCGTTACTGTTATCACAACCCTCCTGTACGAACTGCCCCCACAAATTACCAATCCCGGGGTAGAGAGTGATTTTTAAGCAGGTGATATTCGCTTTCACCTTCAACAGTTCCTCTGAATTTTATGGAAAGGAAAGATTAATTTTTGGGTCCACAAGACCTGCCACTGACCTCTCTTGTGAGCCAAATACATCCTGTCCACATCCTCATTGCCTCTTTCTTTAATGTATTTTTATTATTTACATCTTGTCTATGCATATGCTTTCCAAATGGTCCCTCACATTTGTCTGTACTTACCTAAGTTTTGTATGAAATTCTTATCTTTTCGTGCTTGCTAAGTTTTACCCATCTATTCTTTCTTTATGTGATCACCCTAATAATATCTGACGAAAAGTTAAAAAATATATAAGCTTCTTTTATGTAGTTCTCTCCAGTCACATGTTTCCCCCCCCCAGGTATATTAAAACGTTACTAAGTACGAGTATGAAAGCCTTTAATTTTTTCGTTACCTGCACATTTTATACATTACCCAAATTAGATCATGTAGCTGTTCACAACTGAAAATAATATATCAGATGTTACTTGGAACTGTCTTCCTCTAACTTGCGAGCTGCCTAATATTTCACCTTGGGATGTAGAAGATTCTCTTGCAAACTCTCAGCACACTCTCGTGCAACTCAGAGAGCGCCATATCATAAAAACCATTAAGCAGATTGGCTTAATCTTCACGCACTGTAATTCTAGGACGTAATCGGAACTGACATATGCTCGGTTTCGTCTTCCACACTTGTTGTTTACAAGTAAATTCTAACGCCTGAAACTTCTTTCGTACCTGTATGGTGATGCAATTTTCCCTTGATGTGACTCAGTGAATTTTGGTAAATCCTTGAAGATTGAGGCACCAAATTCGTTCGAAACTTTGAAGCTGTCCACCAAACAACACGGCTTCATGTCTCAGAAGACCCTGCTCTCAACATGACGGCATAAAAAACCCACATCCCATGGTGTCACCTTGTTCTTGCCTATCGTCACTGACTTTTCATGATAATTTGAAATACGTAGTGTCCCTTTTATCGTGTCACTGAACCCGTCGGCTTCTATATAGATCTATATTTTAAAAGTCAAAGGTAAATTTCACTCTAGAACAGGCCATTAAGGCCCAGAGAGGAAGTAGAGTTATAGCTCTACTCTTTCTTTAACTTCGGCGCTAGATGGGGGTGGGTGGTCAACTCCACGCCCTGGCCGCTTTACCCCCGGGAAAGAGATCCTGTACAGGATGGTGGGTGGGCCCCAGGGCCGGTCTGGACAAGTGCGAAAATTCTTGCCCCCACCAGGATTTTATCCCCGGACCGTCCAGCCCGTAGCGAGTCGCTATACCGACTACGCTATCCCGTCCCACACTATAGATCCATAGATTAATATGTCTATAATTATTACGTTCGTATTGTATCCGTAATTACATAATCATTTAAATGTAATTTTTCATTTACTGTGTGTTTTTATACGTAACATTTGTACGGTCTAAACGAAAGTGTGTGTTCGGAAGGATTGTCGTTTACGTCTCTGATAAATGTATATAATTAAACATCTGCGAACATTAAAGATTATTTGTATAAAAAAATGCTTTGCTGCAATGCAAACAGATTGCCTGAATTGCTGGGTATCTCGTAATACTGTCGACGTACGGAGTGCGTGACACCGTGTTGCTGTGATTTATGTGCAAGCGTCACGTAAGGTACTGCCGTATGACGAACATTCTACGGATTTAAAATTAGGATTCCATTGGGTTTATCAACTTGCTGAAAACATTTGCAATTTATGATTACTCTAAATAGGTTTATTAACCTCAGCCTGACATTTCAGTTGACTGTTACTTCACTTTAGACAGAGAAAACTTGGTACACACATGACAATTTTTGTTTTCTGAGATTTGAGGCCGTGAAGTTTGGCATACAGAAATGTACATACGTTTCGGAGGGACTTGCTGCCTTAAGTAGATCTCTGCGTAGATCTCTAAAGACAGAAGAGGAATGTTTGTAGTTACAGTCACAATTTCTGACTATGTGCATATGTAGTCGAACTCGGTTATAACGTCATGAAAGGGACTGAATATTTTGTGTCGTTATAAACGAGTGTTGTTATAACCGAGGAGTATAATGTTATGGTTAACAGTGGCGAATTAATTGGTACCACAGAATATCTGACTCTATAGACGAGGTGTCGCATAAACCGATGTCGTTATAACCGGCTTCGACTGTACACATTTCTTCACGCATTTTTTCTGGTCCATCAAATTTTTCTTCAACGTTAGACCAAAAATTCATGTACTTCTAACCTCCTCCCTGTTTTGCCGAATCTCTAGACTACCCTGTCTTGGCTGTCATTCAAAATATGGAACACGATACAGAATATTTTCCGATATTGATGTATAAAGACACTCGCCAACTTACGCAATACTTACTTTCCAGAAGTCTGTCGAAGTCTAAATTGAGTATACGTATGGTCAACTATGCATATATATATATATATATATATATATATATATAAGAGCGAGTTCAGTTTAAATACAAATTCCAAACACTGGAACGTGATGGCCCGCAGAATGACACCCCGACGCCTGTGTTATCGCTCACCAGTATTCTTCCGCTACCGTCGTCCCATTGCCCTTCCTACCAGCAAGAAAAAAATTCGGCGCTCCTTAAAAAAGGTTATTGTTTCAAAATTTTTATTAATTGTGTAAGTGTGAAATTGATCAACTTGAAATTTCGTAACTCTAGCAGTGTCAGAATACACATACAAATTTATCTTTATGTAACGTTCTGATTACTTCGTTTACATAATTCTTGTTTATTTAGAGACGCTGTCAGCAATGCACACAAATAGTATGGCGATAAATGGGCACTGAATTGGAAAAAAATATGGAACGATGCCTCCCTGTCCAATTGAAGGTATATACGACATTTGCCTGGAGGCACTGAGGTAAACCACAAAAATTATTTAGGGCAATAGCTTTCGTGGCAGAGATTCAAACCTGGTCCCGACTGAATATAACTTAATACGCTACGCGGTACGTGCTGTACCTCAGGCGCTTACTCCCCTACTTCTCCTTGCCGAGTCTTGTGTTCAAACCCAGAGCAGACCATGAAAGATTTCTGGCAGAAAAAGTGGCCTTGAGACAGGTTTCTCTGCTAGTACTTCTGTATTCTCCTGTCAGTTAGCATTCCAGCACAACGTACCCATTCATCTACCATCCAACATGTGGACAATAGGTCGATTAGAGGCTGCGTTCCTCATTCCATCTGCAGAATACAGTCTGCCTTTTGAATCAACTTGCTCGGTAAGATTCCCGCAAGTTAATATCCTAGTATTGAAGCACAAGTGGTAAAGCACTCTGTCGCCTGTTCTTATAACAGTGTCAGTATGAGAGCATGTGACACATTTATCTGCATTAGGATTGTGGAAATTGTTTTCAGCCAAGAATAACTGTGAATGTCGTCTGGGGAGGGAAATGCCGACTTATCGCCCAGTGTAACCTGCAAATTAATAATAATAATAATAATAATAATATCTTACACATTCGTTATTAATATTACTGTCGTTATTCTATGTTCTGCAATATTAAGGAATTATGAATTTTATCACACGCTGTATTTATGTGTTTCTTAGCATTCCCATAATAAATAAGAAGTATTTCTCTAAACTGCATTAGTATAACAACTCATAATGGACACGGGACTGTCTTCTGTGAGGCACGAAGCGAAGTTTTGTATAAGATTTGGAAGATTGTTAGCCCTCAGGATTATGTCGCGTATTTCTAGTACAGTAGTCCTTCCGTATCCGCGGGTGATACGTTTCCAAGACCTACCGCGGATGCCCGAAACAGCGGATAGTAGCGAACCCTATATATAAAAGCGCAGAGTAAACTTTAGATCGACTAAATTCGACGCTGGCAAATTAAAACGTAAATACTTAAATCGACCATGGTCGACTTTGGCAGTGAATGTGCTAATATTTTCGGGCCGCTGTAAACCGCGGATAACTGAAACCGCGGATACCGAATCCGTGGATACGGAGGTTCTACTGTAGTAAATGTTGTCATCGCTTTATCTCCCCCCCCCCAAGAACTAATTAAAATAAGCCTATACATAATTACTTGCGCTCACACAGACGTACAGCAGACTGGGAACGTCGCGCACCAACAAGCGTCTTCCCCCAACTCACATCAAACAAGTGAAAAAGCACGATCCACTTGTGTAGTTCAGATAATGAGGCTTGTTTTTAAACTGGAATAAATAATGTTAGTGATATAAAAAATTTCAATTTAAAATTATATAAAAGTGAATGCTACATAAAATATACATGTGTACCGTTTTGTCTCCAGAATTTACACTTTTGAACTGTCTGTCCAGAATTTAATAACTTTGTGCGATAGGAAGAGGTCGTTAATTTTCCAGTCTATATCGTCCTTTTATATTAATCAGTCAATTATCTTCTAACGTGCTGCTACAATTTGAGTTTGTCTCGTTAAAACTGTGTAGCACTTGCAAGACGTTTGTAAAGAAAGAGATGACTTAAGAGTTTAGTTTTCAAAGATACTACACTGTCAAAAGTAGACATTCTTACAAGACAACGTTTAGTAACAAACGTGGGAAAAAACAAAAGGTTTCTCCGAAAAGTTTTGGAGTTTTTTTCAGTAAGTTTGTATGTGACAAATAAGCGAAGTATCATTGCTTATCAATTAGAAAATTATGATTATATTCTAATATTTTTGGAAGAGTTGTTTTATTAAACTCTCAGATCCATGATAATGAAAGCAGAAAGTATGAAGCTTGTAATTTGCTACCAAATTATTAATAGCTGCTTCTGTCTAGATGGCGAATCAATTAAAATTATGTGTAACTGAAAAGGAGTGGTATATTAATTAAACTTGCAATCCTTAAAGCTATCATCACTCAAATTACATAGAAACGATGTTAAACGTGTGAGTGAAGGAACATTATACATTTATATCAATTTTTCTCAAAATTTTCGTTAGTTTTCTACTTATCCAGCCCATCTGAAATCCTTTATTTCACTGCATTAACAGCAGTAAGTGACCGCTACGCATTATGAACTATGTTACAATTGCAGGCGTGAAAGAAATGCAAAATATTAATAGGTAGAATTAATGTAATATCAAATTCAATTGGAGTATGAATCAGGAAATGTACGAAAGAAATCGATCATGTCATATTTTAAGATAATATCGTAGTCCTTATCTGTATGCTAAAGGTAAAGCGTAAAGTTGCCTCTTTGACGCCATGAAGCCGTGAGAGTGAGTGGATATAGGCTATACCTCCGCGCTGACAGAAATGAAACTATCAGTCTGGATAAATGACTTCTCGGCCGAAAAATTGAAGTCAAGTTAAGTCTGCAGAAAATTAACTAAGCAGGAGCATTACTTTTGATAATTTAGTGTCGATTAATACAAATTATGTTTACGTTAAAGAAAATTGGCATTGAAACACGCACACGAAAAATCAACATGGACCCGGAAAGAATTGGAAGGAAAGCGCATACGTTGTAACTCGACACCGACTCCATCTGTCCACTGTCTTGAGAACTACATCAGTGTCGTTGCACCGCCAGCCGCTGCTCATGTTGTCATTGATTTTCATTTCGCCACCATTACGTTAGTACTGTACGAGTTCAGGTATTGTAGTGCAGCGGTATGACCGTGTAATAAAGCGAACATCCTTTTCCCATGTCACGACCAATATGTTTACTAAATTTCACACTGTTGCCACCGTGCATCTTCGTCATATTAAATTAAGTTATAGACCAACTGATGCACACTAAAACCACTTTTTTAAGTAGCTTTATTATTAAAATTGTTAAAAAATTGTACCCCTACACGTGTTTCGATCCTAGGATCATCGTCAGGATCCTAGGATCGAAACACGTGTAGGGGTACAATTTTTTAACAATTTTAATAATAAAGCTACTTTAAAAAGTGGTTTTAGTGTGCATCAGTTGGTCTATAACTTAATTTAATGTTTACTAAAATATCACTTTTAAATATCTTCAGTTTTCTCGATTCTGATATGATATTATTCATGAAGATAATAAGATGGTCAAATATTTTTTTCGACCAACTGACATAATAGGGCCGTGCCATGGCTCAGGCGGTTAGTCGCCGGCCTCCCACCGCGGAGGCCCGGGTTTGATCCCGGGTCAGTCCATGTGGGATTTGTGATGGACCAAGTGGCACTGGGACAGGTTTTTCCCCGAGTACTTCGGTTTTCCCCTGTCAGTTTCATTCCACCGCTGCTCCATTACTTGGAAAAGTAAAAAAGAAAACCGATTACCTTTCTCTTCATCACAGGGCTGCAGAATAAGCCTTAAGGCTGCGGTGCGTCCGTAGCTGCTGCTGCGGGGCCCTTCACCAAAAAAACGGCTTCGTGAAGGTTTATTATATATAGATTCGTCAGAAATAAAACCAGAGTGTAAATTATAATTAAATTTGAAGCCTGAATTTCATCTAAATAGTGCTGAATAATTCAGTTCCCAACTCACAGAAAGCATAATAATATCTTCTCTACGTATGTTTAATGTGATAATCATGAAAGAACACGTAAATGTAATCCGTCGACAAAATGCAGCGAATTTGAATGTTAGAATTTAGTTACTACTAAGCTTTAATCCTTAAAGTTTAGAGGTTCATATATGTGCCACTTACGTTTAGCATTAAAAACTGTTTATTTTTTTCCACAGAGTCTATTTATGTGTTTCTTAAATAAACATGGCTTACTTTCTTGTGCAACATGGACTGAAGTATCTCCACAATTGAGACCGTATTTGTCTACTGTGAGGTGGTAAACGAATTTTGATTTATAATTCTAATTCTACCAAAATTCATCCACAAGACAACTGTTCAGCTTTTTCCTTCCACATCTTGCTGAAACATCCACGTCTCATCACCTTACCTTCTTCACTCTCAAACGCTGTACCTTACCTTTAACTTACCTTTATCCGAAGGACGAGCGGACACTACCTGAAAAACTTCAGGGGCATTAACTTGTTTTTTTTAATAAGTATAATGTTTTACACTACACAACCCCCCACTTCTTACTTCTCCTTCTTCTGTTTTTTAATTTCTTAATTTGTTAATCCTGTGGCTACTCTTGTACCTATATTCATAATTCTGAGCGTCTGTATGTTCTTCTTACTGCTGTGACTTAATATCGAGTGACCTCTGTGACAGTATTTGCTTACTCAGTTTTATAAAAATCGCTCGATTGTTTAAAATGTTATTAATGACAAAATCGTTGTACCGAAAATAATTTTTTGTATTGTCTGTTGTCTGATGTATATTCAACTGGCAATGCCCAACATGATTGATAAATCCTCTACTGTCACAAACTGTCAGAGTATCACTGTAGCATTTTTATGTATTTTTTTTCCTCTTCAAAAGGGAATGCTATAAAAACAACTCTTATATCCATAGCATTCAGTACCTTGATATCTGTTAATTTCTGCTCTCTTCGGACTTCTATATGTACAAAAATTATGTTACTCTATCTTTTATCCGCCTAGTATTGTCCTTGCATCTCTCCTTCTGGGTGGCTCAAACTGTTTTATTGTGGTTGGCATTTAAGGCTTTTAATGACCCTTGTCTACTAAGTTTACATTTCTCCTATGTTTTTGTAATACATTTTGTAACAGTCTCCCTTAAGTTTTTCCACCAAAATGAAGAATAACCTACACGTACTTAACATCAACACCAGTAGAGGTGGTTAGACATCTTCACGCTTCGATCGCCTTATCCCCATGGTACTGTTTCTACACGAAGTTGTGTTGACCTGTTTTTTATTTTCTTTTATTGTCTTGCTTTCCGTTTTCTGTAAAAAAATATAAAGATTAATACATAAATTTACCTGCTGTTTTATGTGGATGTAAAACTTTGTTTCTTAACCCGTGGGAAGAACATTGATTGAGGATGTTTGGGAAGAGGATGGCGAGGGGAATATTTGGAAATAAGGGAAAAAAGGTAGCAGGAGTTTGGGGAAAACTGCGTAAACAAAAGTTTCGTAATTTGTAATATTCAACAAATGTTATTACGTATGAGAGAAAGCAAGGACAATTAGATGGACAGGGAATTTAGCACGTATGGAAGAGATGAGAAATTTGTAGAGATTAGGTAGGAAAACATTATGGGACGAGACCACTTGAGATGCGTATACATTGATGGTATAATATTAAAATGAATCTTAAAGGAATAAATTTGAGGGTGTTTCCTGAGCATATTGGACTCAGGATAGGCAGCAGTGGTGGGCTGTTTTAAATACGATAAGTATACCGTGTTCAATAACATTCAGTTCAACCTAGACTATAAGCGTAGATGTGAGTTTCTCGGTACGAACACTGCTTTATGAAGTTAGTTAAGTGTTATTTCACTAAGTGGTAGGTGTTTGAATAACTGAAATATACTGTATTTAAAACTCGCGACACAAGACGTGGTTTCGGTACTTCTGTACGGTAGCATTAGGACTACACTGACGCACGTGTAATTCGGATGGAGTTGCAGTTGCTTCTGAAACGCGGTAAACACGCGTTTGCACCCCATTTACATCTAAAATTTCTAAAACTAATTCCTTTATCCGTCATTATACATGAATATGCTCAAATTTTTTGTCTTTATATATTTCATTCTGTACGTTGCCCTTTATTTCTTTCACCATTTGTTCCTTCTCCAACTTCTCATTCATTTTCACATTTTTTTATAATCCATTCTTTTTTCGTTAACCTCTTTTCTTTCACGTGTGTACTTATATAAAGGATTTTTTACACATGCAGCTTATTTGCATACCCGTCCCCAGTTCTCTGCAATGCAGCCTACGTTGCCTGTACATCAACCTTCCAGCCTGTCGAACTCTCATTGTCTACACTACTGCCCTCTGTCTCTCGCCGACAAACTGACTTCGTTTTATTAGATTTGATTTTATTATTTAACATTATAACTCTCCCCGTCTTCCTTTTGCATACTATGTTACTACCTTTGCTCTTCCCTTCCTCTGCTGTCCTTCACCTTTCTAAAACTTCGTCTAAATCAGGGGTCTCAACATATCCTCACCGGGCTACATGTGGCCCTTCAAATATCCCTCTTTCTTAGCCAACGTGACGAAATCAATTTGCGGCTTGACACTGCCTGTAATATTTCATTCCTTACTGGTCGAAATTTTGACTCTCTGAGTTCATGCGATGCAGACATTTTTCAGAAGCTGATAGTGGCTCATTTGGTAAAAAAAAGTCATAGAATTTTTTTCAACCAGGATGTTCGTAGCTGTGTTCACAAAACTTCGCCGTTTGACCTTTACCTTGATGCAGTTGTGTCTGTCCACAACCTCACAGCTTTTTTACATTAAGATTAGTTTTAATATTATCCTCCCATCTACGCCCAGGCCTTTAGAAGTTATCCATTCTCTTCGGTTTAACCATCAAGGCCTGGTTAATAATAATAATACATATTTCAATTTTATTGTCGTATTTGAAAAAATGTGGTTAAATAACCTTAGAATAAATGTGATTTAAAATATAATTTTTATTACGACTGTCATATTTAGTCACCAGCCATTTTGTTTAAAATTCTAAACCTAATGAGCACTTTACATAAGGGCCTACGTGCTTTTCTGGCAGCTTCGGCGGAGTACTCCACGGTAAACCGCTAATATTAATCAGAGCGAAACATGTTGGAGGCAAACATACAGAAACTTAAGCATACATTTTACATTCAGTGTTTTTTATCTGTGGGTCTTAAAATATTCAGGTACTTAAACACATAGGGCTTGTAAGCTGTGTCTTTTCATAAATTGAAAACAATGGGCATTTTTTGGTCGTATTTTACATTTGAGGCCCTTGCTTGCCTGCCTCCTCCGGGTTTTTAATTTCTACCTTTGAAAATCCGTCGATAATCATAGATCGAACACTTTATAATTGTTGCGCTATGCGCTCGTTTCCTAGCTTGTTCAGTTTATGGTCACTATATCTCTGTTTTCCAACAACTTCCAGAAATTCGAGAATTCAGGCTTCCAACGCAGTGTTCCTTAGGGTTTCACTCTTCTAGGATGCTACGCAACGTAGGTTGATGGTTGGTTACCGACGTTTCGGAACATCTTATCGGTCCCACGAGTTCAAGAGCCTTGAATGTGGGACCGATAGGCTGTCTCGAAACGTCGATAACCAAACACCAATCTAAGCCGCGTAACATCCAGGAAAAGCGAAGACCTTAACTTCCATGAACTCCAAAGTAAGGTCACTTTAAATGTAGGAATCTTCTGTTCTCAGCGCACGTGCTAGTTTTTCGAATATGCTAGCATAAAATATAATTCGGTTTCGCGATTGGAAATAGAGGGACCTCCATACATTGAATATAATTTATTTTTAACTTAGAACTAATTAGGGTTCTTAATTTTGCCGTATTTTGGAACGTGATGTCATGTAGTCTAGTGGCAGTTTTCCGACTCGTCGACAGGGTGTACTGCCTCCGTCTTCAGGGCAGAAAGCCATAAGTTTCTGCAGAACTTCAGTAAATGTCTACCAGACCATATGATGTCCCTTCCCAGAGAGCGCAATTCCCAGGACCACCGCCAGTGAGACATAAAATCTTGCATAATTAGGACTTATTTACCTACGTTACTTATTGTACAGTCTGGTAGTGCAGATTTACCTTGCCCTGCGTTCAGTGACAGAGAAAAACGCTGAGAAAAATTGTTAACAATTTCAAAGCTGAAGTTTCCCAGTTATCAGATTGTTTAGATAAATTACTAGCTCTTATATTTTTATTACAGCAATTATTTAAACAAAACTAAAACAACGCTGATCTTCAAAAATAAACAAGGATCATATTTACTTGCCAAGTCCTCCTAGGTTTTTCTTTGTTTCTAACAGATTGTAATGTCCAGGAAGCCTTGACTTATGAATGCAAATTTAATGACTCAGATATTCAAGGACAACCGCCGTATTGTTCACCATACATAATGCTGGAGTCAGATTATGTATGTGTCTTGCCACTTTCATGTACAAATTTATTTTGATGTCTGGTTCCACACACCGGCTCCACCTAAAGACATTAACACTTCTTAAATTTCACAAATTTATAGTCCCTTGAGTTATGTAGTGGGCCCTATAAAACGATGTGCTGCCACAAGTTTCGATACACATGTACACACACTTACATTCGCACTTCGTACATTTTCTGTATTCACCAAAGCTATTTATCAAAGTTTCTTGAGCAGTACCTTTTTTCATATCCGTTGACACATCAAATGGTTTACAGGTCATTAGTTAGTTTCTGGCCAACGAAGAACTTGGTAGAGCTGGCAGACGGACCTACTCTGTATGTGAGGTGGCAAGAACATAGTATTCGTTGCATCTCTCAATCCCCTATCGCTGTACCAATGACTCGCTCCTACCTTTTCGCTTCAAAATTCCACTGGCCAATATCTAACAAATAACATATAATAGCAGATCCATCCAAGTATATTTCGTTCCATTTTCAATGACACATTTGTTACACGATGCCGCTGCTTACCTACTTAGTTAATTAGGGTCACACAGTGCTTTGGGGAATAAAGTGTTTAAAGGAAGAATTTTGGGCACCGCAGTAGTGAAGCAACAAAGAGATGAGTTGGTTGTGTCAGCTATTTAATGATGTTTCAACTGCGTAGGTTGTATAGTGTGGAGTAAGAAGGGAAAGTAATCATGAATGATAATTAAGGAAGGATTTATAAGGTGGTTGTGGCCTGTGTAATGGCACTATTTCTCACTGACATGGAGAGACATTAGGAGAAACAAAGAACTTCAACCCGATAACCCGTCGCTCGACTGAGTTTTGAGCACAGAAATGTTGTTTCTTTTTGCTTCATTGTGACATTTTGGTCAAGGGAACGTTGGCGAAGCATCATTTAAGAGAATAAAGGCCGACAAATATGACATGTACAGCCTTTCGGATTCATGTCGTAGTCTTCGGGTTACCTCGATGCTGAAGGTAGCATATACGTCCGAAACGTCGGTACTCACCTACCAGACTACACAGTATCGTAACACAAAGGACCACAGTGTGAGTTGATATATGTTTCAAAATATTGACACCTGAGGGACAACCGATTAGGAAACTGTGATTATTTCACTGCAGACTGGGCGAAAACCTGCAGCTGTTTGTGGCGATGAGGAGTAAATTTTCTGAGGTCTTGAATTCCCTTTAGTATATAAAAGTTAACCAGTTGTGCACAGATTTTCAAAAAATTTGGAGCAACCACAAAATTTAGGTGCCAGGAGTATTACATGAAGTTCCATAACGAGGACTCACAAAATTTAGGTGCCAGGAGTATGACATGATGTTCCATAACGAGGACTCACAAATATTAGGCGCCACCGAGCAAACGTTTGTCGCCCGGGCGACCTGGCGCCCAGGAATTGTTAACTCCTGAAACATGCTTCTAGTTTGTAAAACGTATTTGCCTGTTTTCACAAACAAAGAAAAATTCCTGCTTTTTTGTTGCCAAAACAATACTGTATTTTTCATATTCCTTCTGCAAACGTAACATTATATTACGTCTAAAGACATGCTGATATTGTGATATGGGCTGTAGAATGTCGTTTGTCGGGTTATAAGTTGAGAATAGTTTTATCATCAGCTGTTAAATGAGTAGCAGGTCTACAGACAAAGGACTGACACTACAGCAGTGTGAGTCTTGTCCTCCTTGTGGAGATAAATATCCAGTCATTCTTAACATTCGGTACTAAATGGAATAAGATCAGTACTACATTGCACCCCGCCATGCAGGCGCATGGTGAATGGAGTTGTACCTACACTCATCTTTACCTGGAATCTAGGTGGAGGCGATAGGTCAGCTTCACGCCCAGTCCGCCTTATGTCTGGGGAAACAGTTCTCGATATTCATTCGATAAGAAATTGGATGGGTCTCAGGGTAATTTCGAACATTTTGGAAGAATGAAAAATTTCTTTCCCATGCCCGGAAATTAATCTGAGTCTGTGATCATCGAACCAATGGCAGAGTCAGTATACCGCTGAGCTATGTCATAATGAATAATTTAGTCATAGACAGATGTACTTGTTAAAAGTTCTTAGTAGATATTAGCTTATGTTTTTGTAGCTCCCATTTGATTTGGGCTTCATACATGAAGATTTTCAATACCCTTGAAAAGTCGCTTTTTTTTCATATACTTATAAACAGATAATGAGATAAACAATTCAACAAGACATATATACGCCTATTAGACCTTTTCTTTAATTCTCCACGACATCAGGTTGAACTTCAAAATCCCACGAACAAGAGTCTGTTACATATCGTCACATAGCACTATCGGAATCAAGGTAGACTAATTAGTATAGTATATAGGTTACGAATTGGAGGATCCAGGTTTCGGATCCCGCCACGGCCAAGAGATTTTCTCTTCCCCAAACATCCACAACGGCTCTGGAGCCCAACTATCCTCCTATTCAGCGTGTACCGCTTCCTTCCATGCGCATAAAGCTGCCACGGCATGAAGCTAACCACTTACCTCCATCTAGGTAAGGTCATCCATGAAGGCCCAGAGGGGTAATAGAGGTATAGCTCTACTCTTTGTTTAACCCCTGTGCTAGATAGGGGTGGGTGGTCATCGCCACGTCTCGGCCGCTTTACCCCCTGTAAAGAGACCCGGTACGCATTGTACAGGTGGCTGGGTGGGACTCCAGGCCTGTCTGGACGGGTGCGGAAAATCTCGTCTCCACAGCAATTCGATCCTCCGACCGTCCAGCTCGTACTCGTAGATACCTCCGTCTAGTGCCGAGGTTAATAATGAGTGGAACTATACTTCTATGCCTCCTATGTTTCTTCATGGCGAGGACGGAGACAATTTTAACTTTTTGCTTTTACCAAAACACTGTTAACTGCTAGAGTGTCATGAGATTAGCCACTGTATGATCAATCGGGCATACCCTGGACTGTTGACTCTTACGATGAAGGCACCACAGTCCTTCCAAACTTCGGCAACCTCAACCCCAAAGTATAACATTCCATACGCCTTGACACTTAAGCAGTACTGCTGTGGGAACCGCAAATCTCGCAAAATGACAAACGTATCTCTCAGTTGCATGGCACGTTAGAACATAACAGGGACCTGCATTACCGTCGCCCTCCAAAGTACTGCCGCGAACCAGTCTTCTGATTCGTAAGATCCGACCTTGGGTTTTGTGCCTCGTATTGCGGACGTTACTGTCACCTGCCAAGTGTTACAAGGGTAGGGTGAACTACCCTCACCTCTTCTCGCGTTATTTTGCATGTTATTTGCATACTAATAATATATTCTAGCCGTTTTTGATCAAGCGTTGCCTCTTCCTGGTCCGATCTCGTCATGGAGCAATGTACATAAAATACCCTTTTCTTCTTACTGGCCAAAATGTGTCAGGGGTATTAAAGAAGGAATATAAAAAGATAGGAATGGGGTGCTTGTGTCGGGTAAGAGCTAATTATATGCATAGAAGAACTGCTGGATGGGTATAACAGTTGTATATGCAGGCATGCATGCATTATGGGAAGATTTCAAAGCTGATGAAACTTTCCTGTGCAATAATGGCATAAAGGCGTGATTTAGTCAAGACAAAATAATTGTCTGAAGTTAAAAATAAAGTATTTTATATAAAAATGGAGGCATAATTTAAATTTAACCCTCGGAAACATAAAAGTGCCAGATGTAGAAGCGATATAGATATTCATAACTAAATTTATACAAATAAAATTACTCAGTAAGTAATAATACCAATAAGTATAAATTTTATACATGACGCTATATGTTTTTAAATTAAGATTTGAGGTTTATATGTGGTGATGAATTATATTCTTATCTTCTAGGTTACGGTAGCATGCAAACTGAAACGAGGGTATCGACGTTTTGGAGGAATATACTACCTCCTTCTTTAGGACATACTTAAATCTTAAAGATGGAGGCAGAATGTTTATACCAAACATTTGTAGCTACTCGCCCATCTAGAATACAGTGTCTTTACCCAAAATACCACAGTATAAATAATCGTAATTTGTTTATTGAAACTTGCTTACAACATAAAGATTTTCCTCTGTAATTATTAAATATAATGATTAATTATAGAAACTTAAATCTTCGTGTGCCGTGTGGCTGTAATTTAATAAATTAATTAAATTCACCTGCTGCCTTGTATACACCTACACGCTAGTAAATAACACAAGTGCATAAATGGCAGTAGGTCAGTTCAGTATATTTGTTAACCTACAAAAACTTTAATGTTATTCTGAACATTATCAGCAATATATTGTTTCAATTTTTTCCATTCATGGGCTCCAATGGTGACTGATGCACTGGTATTTACCTGCACTCATGGCAACGCAAAGATGGAAAAGTTGTCCATGTGCTCACTTAAGTACCACTACATGAATATATACTGGAGATTGGAGGTGTAGCTCAACGCATTCTTAATCTAAACTCTAGAGGCAGGTGAGGGGATAGCTTCATTTTCCGACCTCTTTACCACCGGTGAAGGAGCACGCGGTTCCTATTAGACTTCAGCACCGGTCTGGACGTTTTGCAGAAGTGAAGAATCTCTTGCCCCCACCAGGAATCAAATCAAGATTTCTAGTTCGTCCATCCCATAGGCTAACACACGTTCACAATGCAACGCAGTGTTTGGGGGATTAAGTCTGAAACCCTAAGACACCAAAACTCTCCCGAAGCTGAGAGTTTGTCGATACGGTCTGAGTGAGGCTGACTCCATTAGTGCATCTCTAGCCAATTGATTCTCTTATTTTGTCCGAGCCATTTGAGTCTGTTATTTTATTCTCAGCCATGTGATCCTCTTCGTGTGTCCATAGGCAATTGATTGTAATTGCGAGCCCGTAGCCAGTTGATTTTGTTGGTGTGTCCATAGCCAGTTGATTTTGTTGGTGTGTCCATAGCCAGTTGATTTTGTTGGTGTGTCCATAGCCAGTTGATTTTGTTGGTGTGTCCATAGCCATTGGATTATTTTAGTGAGCCCTTAGCCATCTGATTCTGTTACAGCGCCAGGAGCCATTTTATTATGTTACGATGTCCATAGTCATTTGATCCTCTTAGATTTTCAGGAGCCATTTGATTCCATTAGTGTGTCCACAGCCATTTCGTTATGTCGCTGTGCCAGGAGCCATACTTTGTTACTGTGCCTGCAGCCGTTTGTTTCTCTGTTAGCCATTTCATTATAATGTGTACATAGCCTTTTGATTTTGTTAGTGCGACATCAGTTTTGCCTTTGTCTTTTCTGTAGTAGGGGAAGACCGCGTAAATTTGACCACTTCCTAATTTGAACCATTGCTCTAGAAATTGACAGACAGCAATGGTCGTCATTCTGGTGGCAGAAAGTCGAAGCTGTTATTTGCTCTGAGTAATGGAGGAAGTTTAGCAGTGATGAGGACATGTTGCTAGTTGTGGTGTGCTTTGTTGTGAGTAATGGAGGAAGTTTAGCAGTGATGAGGACATGTTGCTAGTTGTGGTGTGCTTTGTTGTGAGTAATGGAGGAAGTTTAGCAGTGATGAGGACATGTTGCTAGTTGTGGTGTGCTTTGTTGTGAGTAATGGAGGAAGTTTAGCAGTGATGAGGACATGTTGCTCGTTGTGGTGTGCTTTGTTGTGAGTAATGGAGGAAGTTTAGCAGTGATGAGGACATGTTGCTAGTTGTGGTGTGCTTTGTTGTGAGTAATGGAGGAAGTTTAGCAGTGATGAGGACATGTTGCTCGTTGTGGTGTGCTTTCTTACGCTGTGTATGTGCTTCTTCTTATTTATCACTTCTACATCTGCTTCTGCGCAAGGGGTACTGTTCAGCTGAGGCAGTTCCATCTACAGATGTGCAAACACGGCTTCCTTGGCATAAAATTAGTGCCTTAATATTGCGTATTGTGCCTTCCAGACTGAAAGTCTTTGGTGAGAAGAAGAATGGCGTGTTGCTGTAAACTGAACTGGCAGCGGTATCCTATATTCGACCATGTACTTCGTATGGTCCATGGGTTTATTAATCAGATAGTAAACACGATTTAAATTTAGTAAGTGAATATACAATTTAAATTTAGGTATCTTTTCCCTCACCCACAATTTCTGTGGTCCTTAGAATATAGAATTGGAAAGAAAAATGATAGAGAGGGTACTGACTGCATATCGGAATGGGGATTTAGTCTATATGTGTAATTTGGGCACTGTGAAGTACTGGTTTGTTCTGCGGTCCAGTTTAGGAATGCAAAATACTTAAATTGGACCGATGCTGACATTTAGGAATCTTTTTTAAAATACACTTTCTGGTGAAGAAAGACAAATAATAAGCACATGGTTCAGTTCCTAGTAAATACGTTTTTGAAAGAAAATTATTCTTCTGTTTTCTGTTCTTAACTTTCTTCTAAAAACGCTTCTTTTCTCAGGGTGTCCAATAGAGGCGATATTACCTAATAGGTGACACCTCAGTCATTCCACGAAGAAATACAGCTTTCCTGTGTCACAAATAGTATTGAGACTTGTGTCGCTGTTCCACTTTTGTCCAACTAAACACACAATTACGAAACAGAGGTAAGGGTTCAAAGTGTGACGGACAAGATTTTCTAGGTAGGGTCAACCCTCGAAAAATATACATATATATATAAAAAATGAAAGAATGGTGTGTCGAAGAGCTGGAAAAGGAAGACCCCCTTCATATTTTCAACCCTGACGCCCTGGTTACAATAGAGTTTTATTTATATGTAAAAGAAAAAATAGAAGAGACAAGAGCAGTACGTGAGTGGAGATGAAGGAGGGGGTTGAAAGAGAAAGGGGTAAGTTGTAAAATACAGGATGGGCGGAGAAGAGGTGAAAAGGGGTTGAGACATAGGTGTTGTTCTCTGTTAACATATGCATGGAAGTGGTAAGGCCCAATGCATATTACTTGGATGTAGATTACTTCGCTTCATGGTTAAAACGAACCTAGGCGTTTACTACGAAAGATTACTTTAGCCGTCATCTGGCGTTGCTTGGAGGGTATCAAGGAAGAAGCGACTCCAGTATTTGGATGAAGTGCCACAGAAGTAGTTAGGAAAGTTTAAAGTACAGTGAAGAACCTGTCAATTAGTGCACGTGTACAAAATTCTACGAGTGGTCAGAAGATGCTATAGTGATTCTTCATTCGTGTTACAGAGTTCAGTGCTGCCTGTAGTGTATTTTTGTGAACTGATGTGGTTGTGTGGGTTAAATTGCTTCATTATTTGAGTTAAAATGGGTGCCTATCATCTTGGGAGTGTTACAAGGTCATTATGGCTACTTAAAGCGGAAGGATTTGCATACGTGAACTTTGTTATGTAAATAGCCCTCCTTCCTTATACCTTATTCTCTCCATTCCCCTCTCTTTCACCTCCTACTCTCTTAATCCTCTACTTTAAGATTTCATGAAATCATTATTGCTTCCACGGCTGTAGTTTGCGTAACAAATTAATTTAGAAGTCTTAGAATGCTAAACGTTTCGAACGTGATTTCACTTTAATTAGTAATTTTCCATGTATTTAGCTGCTTACAATATGGAACATTTTAGCATTTTAACTAATAAAAAACTCGAGGTTTCGTAATTCTAAAGTTAATTTCATTTCTCTTTAATAACGTAGGAGATTAATTGTAAAGTGGATCTCCATTTCAGTCAGTTAACTTTACCAAGGTAATTTACGAGTGTATTTAGCATTGTTTCTGTACACTTAAAATTTAACTGCCGTCTTGTAAGAGAGGTTAATGTTTGTATTTTGTAAAGTTAAGTGACCATATCGTCTCAACAACTTGCACTTGTTCTAACTTACTGTGATCATAAAATGAATATATTTTTGCCGTGAGTGCGTTTCGGGTTTCCATTGATATTAGGTTTGATCTTTCCGCATAATAATAATAATAATAATAATAATAATAATAACATTAATAATGATAACATTAATAATAATACTACATCCATGTATCTTTGCACTGTCCTATCTAGCGATGAAACACTTGAAGAATGGATATTAAACAAATAATGCACATTTTGATGTTAGTCCAAGTCATGTACAGTTTAAAATACAGTGCTGGAAGCAATCTAGACAAAATTGTTCGCTCATGTCATAGAATGCCTGTGACCAAAATTCATGATGAAAAATTAAATGAATGTGTGCTGAAGTACATGGCATAGCAGGTTTTGTGTTTCGGAGTGTCATTATTCTACATTTTGGATGAGTGTCAGTAAAAGCACGTAAACTCTACAGAAGAGCGGGTTTTGTGGACAATATATAAGACATACTTTAATATTATCCACCCATCTATGCTAATGTCTCCCACATGGCCTCTTAACATTGTGGTTTTCACGTAATGTCTCATATATTTCTTCGCTTCCGTACCTGTAACATGCTTCGTTCATTTATCAGCCTTCATTTGAAGAAACTAGTATTAAAATTATTATGTACATCTAATTCTCTCCATTCTTCTGTAACTTCCTTTCCTTTATATCTAAACCTCTCCTTATGTAACCTGTTTTGTTCTCAAATACCGTCACTCAAAGAAACCATTTAGAGCACAATAAATTAATCTGTGTCATTTCGGAATAAATCAGGGTTAATTTGCTCACGAAAGAAAAAATGGCATGTCTCCAAAACCTTTAAATTATGTAACGTAACTATTTAGCTAACACCCCGAAAAGATTTTGTTGCTTTCAGTAGTCGTAAAATCTTCAAGTGTCACGTAATATGCCAGGGTGTGAAGCTGATTTTGGGCCTGGGGCGTGGTGTTGTTGAACGAGGCAAACTTGATTAAGGCGATCGTTTGTGCAACATCTTAAGACTTTCCGTGTTACATTTGATTACAGACACCTATTCTTACGCACTGTTATATCGATATATAATTTTTATTTTCCGTTGTGGAGATGCAGCCACAGTAAGGTGCTTGCGTCGCATTGCAAAAGACTGGATCCAATACCATAAGAACTGACATCATTAGCCTTTCTTCAGTCACTCCAGGTTAATTACGAAGTAAAGTCTCCAGTTTCATCTGATTTCACTTGAAGGAGTCTTATCTTGAATTGCTGACAGTCGTTTAGCTAGTCAATAAATTTCGCTGTTTATGAAACCTGAATTCCCGTTGTTGTATTCACGTGAGCCGTCTAAGTGAAAGTACACTAAGTCATTATCTTTAGTGTTGCACATTCCGTGTGTCTGTCTGTATTTCAGATGTGTATAAATAAACAACACAATACGCCATATAAGGTAAAGAATACGTATGTATGGTCGATATATATATATATATATATATATATATATATATATTTGTTACCTGATGTGGTGTACTGAGTTGGTTATTTATAAACATTTACAATGAGTCACTTAAATTTACTTCGCATTCTGACACGCCCCTTATTTAGAATCCGTTAAAACATGGTCGTACCATCTACGTCTAGGAATTGCGTACGACTTTTTAATCAGATTTTGACTAAATTTTGTATGTAATTTTTATATCTTAATCCATGCTACATGTCCCGCCAATATATTCTTAACCTAAAAATATTTAGTGCAGAGTAACAAATTACGCCGCTCCTTATTAGCCCACGTTATTGACTCTAGCGTTTTGTCATTTAATGCCTCAGGTTTAAATACTCTCCTCAGCACTTTTGCTCACTAGCCCTAATCTGTATTCTTTACTTCGGGTAAAAGATGAAGTTTTAATTTCCGTATAATACAACAGGTAAACTTTTTAGGCGCGCGTTCGCAAAATTGCGAAAAGCGACTATTAGCTTCGTCATGTCTGTCTGTCTGTCCGTCCGCATGGAACAACTCTGCTCCTACTGGACGGATTTCCATGAAATTTGATATTTGAGTATTTTTCGAAAATCTGTTGGAAAAAAATCCATTGTTTTATTAAAATCTGACAAGAATAACGGGCACTTTACATGAAGACCTATGTACATTTATGATAATATGTCGCTGAATTCTTCTTAGATTGAGAAATGTTTCTGATAAAAGTTATAGAGAAAACCAAAACACACATTTTATGATCAATTATTTATTTCAGAAAATCGTGCCGTTTATGAGATAATGTGGAAAAATATGGTACAGCCAGACAGGCCACAGATAACAATATAATACGGCGCATGCGCTTTGCATGCTGGATAGCTAAGGCTACAGACACACACTCTGAATATGTAATAAGTATTGCTTTTCGACGGCAACAATGGTTCCGCGAACGTGCCTCAATATTACGTTATACATACTTTGCCTGTCTTTTCTTATATTAGATATAATGACGATTCAAAGTTAAACTTGTAGCCGACTTCCGTATACTAGTTACACATATCGAAGTTTTTAGGCTACTTTCCTCTTATTAGTTGTACATGGCGTTGAAGTTATAGCCGACTGTCCTTATGTTGGCTGCACAAAGCGATACAAGTCCAACTATTAGTCTCCTCTCATTATGTTAATTGTACGTCGCTTGGACGTGATGCTACTTGTCTCACACTTCAAAGTCACCAGTTTTCATACTCTTATCACAGAATCCATATGAATTGATTTTCAGGGCCTATTGTTCTGGTGTATGTGTTACCTCCTTTATAAGAAGTCGCTAGACATTTTTGCGTCTCTCTCTTGCAACACTTCTCTTTTCCCGTCTTCTACATCTTTTTTTCCCTTCTTCGTCAACAAAATGGCTGCGGCAGATTCTGTAGCTTCAGCATACGTGCCACCCCATCTCTATTCTCTTCCTACCACCCCCTCTGTACCATACAATCCACCCACTACCCCCTATACACATCCACATTTCAACCCCCGTGGACCAGGCTGACATTAGCGTTCGTAAAGGGAGGGAGCCGAAGTTCGGGATGCAGAATTAAGGCGAGAGTGGAAACCTCCCATCCGTCCACCCACACACCCATTACCCACCCCAACCCTCCTCCCATCCTCGCCGAATGCAGCAGCCATTCAGTTCCAGATATCGTCAGTCTTCTACAATTGCAGTGTCGTATCTCCAGGGTGCGTCCAAGCTCCAAGTCGCTTCCTCGAACATTTGCGCTTTAGGACACTTGTTGTCCAGATAAAATTCCATGTTGAAACTACCCATTAAGTTAATTGTAGTACATTCCGAAGATTATATTGCTGTCACCGTGCATTTTCACTATTTCAATTTATTTTATTTACACCAACTAATGCACACGTAAAACCACTTCTTTTGTAGTTTTTATTGTAAATTGTCACCCCTACACGTGTTTCGATCCTCGGATCATCATCAGGGTTTTTTTTAAAAAGCCACTATCACTTCAATTGCATATTTTGAAGGGTCCAATAACACTCATGTCTAAATATTTAGTTTTAAATATCTGAATTTTAAAAATCATAAAACACTAAAACTTATGATTTATAAGTTAAAGTCACAGTCACCACGATTCTTGACACCAACACCTACGCCGTTAACCAAAACATTTTAACTGTGACTTTAACTTATAAATCCTAAGTTTTAGTGTTTAATGATTTTTAAAATTCAAATATTTAAAACTAAATATTAAGACATGAGTGCTATTGGACCCTTCAAAATATGCAATTGAAGTGATAGTGGCTTTTAAAAATACCCTGATGATGATCCGAGGATAGAAACACGTGTAGGGGTGATAATTTACAATAAAAACTACAAAAAAGGGGGTTTACGTGTGCATTAGTTGGTGTAAATAAAATAAATTGACATTCCGAAGAATTTAAACTTCATTATGCATCAGCTCTATAGGTTAACTGTGAAGCAAATTTGCCACTTAACGAAAGTGTACTGTGACTTGCGACAAGTTTGCCTTAACCGTTTCTATTATACTTAAAAGATAACCAAAACAACAAGTACTGTTTTTCTGTCACGATGCCTATATATAATTTTACATAACTAGATGCATGTTCCACTTCGAAAATAGACATTTCACTGAAGACGAATGTGTAATTCACAAAAATTAATTGACACAGTCGTAACATTTTTATATTTCATTTTATATTTTTCTAGCTACACGTTTCGGCTCATAACGCCAACAGGCTAGCAGTTCTTTATTTGAGAAAATAGTGCATGTGTACGTTGCCAGGAGTCTTCCTATTGCTAGGACTCCATGTTGTACTTATGTTGTCTGAAATGCTTTATGAATGAAAACGAGTGAAGTAAAGTAAGACTAAAACACGTCTTAACACTTTTTTACTTAACACGTTACCGTTTAATTGTTCCTCTGAAGGATTTGCACCGCTCTTTAACGTTTATAATTTGTATATCGCCATGTTGTTTTTAGTTTTGCGGGGTTATGACGTATAGTACGTATTCTCTTACACCTCCTCTACAAGTGTGAATACTTTGCTATATTTTGTCATCGGTGCGATATGTGGATATATATTTTTAGTTACTGAATTACACTTTTTACACTTTATTGTTTATTGTAAACTAATTTTTGCATGAGATTTGAGATTCTTTTTCCCCATCTGTTTTTTTTTTGCTACCCGAGTGGTTTCTGTTTTGAAGTGTATTGTACTGTATAGAGTGACGTCGATGTTTGATCCACATCATTAGCAAAGTGCGGGGGAAGGGGAAAATGTAAAAATAAAGTTGTTTATGTACTTACGAGTAATAAGCTTTACGTAATGAAAGTGTATGGGTGGATAGTGGTGTCGATGAATATATTCCTATTCTCCGCACTAGATGGAAGTGAATGATCAGAGGCTCCACCGCTTTAGTCTTCGGGTAAGATATATCGATTTCCATTGAATGGAAGAATTGATGGTCCCTGTCTACCCGAGGAATTTGTGTGGATTCGGAAGCGAAAAGAGAAACTTCTGCTTATAACAGGAATTGAACCCCTGGCTCCAAGCCCAAAGCCACTCATTATTGAGGAAGTTTTTACATATCGACAGACATATACCTGTAACACCTTAAAACAATAGCTACAGCCTCTTTTAACAGTCGCTCTGAAATTCAATATAAGGCCAAACGTCATATCACTAGCTCGGAACTTTATAATAAATAGTTGTCGGTTTTCTCTACAGTACGCATCTCATGTAAAAACGACCTGTTTTATTACACAATCAGACGCGCAGATGTTGATATTTCAGCAGTGTATTTTTACTACCAAGTAATGAAAGAGGATCCGAGTTGCGAATCGAGGTTTGTTACTTAAAGGGCTCTTAAGCTGACGTAGGTCTGAGGAGGCTTGTACAAGAGACCTTCGTACTAAAGACAAAGACTGTCATGAACATGTTTCGCTTCTCTGGCACCTTCTGTTTTGAGAAAAAAGATGTATTTTATAAATGGTACAGGGTGTTATTTTTTGTTGCATTGAAAATATGTCTATTATCCTCTCCGTCTCTGTGTCCGTTTTCAGCCATCGAAGCGCTGGACGAACTTTCATGTACTTTAATATTGGGTATTTCTAAAATATTTGTAAACACATTCCAATTCTTGTTAAAGTCAGATATCTTACCTCAAGAATAATGGCGTATGATGGTATTCTTTTGGCCTGCACCGTGTAGTGTATCAGTGTTAGTTGTAGGACATTTTCTGTAACTGATCTATCATGCCCTCTTTTCGTCTCCTGTGCCCTATTTCGCTTTTAATTTCAACTTTATTAAGCAGTTAACAGAAATTTATGTGCTAATTGTTTTGATATCGACGTAAGCCTGGCTCTGAAACATCAGCTACTGTTTTCTGTACCCGACAGAAAATAAAGCCTTTAAATTTATGCTGTTCCTTTTTGTCTCATGTGGAGATAGGCATGTTTGATCCCAGACTTGTGATGTGTTTTATCTGAGAAAATCCCATGTATGGCCGGTGAAGGAGACAGAGAGACAGACAGAGAAGGGCTGAGAGAGAACTGTACACTTGGATAGAAGCGAGAAATGGCATCTGGAAGACTTGGGGAAAGAGGGAAAGAAAATAGAATACAAAAGAGGAAGAAATCTCCACGCGATCGAATTTAAGCTCCTGAATCTTTTGGAAGATGCAGCGTCGGGGTTGGTTCTTCTCCATCTCTTCAACTTCTTTCTTTGTTTCATTTTGTATTACTTTTTTTCCACACATCCCTACACTCAGACATACCAACATGGCCACTCAAACTTTCCTATTTCCATAGGTTTTCTGCAGCCGTATTTATCTATTCTTTACACGGGATATTAGGATATGTTGGCATTATTTCTTGTCTGTAATTTGAGTTTCTACGGTCATGGAGATAAAATCTGATGTAACAGTTTTCTGTTTATTGCACCCTATATTTCTCTTCTTTTACACAATGACTGATGTGCTGTGCCAGTGAGGCATGTTACACCAATTATTTAAGTTCTTTTCTGAACAGGAGAGATTATAAGCCGTCTGAATACAATTGATGATATGACAATACGCTTCCGATATCAGAAGACATAGCTATCATACAGTTTATTTTATTTTTATTTTTATCTTTATTTTTTTCTAATGGCTTGACAGCCCCTTGGGGACCTAGGCCTCCTCATTATCGAGGCTTCACGATCACACTTTAGACACAGCCACACTCGGTAGGGCTCCTCTGGATGAAGGACCAGCTCGTCGCAGAGACCTCTACCTGACAACACACAACACTCACAAGAGACAGACATCCATGCCCCCGGTGGGATTCGAAACCCACAATCCTAGTAAGCGAGCGGCCGCAGACCCACGCCTTAGACCGCGCGACCACTAGGATCGGCATCATACAGTTTATACCCTTAATAAACACCTCACTCAACGTCTTTATTTAATTTTCTTATAATCTTGAGAGGTCCCTGCATTGGTTTAGGCGGTTAGTCGCCCGTATTTTACGCGCGGAGACCTGGGGTACTTTCCTAGGCCAGCCTATGCGAATTTGTGGTGGAAAAAGTGGCACTGGGAGAGGTTTATCAGAGTATTTGGATTTTCACCTGTAAAGTGTCATTCTATTCATTTATTCTTTCATCGTCACTGTACAATTTTAGGATTTGACAGCCTCGTTAAGTGACGCACTTAAATGCACACGTACACACGGTTGTAGGTACCGGAACGGACCGATGGGACACAACCTGCGTAGTATATGATTACGTATATAGCACATCTAAGAAATATTGTACAAGTCAGAATCAAATTGTAATTACAGTGAAGCCTCGATTCTTCATGTCCGGATTGTTCGAGATTTCGTCCGAGTCGTTGCGCTGTCGTCAAGGTCAATTCTATGTTGGGTACAGAATTATGTTGAAATACATGTCTCTGTGTGCACGCGTGTTTGTTAGGAATTACTGTGGTTCCTTTCAGCCCTTTTCTTTGTGTATTCTTGTGTATTGTTATGTAATTTTAAGCACATATTTTAACGTGTTCTAGCAATGAATGCTAAAAGAAGAGAAATCCGCATAGTCCAAGATTTTCGGTCATTCCAAGCAACCTCTGTCCTCTCCATCTCGAACTATCGTTACCTTGCTGTTATTCTGTTCTGTCTCTAATTTCGTCACCAACCTACTACGGAATGAGTAAGAAGACTTGTCAGGATGTCCTGTCCTTAATAGTCTAAGAAATGAAAAGAGCGTGTATTAATGTCGTTTTATTATTATTATTATTATTATTTTTTTTTTAATCGTCCTCTTCTACCTACTCCGGATTTCCCGTTTCAGTGTCGAGGTTGAAATTTCTTTTGATCACACTGAGAGACACACCACAGTCGGTAGGACTCCTCTGGACGAGGAATCGGCTCGTCGCATAGGCCTCTACCTGACAACAACACACAAACACTCACAAGAGACAAACATCCATGCCCCCGGTGGGATTCGAACCCACGATTCTAGCAAGCGAGCGGCCGAAGACCCACGCCTTAGACCGCTCGGCCACTGGGATCGGCTATATTTTATTATACGAAAATAAATTGGCGTTATTATATCTACCTAACTAAAAGGATGTGTGCGTAATTTGTCGAAAGTGCTGTATTATTGATTACCTTCCTTTTTTTTGGGCGCTTTCTCGTAAGTCGCGAAAAGCGCCTATTAGCTGCGTCATGTCTGTCCGTCTGTCTGTTTGTCCCCATCTATCAGCGCTGTTACCACTGCAATGATTTTCGTGATATTTGATATTGGGGACTTTTACGAAAATCTCTTGATAAACCCCGGATACGTTTAAAATTGGACAAAAATTTCAGACACTTACATGGGGCCCTATGTCCGTTTTCGTTGTTAACAGCAGTACAAAATACTTTGTACCCCGACAACTGTGCAAAGAGCACCCATTATTGAATTTTCATAGCAACACTGAACAGTTTGTTGACAGCTACCGGAAAGTATTGTTGCGTTTTCGTGGCAACAGTGGTTACGCGAACGGCTTACGATGTTACATTATACGTACATTGTCTATCTTGTTAGAGTTTGTTAAAGGTGCATCTAATTCATTAATCTACTAGGCTTATAAGTGCTGGATAGGACTATAACTATAATGTATTGAAGCAAATGTAAGCAGCTTCGCTATTTCAGTAAGCTACAGTCTATTGTAAAGGAGACTGTCGAAATATAGTTACAATGCTTAGTCCCACAGTCAGCCAGCTATTGGTGGTGGTCTTATCGCTTACTCGGTGCAAAGACCTGTGAATTTTATGCATCTATATACCGACTTGTTCACATGTATGTTCCCCGTTCATTATTTTACTAAGCGTAACTCCATGGGGCAAAGTCCTTTTTTAGAAACTTCTGTTAGCGTTGTATGGAAGCAATCCAGATGAATCCAGTCCACAGTATCCTCTCCTACTTCTTCAAGTTTAATTTTAATATTATGTCAACCATCTACCTCGAGGCCTTCCAGCTGGACTCTTTACTTCAGTTTATCTCAGATTTTTTTATTTGAGTGGCCCTTTTGAAATGTTGTGAAATGTAACAATTTTCATTTTGTGAGTCTGCTAACTTTGAAATACCGAAGCAGACTCTTTTATAGCATGATGGTTACCCTTTTTGCGAAGCATCTTGTACAAATAGTTATATATATACCAACATTGAAATTATATAAAAAGGAGAATACAGGAATGGGGTGAGGCAAAGAAGCTAAAAAATGTATTTCTGTGCTGATGTGGTTAAGTCAGACGTTGCACGCTAGAACAGACTTGAGATCAAAGTCTGAGCGAAGGAAGAAGATTCAGAAGCCTGGTTGTAAGATAACTGGGTTGGGATGCTGCTGATGTGGGTGGGGTTGGGGTTCACAGTAGAGGGGAAATACGGAAGGCGGATGTTTCGTTCTGGAGGCAATAAGTCTCTCTCTGGAGAGGGAGGATGAAGAAATGGGGGAGCGAGTATGGACTAGTGAGGCAAGGTATCGGAGAGGCAGTACCGGGACACGCGGAATTTAGCCCGGTCTTCGTATCTAAACATCTAACGTGGTATGTGCCTTCTTTAGATGAAAGTTAGTTAGGGTAGGTCCTTGGTTTATTATGCATTCCTTAGACGAAAGGCAGTGACGTACAATGGAGACGTTTGGTTTATCAGTTCTCAGTCTCTCCTCTTTTTTCCGTCTCTGAAAGCACCGAACGTATTTCGATTAAATTTTGTAGCGATTTCTGTTTTATATTAAGAATTGATATGATTCTGAGTTGAGATTTTGTCGACCTGATGTAAGCCCTGCTTGTCATTTTTCTTAAACGTTTGGTAAAAATAAAAATGTACCCGTTTAAGTTCTATATAGCGACTCGCTACAGGCTGGATGGTCCGGGGATCGAATCCCAGTGGGGGCGAGATTTTTCGCAAAGACCTGCCCTGGGGCCCAACCAGCCTCCAGTAAAATTGGAACTGTGTATCTTTCCCTGAGCTAAAGCGGCCGTAGCGTTGCCTTGATCACCCACACACGTGTATAACATCATGTGAGACGTTAGTTTCTCCAATTTAAACCGTAGGTCTTGTAGATGCAGATAGGAAGATATGTGTAGAATTTTGAAGTGAATAGTAACAATAAATTCTCCAATTTAATCTGCTCTTAACTTATTCGTCCAGTCGGTATAGCGACTCGCTACGGGCTGGACGGTCCGGGGATCGAATCCCGGTGGCAGCGAGGTTTTCCGCACCCGTCCAGACCGGCCCTGGGGCCCACCCAGCCCCCTGTAAAATTGGTACCACATTTCTTTCCCGCGGGTAAAGCGGCCGGGGCGTGGAGTTGACCACCCACCCACTTCTAATGCCAGGGTTAAAGAAAGAGTAGAGCTATACCTCTACTCCCTCTCTGGGCCTTCATGTCCTATTTAAGGGAGAACTTTACCTTTACCTTTACCTTAACTTCTTCGTCAAAGTAATTTTTATGTTCTACTTTCTTTTTCGAACGACAAGTCATTTCTCATGCATTTAAAGAATTCTTTAACAATATCACGTATATTGCAAATTAGTTCCAAATCCGCCACTTGAACTGGTAAAGAGGAAATGAATATGTGAATTAAAATTGAATTTTGCAGTATTTAGTCACTACTATAATACGTTTAGTTATATATCTGTATTTGTGTGGGACAGGATAGGCCTATGTGACCTCTATACTGCAGCATATCAATAACTTGCAAAAGACTGTAGAAGAGAAATTAAGTACTGCATGTAGTCTTTGCTGTGATGTGGCGCTGAAGGACTCTCAATATTGTCTTCTGAAATTGGACTTCATGTAGGTTGATATATAAGTACTACTGTTTCGAAGGACCTGATATCTCCATCTTCAGAGTGGAAGTCGCTCTACTAAACTACATGGCGTTACACTGCAGAAGGCTGTGAGAACTTCAAATCTTAACTGTTGACATAATCCGATTTCATTTGGCATATCGATGTGTAATTTTATGTTTATCAAAATTTTTCTTCAGTTATTGATATTGCTCAACATAATTTCTGTTCTGTCGTCTGTAGATTAATTGCACTGTCAACTGCTTAACGCGGAACACTTCCAATAACTGAAACGCAAACTTGTCGCAGTTAATATATAAGAAGTTTTATAATACCGTTTATAACTTTAATATTCACTCCTCAATCAAGCTGTAAATGTCTGTATAAACTATTTGTCTGTGTTACAATGCTAAAACAGAGCGAGATCTTCTCTCCTGGGTTTTCCGAGAGCACCGAGACGGCTATGGGCGACTGAGAAGAGGGGGGGGGGGGGGGGGGGGAGAGCAGTTACAAGAGTAAGACGCAAAAGAAATGGGAGGGGGGCTGGGGAAAAGAGGAAATGAATACATGTGGAAGAAATGTGCGGAGTAGGGTTGGGTGCAGAATGGGGACTATAAGAAAAGGAAAATAAAGCAGCTCACACACACACACACACACACACATATATACTAGTATATTATAAAATAATACTTTTTTCTGCCTCGCCATCTGAAATTGGACTTCTCTGTAGCATACTTGTGTTTACCCCAAAGATTCTGTATATTTCATGAGACTGGAAATATGAGAAAGCTGTTTCTGTATGGTTCAATGAATTCTAAGACTGTATAATTTTCACAACACTGGTATAACTCATGAGGTATGAAAATTTAGTCGTACAAACAGATTTTATTAAAAATTCTTCATAATCTCTATTCCGAGTGAAGGAAATTATATACATATAGCCTACATTAAAAATGTGTATATATTCAGACATGAAAAATAATGATGTAGCTGCCTTTACTTTTTTAATTTGTCAGTCTCCTTTTTCAACTTCACACAAAGAAAAGAATTTATGGTGATATTAAAAGGAAGAAAGCATTCGTAATTTCTCATCATTGAACTCATAGGCTTTTATTTTGTATTTTACTTTTGCGATTCTGCGTTGTTGTACGTACAGTGATTTAGAAACATTATAATTAGGAACAAGTAAAGACATTAAATCTGAAATATTATTCTCTTTGATTTAAAGCCGTGTAGTCAGGTGGAAAAATACCACGTTTCAAACAAACGTGCGGTCTCTATCTTCATGTTAGACTGAAAAAGGAAGCAGCAGATGCCTCCGAAACATCTTCACTTTTCTACCAGACTATAGGACTTCACACCCTGCAAGACGCTTATATTTATATTCACGCTGTGAGTACCTAAAATATCACGCAAATTAAAATAATTCTTAATCTATACTATATAAAGAGCATTTGTCATTTTTACTTAATTTAGAAATAAGCGGCTGGCTTTTGTGAAGAAGGTAATGAATCTACATATTCCATGTATCGTGGTTTCTTCATTAGCTTAATGACTCACGTTTTCAAGACTGTGTTCTGTGGAGTTATTTATGACCAAGGGCCTTGTTAGACGTGCATTTCTAAACTGTTTTAACTTCCTATGTACAAATATAGAGCAAAGGAGCTCATTTTGGTACAGTTCCCTAGTATCAGCCCCTCGGTTCTCACGAAAGTAACTGATAACATCTGGTGGTAGCCATGTGCTACTGAGGCTTCGAAAGTTATTGTCAGTGTGCTCCAAGAAGCTATATGTTAAAGGAGAGACTGCGTGGAAATATATTTAATGTTTTTCAGTTTGAAAAATTTTGACAGGGCCCTGTATACATCGGTTTTTCCTAATTGAAAGTCAATTGAGGTCTTTTATTTATTTGTACATACTCAAGGCTCATACGGTGATCTATAATATGCACTAGTTATTTGTTTTTTTAAAAGGTCTTGCTGACCTTGAATTCCGCTATATAGAAGTCTGACAATGTTCAAACAGGAATATGGGTTCCCTTGTTAACAGCAGACTTCATTTCGTTATGTAGACCCGCATCTACTTTACAGTACCAGTTGTGAATGGCCAATAAGTACGTCATGATCAGACTTTTAAAAGGCATTACTTCTTATTACGAGGAATAATATTGCCAGCGTTTTGGAACAGTTTTTCTCTTAGTGATATAAACCCAGTTAAACATTAATTTGGACGTAAATATTGTCAACCACAACTGTGTTTATATTATTTTGGGGTTTGCTACATGTTTCGGCTTTTGCGAAAAGCCATCATTAGTCTATTAAAAAATACAGAAAAAAGACGATTTAAATACGACTCTTTATAAGAATACTTTTTCAGATAACTGAGACCTCAACGTTACAAAATAGGACTTGTTTGAGTCGAAGCTAGATAAAAGATGAGAGTGTATATTGATAAATAATATATTATACTAAATCATCGTCCAGGACTTCGGGTGTGAAAGGGAAATTCTTCAGTAATAAGATAAGCCTCTTGGGGAATAATCTGTAGTTAAAAATCTTTTTAAGTTCAAACTCTGAATTGTTTCTTAAAAGAACATATAAAATACTATTGAAACTCAAAATATTAACTGAACTCTGAAAGAAAAAAAATACATTGGTCTGGCGAAATTTTCTCCACACACACGTCTCACACACCACCTAAGGAACTGAATAGCCTCGTAGCTCAGAGGCCTTGTGAAGCCAGTAATTTGTTATGTGGGCAAGAATTTCTCCGCCTCTTGTAGAACCCCAAGCTATATAATGGCACAATGTTCATACGAGACGACTACTGACCCCCTATTCAGAGACACATGAATTCAGTTTGCAACTTCACATCTTATTTCCGTGAGATTAATTTTAATATTATCTGCCATCTACGTCTCAGGCTCCCAGTTTAACTTCACCGTTCAGACTTTCCGATCAAGAATATTGATGTACGTCTTACACAATACCAATGCCCCTCATACTTATACTTGATTGCTTGCGTACACGCACACAAATTTAGGCCTATTTGCACATCTTCGCTCAAAAATACCCAAACGATGTTTATAGTATCAATCGCCTGAGACTAAAATTAATCTATACTATAGCCTATATATATAATCCGTACCTCACAGAGAACACAGTTTGCCACCATTAGAAAAAACTAATCAATTAATGCTGTATGGGGAAATTATCGCTGTTTAGTGTGATATAAATACAGTGTGTGGGTAAAAGAGTGTTGTTAGTTTTTTATTCTAAAAACACCGTGCATCTTGTTACAATCGCTATTTAAAAACACCAACTGGATGTACTTTTATTTTAAAAAAACTGAACAGTTCTTAAAAATATTTTAATAAAGCCCGACATATGTTTCGGCTCTTCACTGAGCCATCCTCAGGGGTTTTAGTGACAAAAATCCCTGAGGATGGCTCAGTGAAGAGCCGAAACATATGTCGGGTTTTATTAAAATGTTTTAAAGAACTATATAGTTTTTTAAAGCCGATCCCAATGGCTGTGCGGTCTAAGGCGTGGGTCTTCGGCCGCTCGCTTACTAGGATCGTGGGTTCGAATCCCACCGGGGGCATGGATGTCTGTCTGTTGTGAGTGTTGTGTGTTGTCAGGTAGAGGTCTCTGCGACGGGCTGGTCCCTCGTCCAGAGGAGTCCTACCGACTGTGGTGTGTCTCAAATGTGTGTGACCATGAAACCTTGACGAAACGAGGAGGCCCAGGCCCATATAGGGCTGTCGAGCCATAGAAAAAAAATAGTTTTTTTAAAATAAAAGTGCATCCAGTTGGTGTTTTTAAATAGCGAGTGTTGTTAGTGTTAAACCCGTCGACATATACACTAACGACTAGGCTTTAAACGGTTAATGCCACCTTGCTTTATAGTCTGTTGGTGTTTACTAGTATTAAATTTCAGTTTAGTTTCTTAGTTTGTTTTGAGTTTCCTTATTATAATTGTCCTTAGAGTTCTAACAAAGGAGGAATTAAAACAAGTTTGTCTTAACCAAAACTCGGCGTGACAAAAGTCATTCGCTGTTACACATACTGAGGGCCACAACATTTTGTTTCAGATGACAGTGTAGCCCAGCCTCTTGTTATACACAGATTGTCCCTTAACTGCTCATTAACAGTGAGTTGGTAAGGAGGTCGTGGTGTTATTAGAACATTGCTTGTAGAAGAGGGAAGAGAGAGACTCGAAATTGAGGAAGAGGGTGGATTTCGGTAGGGTGGGCATAGTCTCAGCTCATGCGCAATCTGCAACCACCTCCCCTCCCACTCCTTATTCTAGTTCCAGATCTTAAAGCGTCTGGTACAGCAGGGACAAATATTCTCTGTGAGGTCCGGGTTGGAGGGGGTTGGTAAAGGCGTCGGCGTCCTTCGTCGTCGGCGTCCTCGTAAATTAAATTAATTAGAATTCAACAGGTGGCAGTGGTTGGTTCTGTAGGCGTTTATTGAGCAGGGGTTTGAGGGAGGACAGAGAAGAGAAAAAAGAGTTAACTTCAGCAAAGTTATATTTGTTTTTTTTTAAAAAAAAAAGGAAACTTGTTTTTAGCTGCGAACTTAATTCGATTTTTATTTCTCTAGTACCTTTTTTTTCTGTTGTTGAATGTTTACTAAATTGTTTTTCCATTTGTTTTTCTTTTGTTAGTTTCTTTCTTTTCGAATGCTTCATTCTTATTGAATTTTATTTTAGGTTTCCTTTTGTGATTTTCTATGTTATAATTTTAGAATATGAGGCCACTGGACTTTTAACTCTACGGTGGAAGGGAATTCGAAGAGAGAGCAGCTTATCACATTGTAAAATTTGAAATGTGACGTCAAGAGAGAGTCGCCTGTTTGAACTTGTTACGGTACCGCTACCTACGAAGCGAAACAAGCAGTGCAGAGCAGAATCCATGAAGCCAGATGTTTTATGCTGTCTTCCTATTCCCACACACCCGTTAATATTATTGCTGTTGATTTGTTTCGTTCTTGTAAAGAACTTATTACTTCAGGACAGATTTTTATGTTATTAATAACGTGCCTATTCGGGGTGCCACTATCAGGGTGTTATTCAGAACAAAGGAGTATAAGGCCAACAACTAATCTAGGTATTGTGTCCTGCTGCCGAAACATGTAGGAATTTTATATTTGTTTCTGAATTTATTGTGTTGAGTGCATAAGTTGGTGCATGTATTAATACAGGACATGTGTTGTGTTCATTTTTTTTTTTCGAATAAACCTCCAAGTTTCGCATCGTCGTCATGTTTGTAACTCTTCAATTACAAACGTTGTTCCCTGCATAGTGTGTAGGTACGTTTATGGTGCACCTCCATACGACATGTCATATTTCTCTCTCCTCAGTGGTTGGCCGATCACACCGACTTTGCAGTTTAATACATGCATTTCACCGCTAGAATGTCGGTATACTGGTCTCGAAGCCCCACCGAGACACGTGGTTTTTTTTCTGTGTAGGTAAAAGAGGGAATGTGATGGGCCGATCCCCTATCCAGGAAGTCCTACTACAGGTTGTCTACCAACAAGATTCATTGATCCGGATAACTGGAGGTTCTAGGCCCCATTGCCCGGATATGACATGAACGTAGATGTTAGTTCCAACTTTTCATCAGTTATTGCCACATAAAGAATAAAATAAAGCAATAATTTCCCACCGCAGCCATGTTGTTACATCAAATTTTACAAAAATATTATCTGAAGAAAATCTGCTAATGTTTACAAAATCTATTTACAGCATCGCTTCAAGATCATGAAGTTAGTGGCGCTAGTGGCGCTCTCACCTCGTAAGTTCGCGTGTCCGTCATCTTGTTATTATACAATGAATTAAACATTAGGACAGTGTAGTGGTCTCCAAAGGCGTAATGTTAGTACCAATTTCTTTAAAATCCGTTAAGTTGTTCAAAACTTGAAATGGGGACATGCCCACACAGATATACAGAGGCAACCTATTTACTTCTCTTAAGGAAGGACATTGGGTTACGGATGGGCAAGCAGGAGAAAGATAGGTATCGTCGAGTTTTATTGCATATAGCTGCATATGTGTTATTTTTATTGTCCCCGCCTTGTTGCTGGGATCGTAAATGTCTTCCTTCTACATATAAAAAGCTCAGTTTATATTGTATCACATATCGGATCGCATGCTTGTAACCGGGGAGTGTTATGTTGGTCTGTATCTATGGACGTGTTGTGGGTCTCTCAAATCCTATCAATATATACAGATCAATAGTAAGTGAGACAGGAAAACAGACCTGCAGCTACCTCATGGAATGCAACCTGCAATGAAGTGTATCAGAGGCGAACTGGCTTCACTGATTTTATGTTATTAAGCGACACTGTCCACCTACCTCAGACATTATACTCTCCTTTAGCAGATTTACTCCGGGACCCGAGGGGGTTGTTACGAAGTACCTGCGGAACGGATAGGCGTTCAAGGAATATCCAGTAATTACGTCAGAAATTCTTAAAGACTTGCCACTAATTCATGTTGAAGCTATGACCCTGGGGTCAACTCAGCCTGTAGCAGAAATGAGTACTAGGAATATTTCCTGGGGTAAAGGCGGCCGGTGAGTGGGACTGACAATCTTACCACCTTCATGTACAGATTATCTGGAAATCTGGAAGCCTCAACCTCCTGGAGCTGTCAGGGCCTGTCCAGGCCTGTACAGGGATTGCTTTGGCTCTATCACTTATTCGTGTTCATTAGACCTAACTAACGAATATGATTGTTAAGTGACTTAAAGAAATAATTATTAATAATTAATATTTTGGAACGTCGTGGACGTTTGTATTTAGTTTAATTTCTGGGTTGTGATACCGTTAATCTTGTAGGTGAGAGCATTGATAAGGAACATGCTGCGCTCGATCTTCAGGGTTCAGAATGGTGTCAACATATTACACAGAACTTTTGGCATTTATCGACAAGACCGCACGGCGTTACAATCCAGAGGAAAGTATTTGGAGCATTACTGATACTTAACCAATCCTGTACGCTGGTTGTGACAATCACGAGTTAAACCTTGCAATTGCAATCAAAAAGCTTGCAGAACGGTCAGCGCCAGTCGTATTAAAACGGCTTGCAAGGCAATTTGTCCGAACTGAAGTGAACCTATTTTTGGAACATTCCTTTTTATTGTAGTAAAGCAGCTTTCAAGGCAATTTGTCCGAACTAAAGTGAACCTATTTTTGGAACATTCTCGCATCATTGTAGTAAAACAGCTTTCAAGGCAATTTGTCCGAACTAAAGTGAACCTATTTTTGGAACATTCTCGCATCATTGTAGTAAAACAGCTTTCAAGGCAATTTGTCCGAACTAAAGTGAACCTATTTTTGGAACATTCTCTTATCATCGTAGTAAAACAGCATTCAAGGCAATTTGTCCGAACTAAAGTGAACCTATTTTTGGAACATTCTCTTATTATTGTAGTAAAACAGCTTTCAAGGCAATTTGTCCGAACTGAAGTGAACCTATTGTTGGAACATTCCCTTTTTATTGTAGTAAAACAGCTTTCAAGGCAATTTGTCCGAACTAAAGTGAACCTATTTTTGGAACATTCTCTTATCATTGTAGTAAAACAGCTTTCAAGGCAATTTGTCCGAACTAAAGTGAACCTATTTTTGGAACATTCTCTTATCATCGTAGTAAAACAGCATTCAAGGCAATTTGTCCGAACTAAAGTGAACCTATTTTTGGAACATTCTCTTATTATTGTAGTAAAACAGCTTTCAAGGCAATTTGTCCGAACTGAAGTGAACCTATTGTTGGAACATTCCCTTTTTATTGTAGTAAAACAGCTTTCAAGGCAATTTGTCCGAACTAAAGTGAACCTATTTTTGGAACATTCTCTTATCATTGTAGTAAAACAGCTTTCAAGGCAATTTGTCCGAACTAAAGTGAACCTATTTTTGGAACATTCTCTTATCATCGTAGTAAAACAGCATTCAAGGCAATTTGTCCGAACTAAAGTGAACCTATTTTTGGAACATTCTCTTATTATTGTAGTAAAACAGCTTTCAAGGCAATTTGTCCTAACTGAAGTGAACCTATTGTTGGAACATTCCCTTTTTATTGTAGTAAAACAGCTTGCAAGGCAATTTGTTCGAACTGAAGTGAACCTATTTTTGGAACATTTCCTTATTATTGTAGTAAAACAGCTTTCAAGGCAATTTGTCCGAACTAAAGTGAACCTATTTTTGGAACATTCTCTTATCATTGTAGTAAAACAGCCTTCAAGGCAATTTGTCCGAACTGAAGTGAACCTATTTTTTAAACATTCCCTTATTATTGTTGTAAACGGCTCGTAAGGCAATTTGTCCGAATTGAAATCAAACTGTTTTGCGGATCTAATAATCGCGAGTGAAGTGCAATGGACCAGTGCGACAGAGACCTCTTTACAAGGAACCCCTACCTAAGGGAACAGATTGCAACCACAGTGAATGGTATTGAATCTTGTGTCACGACATCTAACGGTAGGTGGTATGATTACACTGGCAATGACATGCACCGGCTTAGTGCAAACCAGCGGGTGCAACCTTGCAGTGTGTAAACAGGCAGTGCACAGAGAGCAACATTGATTTGTGCCTTGTAATTTTGTGTCTGTAATTTTGCGATCGCGTTTTAATTTTAAATTTAAAATTAAAATCAAGAGGTTCTTATTTATCAATTCTGTATCATCTACCATATTTACATTCCCGTCTTTATTGTAACAGTTTTGAGTTTGTACCTTACATCAACATACGTGAACAAGCGCTCACACAGTGTAATAATTTTGAATATGTTCTGGGGCTGTGAGGTCTGGCAATGTATAGATAATAATCTTATGTGAGCAAGCTTTAACTTCTACCTGGACGCAGTTAATTCAGGTTTTAAATAGAGACAGCAGATTTATCCGAAACATCGTTATCAACCTACAAACTTACACGATGTCAAAACCAGAAAGCTGTAAACAGAATGTTATTAGATATCTAGCAACGATTCCGTCATAAAACACGTTGAACATAACACGTTCTAATGCACCCCGTCTTTAATGTAATCATTTTTTGGTATCTGAATTTCCTAGTGACCATGACAAAAGCTTCGTTTTTGAGAGACGTCACAACTCGGGTTTGAATGGAGACCGGCTTTCGATTGTTATGATAGAGCAAGGTTAGCGACTGAGGTCACAACCCCTGTTTCCTTGATTCTTTGCGACTGAGTCCGGTTGTATGGTAACTACTGAAAACCGGATTTTGACGTCACTCACAGACTAAGCTCTATCATAACCATGGCAAACTAGTAATAATGAAAACCCCGGTTATGATGTGATTCAAAAGAAGCTGCAGGTTAACCTGGGCAGCTCAATAATCATAGCAACCCGGGTGTGACTCATTCACTCACTGAATCACACCATAGTACATGAAATGTATTTCAGCTATTCTCTAAAATGCCGGGACTATATTAGTGATCGTTTTATCGGGTGAATTGTTTACCGTTTCTTTTTACCAACAGGTCAGAGTAGGGGCCGGTGGCGATATCTTGTGACCACAGTAAGGAACTTATGAATTCCGTGATACTGCGTTGCCTTGAATAGGTGAGGGACGTATGCTTTTGAAGAAAATCTCTGCTCTATAAAAATAGTTTTATTTGCCCTGTATTTGAGTTCGCTTTAGATTACCGTAGTTGGTAATAAGTACCAACGTTTCGGACGAATCTACTGCATACGTTTTTAGAGTGACTCTGAAGATCAAAAGAGTAGGCTGTATTTCTAGAAACACTCTTATGTATTTGCGACACTGCACAAAGACACATCTGAGTAAACATTAACGCGAATGTAATTTACCGTAACAACCTCATATCTTATAGATGTAATTCCACTTTTTTATTCTTATTTATAATTACTGTGTTACTTGCAGCTATGCCCGCTACTTACGCAGTTTAAATATAGACAATTTTAGATTTACGCCTCTATAAAAAAAAGTATTAACATGTTTAAAAGCGTGCCAAGTTTTCCGTTGCGGAAATTAAAGCGCAGTGAGGCGGTGGTGGCGGAGAAATATTGGCACCCCCCTCCTGGCCCTAAGCACCTTACGTCTACTTTTCCATAAACTTATGTTCGTCACTTCCATTGCCTTCTTTGCTGCACCCCCAATTATTTTTGTGGTAGTAAGACAGTTACACTTTCCTTAATATCTCAGTATGCAGTTGCAGGATTAACAGTACACACATACTTACACTGTGTATCAACGTAGCCATTCAGTCGCCTTCGAATCGTGTTGAATGACACTCCATACGTCCTCTGCGCCTGTCTCATCTAAATACCTGCATCCTGCACAGCGCTTACGGCCGTCAGGAAGTCTTGGCCTGCATAATTTCCGTCCGTCTAAAATTGGTACATTCATGAACAATAACTTAGAAAAAATGTTCAATATGCCTTACAAAGAAGTCTTGAAATTTCAAGTTTTACCTTAAATTTGAATTTTTTAACATTGAATAAACACGTAAAATTACCAAACTCAAAATTTTATACGCATTAATAATGCATGTCATTTTTTATTATTTGTCTACAAGAAAGTACGTTAAAACAGGTAATGTGGCAAAATAAACCATTAATATTACGACAGAATAATATAATGGAAGTTTAACTCGAAACTTAGTTTGAAATCCCCGCGTGTACAGACTGCAGTGCGTGCTAAAACGTGGCGGAACATGACCACGAACAGGCCACCCGCATGCGTGCCTGAATGCTTCATGTCAATAGTAATTGTTTTCCTTGGCACAACACGTTTATTTCTTCCTGTTTGATGAATCTTAACACTTTAAGTTCGCTTAATCAATAATTACAGATTTTATAAGTTACGTGCCTTAATTTTCCGTTAAAGTTAGAAAACTGTACGTAACACACGCTGCCCCATCCAACACAATGGACTCCCTCGACAGCTACTGCTGCCAGACGAAGCCATGGTCCGTAAGGAATGGCACTGTGACTGCATCTGTCGTTAACTTGAAAAATCAAATGTGTGGACAGTTTGATCCGCTACTAGTGCCCGAACCATAATTACTTACCTTACCCTAAATAAATAAAAACTGTGTATGTGTATGTGTGCGTGTTTGATGGGTAGTGGGTCGAATTTCGAAATGCGTAAAATTCGTCTGACGTGACGGTTACGGAGGGGAACCGTTACGTAAGTCGGTTTGTGTCTGCATGCAGAGGAATTGTAGCCTTTACGTCAGTCGGTTTGTGTCTGCATGCAGAGGAATTGTAGCCTTTATGTCAGTCGGTTTGTGTCTATATGCTGATGACTTGTAGCCTTTACGTAAGTCGGTTTGTGTCTATATGCAGATGACTTGTAGCCTTTACGTAAGTCGGTTTGTGTCTGCATGCAGAGGAATTGTAGCCTTTACGTAAGTCGGGTTGTGTCTATATGCAGATGACTTGTAGCCTTTACTACGTAAGTCGGTTTGTGTCTGCATGCAGAGGAATTGTAGCCTTTACGTAAGTCGGGTTGTGTCTGCATGCAGAGGAATTGTAGCCTTTACGTCAGTCGGTTTGTGTCTGCATGCAGAGGAATTGTAGCCTTTATGTCAGTCGGTTTGTGTCTATATGCTGATGACTTGTAGCCTTTACGTAAGTCGGTTTGTGTCTATATGCAGATGACTTGTAGCCTTTACGTAAGTCGGTTTGTGTCTGCATGCAGAGGAATTGTAGCCTTTACGTAAGTCGGGTTGTGTCTATATGCAGATGACTTGTAGCCTTTACTACGTAAGTCGGTTTGTGTCTGCATGCAGAGGAATTGTAGCCTTTACGTAAGTCGGGTTGTGTCTGCATGCAGAGGAATTGTAGCCTTTACGTAAGTCGGGTTGTGTCTGCATGCAGAGGAATTGTAGCCTTTGAATAATATGTGATAATAAACTGTAATCAAGAAAGTGGCAGCATTAGCAGTAAATTACATAATTGATCATTTTGTGTACAGTCAGGTTTCAAATTCCCTGTAGGGTGTTTTAGGGCTGTTTTCTGTACTGCCACATCCATGGCTGTGTCCAATGGCACGGGAAACCCTTTATGTAAGGTTAAATACAATTGTCCATGACACAAGTCACTCACTTCCATCTAAAATCAATGCACAGGAATGCCCGTATAATGCTTAGTGTGTCCCAAGGTGCAGTGACCATTTTATTGTACTGCAAGTTTACCGCAGCTGATCAATATTATCCCACCGGAAGTTGCGGCCTCTTCAGTGCAGAAAGCAAGAGTGAAGCGACTGAAGAACCCGCCCACGTTTTTATACGTTCTACGTGTCTGTCTGGGCTGTTCTGTAACCCTTTTATATGCAAACATGGGGCAGGTATACTCAGCTAGTCTACATAATAGCGTCAAGGGGATTGTTAGGGGCAGAATGATGATTGTACTTAGATTTTTTAAAACGGTTTGCTGGCAGGTCGGAATAGAACGTCCTCTTTGCGTTCACGTCGATGTTGGCATCGTCACTCCTGTCAGTCTCAGGGATGTACATGGTTCCTTTTTTGATTTTGGTAGCGGCTAAAGCAGGTATGTTCGCCGTTTGGGGACTTCTGTAAGTGGAGGGTGTCGCAAGGTAAACAGAAAACGGTTAGGTTGGGTAACCGATCTCCTGTGACGTAACGCTGCGAGACTTGGTATTTTTTTTAAATTTTAATGTAAGACATCCCCGTTGGCGTATCGATCATAAGTATATATTTTATTTAATTCTTCAATCGGACCAAACAAGTGGTTGAACACAGATTTTCTTGGCATGGTTAAAAAATACATTTGCATTACAGTTAGAGAGTTTCCTCCTCAAGTTCTTGTAACGATGGATAAGCGCTTCATTAGCATCAATAAGTTTAATTAAAAAATGTGTGTTAAACGACTTGTCTGGTCCGACTGAAAAATTACATGAAATATGTGCTAAAGTATTTTGTTCCCGACGTTACGACAGAATACACGATATCTCATCCGCACCGCTGCGTAAACCTAAAGTCTGGCATAGAAGAAGATTAAACTGTAGACACGTCACTAAGTATAATTTTGTTAAGTTAACCTTAAAGGGCCGGGTTAGTGTAGTAGGTATAGCGTGATCGGTTCGGGGTTCGAACCCCGATGAGTGAAACAAATTTTCTATTCTCCAAACCGTCCAGACTGGCCGTGGGGCCCACTCAATCTCCTTTGCAATAGGTACGGGGGCTCTTTCCCGGGGGTAAAGCGGCTGAGGCGTGAAGTTGACAATCCACACCATCAAGACCAGAGGTTAAGAATGAGTAAAACTATACCTCTACTTTTCCACTGTGCTGTATGGCATGTTACGGAGATACATTTACCTGCACTTTAAATGATTATGACGACGGTGTACTGCGACAAGTTATGTAGATGTAATATCCCCCAAACGTAATAAAGCGTAATACTTCTGTCACCTTCTTTCTGTTATTGTTCCTAGGTTTTAAATTCGTGAATACGTTCCTGGAAAATATCAATTATTTTAACAAAGTATAAGAGTTCTTCGTACCTTAGCAACATATTTACAATCTATTATCGACTTATCATTCCATTTTCAACTCTTTCTTCAGCCTCAGCTCGTACCTCATAGGCAACATAGCTTTATTCAGTAACAAAAATTGTTTATTCGGTCTGAGCGTGTACCTCACAGAGAACGTAGTCTCTCGTATGTAAAGAATAGTCATAGCGAGGTATCATAAACTCACGTAGGTTTTCGTGCAAAATGTATTTTTTTAGGTGTTAACCTCATTCAATAAATATTGGAAAGGGTAAGTAAAACTCCCAAATATTAATTTTCACGAAAATATGAAGATTACTGCAGAGAAATCCAAATTTGATGGACCGATTTTAAAGAGGCAGCCTTTGTTACCGCGTTATCAGACTAGGCGCACCCCTTTCCACATGAAGACGAAAAGAGATTCGTCCTTTGAAACTGTGTGTGGTTAAGAAACTTGAGACAGTGAACAGCGTCTAAAAACTAAACTTGTTATAGTTTTGTTAATCTGTGATTAGTTCCAGATAATCTTAAAAAGCTAACATTCCATAAATTCGACGCTGCATATTTGGTGTTGACCTGCTGAGATGTGACTCCGTATAGCTGGGTATATAGGTAATAACTTTTCGGAGGAAAGTGTTGCCTCCACCCTGCAGTGCTAGTAACACACTAGAACTTTAATCAGATATAGGCCAAACCGGCTACACTTTAATAAACTGCTTCCTTGCGTAATTTCAGTGAAAGTTTCCAGTATTGCTTTAATCGGAAGAGTATAAACCTTGGAAGTCCAAGAATATTTCATTCCTTAAACTAATTTTAGATTTAACAAAATGAATTTGTTTTATTACTAAAACAATCGTTTGCATTAACCGTTTAAAATCCCAGTGGTAACTATACATACCACATTCTCTAAAGTAAGGAACTCTGCACTTTGCCACATTACACTTATGCATTCCGTATGGTTACCATACTAAATAACTGTTACTTCCCTTAGCAGTATTAACTGGTTTGTCTTTATAATAGACACGGAATTTCTTCTCTGTGAGATAAAGAATGAAGTTAGATATGCAGTTATCATGAATTTTAGTTTCGAAAGGGCGGCCATTAGAAATTATTCTTTGAAGTTCTCTAACGAAGATTCTATTATATCAAGTAATATATCATTGTTCTCTCAAATTTCCCTCTGTTTATTTAAGATTATTTTGGTAAGTCTGGGATTTAGATCTCCTCTTTTCTGTAAGGAAAAGAACACCGACTATGGTTAGAAGACATGACGATTTGACACCTTTAATATCAATGATCCTCAGGGCACATGATCCTCACTCCTCTCAACCTCCATCTATCGTCACAATACGTTTATCTAAGAATTGTTTTTATTAATCCATATGCTGGATCTTCTTACGACCGCTGTACAAAAAAGTTACGCTATTACATTTCGTTTGTTATTCTTTTCTTTCTCACCGCAGTTTAAAGTGTCTGTTTTACATAAAGTCCCCCAAACATTGTGTCTTAACAAATGTGCTTGATCTGCATAGAATATTCTAATTTTCCGGCTTCACCCCTCATAAGCATAAGTTACTGTCCTTACTGTCTTTAGCACTTACTATTAAACATTACAAGAACGTTATGAATCATTAAAACCTTTTGTCGCTGAAGTTGTATTCCCCACAAGTAACACTTGGAAGTTTATTTTAAGACTTTACTTTTTTCTCAAATTAAATTTTATCCAAAAATTTCCTACATTTCTACCAGTTTCATTCAGTGAATATTTAACAGTTACGGGTAAGAGAGCGATAGAAAAGTACCAAAATATGTTTCGGACACATTAAAATCTTACATCAGTTTTGTACATTAAATATGGGCAGAATATGACACTCATCATGGAGGTGATAAATGTTTACAAAATGTTGGTCGGGAATACTGGAAGGAAGAAGAAATGCTTACAAAATATTATTTGGGCATACTGGAAGGAAGAGGCAACCTCCGAGGACCATACGGTATGGTGATTTGGACTGGATTCTTCTGGCTGTGGATAAGGTCTGATGACAAGCTTTTGTGAATAAGATAATGAACCTTAAGCTTGAATAAAAGACAGGGTATTTTTTGACTGTGCGTGTTTTGAGTTTCTGGCAGCGGTGTTGTTGAAGTTGCAAGTCTTCTGGAATTTTACGCCGTGCCGACTGATAAATAGTTACAGACATTTCGACGGATCATACAGCCTTCATCTTCAGGGTCAAGCCGTCCAAGAAGATTTTCCTTGGATGCTTTTCTTATCAGGCGTCACGTCTTACCATCCCAGGAGGCTCTATCTTCGATTTCGTGACTAGCTGAAGAATTATAAGTCTCTAAACAAATAACTTTGCTTCCTGGAGTCATTTGGTAGCTATTGTGAAAGCAGACACACTTAGTGAAATGCTCAAATGTTGTTTCCGTGAGGTACAAATTTTCGTTTTCTACCATTTAGGAGTGTAGTGTGTGTTTTTTAAATTTCACTTAAGAATGTAGTTATAATGACAGCTCCGACTGGTTGATGTGGTCAGAATTAAAACAAAATAAATTTAAGTGGCGGTTAATGTCTGTTTTGGTTATGACTTCTGTCCCGAGACCTTGCTTTATCAATATTCAGAACATACTTAAGTTCTATAACTATACAGCTCCAAGAGTGCAGTCGGTATAGTGACTAGATAATTGGTTGGAAAACCAAAGATAATGCGACTCGATTCCCGGGAGAGGCAAGACAAATACTGGAGCTCACCAAACCAGAAACTTCTTCCGCTGGGGTAAAGCTGCTGGGGCTTATGGCTGAAACTTTACCTTCGTTTAGTGCCGAGATTAATAATACGTGTCGTTATACCTCCACTCTCACTTATGTCTACACCGCGTACACACTGAAAACTTTACCTTTACCTATACAATCACATAATATAAAATGCTGGCTGTGTTGATGTTGGCATACTATTTTACACATACAACAAATTGTATTAATCTGTAACAAGGACTGTATTTTAGACCGGATGAAGATTAAATCTCTCAGTCTTGCTTCAGGCAAAAAAAAAATACGCTTCCTGGTCACCCCTTTAAAAGAAAGAGGTCGTCTTTATGTATAGAAGAGGCAGTAAAGGGTTGAGAAAGGGTGAGTAAATTATTATTATATTGAAGACGAGGTGTGCAGGTGTGTTAGTGCGCTGTTTATGCCGAGACACACATACTGTCACAACGGTGGAGAGTAAATGGAAAGCTTCACGGTGAAAAAAGTTACGGATAGTAGCAACTATGTTTATCAGCTGTCGGCAGATCCTGCCACTGTTTGGGGTTATAAATTCATTTTAGGGTTTTAAAATGTTTTAAGTGGTAATGAAGCAGGTGGAGAACTCTGTTCTAGAACAAAGAAATAAACTCTTTTAGCGAACTCGTGAAAATTATAATCATTACGGATGTATATCATAATTTAAAAGAAACAGGTGTGTTGTGCTTTGGGGTATGGATCTGTGTAATAGTTACGTGGTTATCTCTGTCAACAACATTACATTTGGACAGAGGTATCTACATATTTATGTCTGCTCTTCCTTACATTTGACTTTTGTAGTCTGCTTAAGTATATATTACCATTTGAAAAGTTAATAACCTTATACCTAATTTTGTAATGACAGAATATCTGATCATAAATTTCTATGTAATTTATTCATAATTTCATTCTTTGTATAATTGCACACTTTCCTCAACTTAAGTATGTAGATAAGGAGTGGGCAATTATCTTTCATTCGAATGATGAATGGTGATTTTTCAAAATGAATTCGGGCTGAACAACTTTGCAAGAGGGAATTCTGTAGTTTGGAAATGTTTAAATATCTGATTAACTGCACATACACTGTAAGGAGATGCCAAGATGAATAAAGATTGCACTATTAACATGTAATTTGGACAGGATAATCCGCACACATATTGCCCACAGAGTTGTGAAGATATGCGTGTAACCTAATGCGAAGTAAATCTAAATCTGTAATGTTACTATCTGCGTTGTGTGTGAATTATTTTGCCGTTGATTAAGATCCAACAAAATACACGTATTAGGCGATATACATCTTGATTTGAGACTTCCGCCGTGATGTTGATGAGATCTGCGCTGTTCTGGAATATTACGCATCTTCAAGGGTCACGACCCTTGAAGATGGGACCGATACGTTGTCTCGAAACGTCGGTAAAGGATTACCACTCGACGCTGCATAATATCCCAGAAGAGCGCAGATCTCAATATATACCTTTTTATTTTATATTGGAGATGATATAAATAACAAGTTATATAAAGCCTAATACGTGTCTAATACGTGTCTAATACGTGTATTTAATTGGATTTCTCATAAAGTATAAGATGTATATTAAATTAAAGTAGTAAGTAGAAGAGACTCCGGAACTTTAAACTTGCTGTAAAGTCTTATCCGCTTTCCTTTTTACATTACAGTACTTCTTTTGCATTAACAAACAAACAAACTAACTAACTCGCTAACTCCATGGTGCACAGTAAATATTCAGAAGGTGCTGCAGTACGTGTTCAGCCACGCAAAAACTTCACATCTTATGGAACTCGAACGTTTATTCCCTGTTCAAAGCCTGTAGGCCTACATATTTCTATCCTCTTTCATGCTTGCTTCATGTCTCACCCATCTCATCTTTCTTGATTAGTTTACCGTAATATTATTTGGCGAGGAGTACAAATCATTATGCTCTTCTTCGTGCGATTTATTCCAGACTGTTCTTCCCCCGTCCCTCTTATGCCCAAATATCTTCCTCAGTACGATATTCCCAAACACCTTCAACATATGTTGTATCCTTAATGTGAGAGACCAAGTTTCACACCCATATGAAACAATGCATAAAATTATATCTTCCTGTACACTACGTGTGACAAATTAAAATTAAAATGTTATTAACTGCAGTATAATTAGTGACAACAGAATGTCACTGCGGAATGAGCTGAAATTTTTGCTAGCCACTTTTGTCCAAGGACCTTGGCTGTATTTGGTAAAGCAATCCCTGTACAATCGGCACATGGTAAGGTTGTCGGTCGTACGCACCAGCCGCCTTTACCCCCCAGGAGATATCCCTAGGTATACTCATTTCTGTTAGAGGCTGAGTCGACCCCAGGGCCATAGTGCGGCCGGAAGGATTATGTCAATGAAAAATGTCAATGACACCATCGGGAATCGAACTCGCGACCTTCCGGCTTGTAGCGCAACTGCGCCACCAATTTCTTATTTTAAACCAGATACATTCAAAGAGCCAGCTGCCAGGTGTGAAATACCTTTATGTAGTAAAAACATAACTGTATATAGCAGAGCCCCTCTTGAGAAGGTGTTATACGAGTTCTGAGGTTTTCGCAGCGGTGTAGCTGAGGATTCCTTTCTTCTGGGATATTACGTGTCACTGGGTAATAGGATCCCGACGTTTCGAGGCAACGCCGTGTGTTCCTCTTCAAGGGTCGAAATGAGATTTTGCCCCATGTGTGAAACATGCACAGACCATCTAACGCTCCCTGATTTTATCACCCTCATATTTGATGCAACCCCGAATGTTCGTTACCGTAATCACAAAAGCACATCCCTGGACCCTGTCCGGAGGTATGTTGTAGGTATACGTATTCACATGCAAACGAAGTGCAAACATGCTTTAGATGAATATTCTGTGCCCTGTAAACAACGAAAGTGTAAGATTTTGAAAACTTATTCATACACTTGATTTTTCCATTGTAATGAAGGTCAAATCCTGATTTTGTCTTCGTGTCCATAAACTCACGTTAAACTCGTTCTGCATTTTGCTGCTGTTGCTCAGTAGTAATTTAATTCAACGGTATTATGATATGGAGCCACAGATAAAAAGCAAACTAAATTATTGTATTTTTTTCTTTCGGCCATCTTAAACAGTTTCTGTCGTGAACTTGTGATGACAATCTCAGTGCGGTCCATTGCGCATCTGGAACTGAGCAGAGTTGCTATAAAGCCGCGATCTGGGCTAAGGCAAGGCTTTTGGCCCAGGAAGCCACGCAGATCGATGAGCGCAAACGCTTCCAAAGACTCCATGAGGAATCTTTCTTCTTCATCATGGAGAAAGATAGCTGCGTGTAGTGGTTAGACGCCAAACATTAAGCCTCCCAGCTACCTCTGATCTGATTACCGACTAAAAGCCTGTTGAAATTTTGAAATATCATATTTACTTTGCCTTAATTAGACCTACATCAACTGGAATCGAAGATACTTCAATCATTTTTCGGGTTTGTAGAAATAAGTGATGGTCCGTCGGAACCCTCATGCCATCCTCAGACTAAGTGACGTATCAGCTAAGACATGATGTAGTCTGGTAAATAAGTCCTGCTTCTATTTTAACCTGAAGATGTGCCGTGTATGTTCCTCCGAGACACTGGTGCCCACGGACCACATTACACGTTGTAGTGGTCCAGAAAACAGTGTACCAGATTATGAATATGCATCGCATTGGACACCTGCAGACTCAGTGTATAATAGACAACAGTTGATCGATTTCTTTGAAACTAAAACGCATACAAAAGATTCGATTCTTCCGCGATGTGACGCTGTGTCGCTCGGTTAGTGGCTACCGACGTTTCGAAGAACCGTAGTGCATTTATATATGAGGATCAAGAAGTTCAGCTAATCAGCAACACAGCGTCACACACCAGAACACCTGAATCCTATAAAACACCGCTGTGAAAACCTCAACTTTCTTAATCAAATTTATGCTACTGGAAGTCATTTAATATTGGTATAATTAGAGTTTAGACGAGTAGCTTTCGGACCTATAACGTTCCTGCATAATCAAATAATTTTATATTATTAATAAATGTTAAATAAACTTCTTATTCCTTACTTTTAGATATACTTGGGGGGGGGGGGGGTTTAACGGACCTAAGTAAGACTGACGGTTTCGGAGAAATGAGATATAAATGTTATTAATTTTTGTTAGAAAACAAAATATAAATGCCCCCTATACCTACGCGACTTAAGATTGATGATATTAAAATTTTTGGAGTTGTATATGGTCACATATGATACATGTTGTTTTAAGTACAGCAACGATATAATGTACAGACTCTTGATATAGAGTAGGTATAATGGGAATTTAGTGTATTTTAACATTCACGTGTTTAGATAGCAGATATAAGAGAAAATACTGTAAACCGAACTGTAGCAAGCACTCACAGAATTTAATATTACCTTCGTTTATTTGTGAATGCACGAGTAATCTTGCTTTATTTATTATCTTTCTCAAAAACATGAGTGTTTTACGGATAGCAATATATGTTACTGTTAAATTGATATACGTTCATGAACACTATTCCCGCTTGCCTTCATTAGGAATTATATTTTAAAATACATAAAATTGTAGTTTTACCTTTTGTTTGTGCGATGTGAACACAGGCTCCTCACTCTGAAGTAAGAACTCTGAAGAGTCTTTAAAATCAGAATGAGGAGAAAAAAATGCGTATAACAAATGGACCTAATAATGGAGTGGAGAAAATAACAATGAAATACTTTATTATTAATACTGTTATTTTTTTATTATATCAGGAAGGATGGGTAGTCCAAGTCTGTAGGTCTATATGGAATGCACTGAAGAAGTGATGTAGTTATAGATCGTAATTGTCGGAAATCCTAAATGAAGTAGAACACTTAGAAAATTAGGCATAAATGTATTATAATATTAAAATTTATTTTGAAAAAATATATTATGAGGTGACAGACTGTATTAAACTGGCTCGAGGTAGGATCCAGCGATATTTCTCTGAACACAGTAATCAGTCTTCCTACTCCAAACTTTATCTTCTGAGTAAGAATAAACCTTTCAAGGAACACCCTGTAGCATGTTGTTACTCTAATCCGTAATCATCTAATGAGTGAAACATGGGTGTATATGATTTTAATTGTAAGTGCTCTACAGTCGGTAATAACAATATGCTTATAATTACATCTAATTCTGATCAATTTGTGTTTCTCTGTAAGGGCTGTGGCGTTTAAGTGCCACTGAGAGCAGACAGGAGCGGGAAAACTAAATTAATTTTAAACAGAGGCATGCTCTGAATATTCAAACATTTCAGCAAGCAAAGTTCGTCAGAAAGGCGTATTACAGTTCCCGTTGATGTACAGAGACGTAGAATCAGCCAAGCACCTATTGGTATATTCGTACATGTAAAAACGTCACTTTGACACGAACATTTCACAACTCTTTTAACGCCACGTTTACAATCTGATGTCTTTATTAAGATGAAGGAACTGTAGCACGTATGTGAGAAAAAGTATTCAAAATATTCACTGGAAAACATGAAAAATAAAATCTAGCACATAGATTAGAGGATAAAGTTAAAATAAATTGTAAAGGATTACAGGATGAGACTGTGAATTCAATTCCACAAATTCAGGCCAGAGGTTATTGGCTGGTTATTTGGACACTGTAATTAAGGCATGAGCTTATGAAAAGCGAATTATTTGTTGACCAAATGAGCGACTGTTAATTTGACAAAAAGGGCTGGTCCATGGACAGTTTTACTTAAAGGTCTGACAAACCAGAATCGGTTTCGATTTAAACTCTTAGTGACATTAATAATTTTACAGCTTGTTCACCCCTTGTATCTAGATTTTATGTTTGTCTATTCTGTCTAAATTACTTTCGCGTTTATTCATATTGTACTCCACCTTGCTATGACACTGTGTAGCTCCATACTTTACTTGGACCCTGATGATGAGGAGCCGGGATAGCTCAGTCAGTAAAGTGACTAGGCTACGGGCCGGACGATTCGGTGTTCTAATCCCAGTATGAGCAGGAGATTTTGCCCTGTTATAAAATGTCCAGACTGCATCTTAGGTTCCTATTCAGTCGGTTCCAGTGTTCTTTCCGGAGGGTTAACTGCCGGGACATGAGATTGGCCACTCACCTCCACCTAGTGCCGAGTGTAGCTATATCGCTACTTCTCTCCATATGCCTTCATGGCGTGGACAGGGGCAACTTGGACCCCAACGCAGAAAGCAACTTATTACTCCTAAGTGCTGGTATCCATCTACAAGTCTGCACGATGTCACAACCGGAAGGCTAAAACCTGACCGCTCATGCTGCTCTAATGCAGTTCAAGAAAATATAAGAGACGCCGTGCCATGGCTCAGGCAGTTAGTTGCCGGACTGTCACCGCCGATCCCCTGCTTCGCTCTTGGGCAGTCCGCGTGAGATTTGTGGTGGACAGAGTAGCAAGGGGACAGGCTTGTCTCCGAGTAATTCTGGGTTTCCCTTTTCGTAATATTCCACGAATGCTCCATATTCATTTTTATCTTAGTGCTGCTCTTATCAGAAGAACACGCGGATGAAGCCTGCGAACCCTCAAATAAAAAATAGCTCTTTCTGATATTGGAGGAGCATTAGATAAAAATTTCTTCCATTTTCTTTTTGATATATGAGGCTTACAGGCGTTAAAATAATTAACTGCTCCTATACGTAGCAGCTGCCGATCCCGGCTGCCGCGCAGTCTAAGTCTTAGGTCTGCAGCCTCTCGCTTGCTGGGATTGCGGGTTCGAATCCCGCCGGGAGCATAGATGTCTGTCTCTTGTAAGTGTTGTCTGTTGTCAGGTAGATGTGTCTGCGACGGGCCGATCCTTCGTGCAGAGGAGTCCTACTGATTGTGGTGCGTTTAACGTGTCTGTGATCTCGAAGCGTCAACAATAAGGCGGCCTAGGCCCGAGTTGGGCTGTCGCGCCACACGAAACATATACACAGTATCTACTGCATAAGATGAATGAAGTACAGCATGATCTGATTTGAATACTTGGACTGCCAGAAGCGTTGTGTATTTGTAGAAGGTAAAGCCGTCCCTGCTTGCGCTACGCAGACATATAAAGGGAGTAGAGGTATAGCTCTACTCATTAATCTACACACTACATGGAGGTAAGTAGTCAGCTTCGGGCCCCGGCCGCTTTCCCCCCAGAGTAGGAACTTCTTGTACGCCAGAGCAGGTCTGAAAGTTGTGGAGAAGAGAGAAACGCCTCGCCCCTGACTGAATCGAGCCCTGGATAGTCCAGCCGGCAATATAATTATATATGTGTTATATACATACGCACCACTGTGAGTAGTATTCAGTTGCTTAGCCCTCTTACAATTGGCGTGTTTGAATATGTAATTGACAATGACCACGAAAGTGGGCACAAGGTGATTTTGACTGCAGTGGTCAGACTCAGTACTGAGTAAGATTTGGTCACGAGCTTCGGGTGTGGGGGGAGGGGCTCATGGGCAAGAGAGACACACAGACGTCTATCCATCCATTTGTCCATCCATCCACGAATCCATGTGTCTATCCATCGATCGATCCATCCATCCATCCATCCATCTATCTATCTATTTATCTATCTACCTACCTATCTATCTAGCTATCTATCTGTCTCTTCCTCTATCTGTTTTCCATCCCATTTTCTTTTCCTTTCTTTCTTCTTTTCTCTTTTCTTCTCTCTTTCTGTTAGAATCTAGCACAGAACCTTTGACGTCGCAGCATATATGTCACTCAGTTCCTTTTCATTTGCGTGAGGTCTGTAATTTTGTATACGTCTTTACTTCTTAGGATAAACTATGGGGATGTTTTAAACTTGTAGCGCTAAGTTACATTCTTCTAATGTATTACTACACAAAGATATATTTACTGATGCCATCGTGTCTGTCTATCAGACAAGATGACGAACGTAAGTATACAGAGCCTGAAGCTACGTATCGGAGCCAGACCCACCTACCCTGTCTGTTCTCTGAAACTCATCAAATTCGAAAAGCATAAATCACAATGAATTATTTTTTTTTTTTGAAGTTCAGTACTTTTTTCCGTCAGTTGTAACATGGATTTTTGTGGTCATTAGTAGCCATTTCCCAATCAATAATTTTTATCCATCTATATTCTGGCAACAGAGAAGAATGTAAAGTATTTCTTTGACAGTACTATAGATATTCATCATCGGCCGGCCGTATTGGAAAATACTTTCTCCTCGCTTGATATAAGAAGGAAGCCTATTTTTTTTTATTATGTATAACAAAAAACTTTTTCCAGTTTACCTATATGTATCCGTCCTCTATCGCTGTGCCCATCCAGCCAGAATCCATCCATCTATTCGTCGTTGTAATGCTTTGGTATGCAATCGGCAGTTCTTGCAGACGTGCGCCATTCCCCAGTCGAGAACCAGAGTCGTTACGGAGTTGATGGATGACTTGGGTTAGCGGAGATACGTCCCTAGAAGGTTTTGTGGGAGAGTAAAAAACGGGGGGGGGGGGGGGGTGTAAGAGAAAATAAAAAGAAGGAACGAAGCGAGGAAACGATTTTTAGAAGCGTAAAGTGAAGTAATGGCAGCAGCCTGAAAACCAGTCTGCAAGGCAGGCAGGCAGAAAATCTCAAAATATAGAGAAGAAAGAGATAGATCTAAATCTTTGCGATGTACTGCAGCACACAAGTGGCAAAAGAATTAAACAAAATAGACGAATAAACGTTGTCTTATGTGTGTCGAAATTAAATTATGCCTTTTTTTTTACTATGCTTACTGTATGGAAAGTAAGAAGACAAGAATTTAAGTCCTTGCTGAGAGATGCATTGAAATTGGTGCATTGACTTTAAAATGGATATCACGAGGTTTCTTTCAGGATGTTAATTTTCCCTGAACTCTCCTTCGGCTGCTCAGGATATTCCGCTAATCGAAATGCACGATGTTACTCGCAGTCATGAGCAACTCTCATCCAGTTTATATCCTACAATCTTCACGACGGCATCATTACGACCAACACGTTCGAACAGCGGTGTTTGGTGCATGTACTTTCCACGGACCATGAGGTGATCCCTGCTAGGAATGTGATAGATGCGCATGCGCAAGATTTCGTGGTGAATGACAAGTTGCTACTATGCGTTCTGAAAACGTTCGCACAGTACACTTGCTCACTGCACGCTACTGGAAATACATGGTGTATTCTGTGTGTGTATGTAGTAGTAGTAGTAGTAGTAGTAGTAGTACTAGTAGTACTAGTAGTACAACAGACTGTTGCTCCTACAAATATCAGTCTAGTAGTCTCACCTGTAACCATCAGTTCCCCTCACCGCTCAAGACACGCTCCTTCCTAGCGGGGATCATCTCTGTGGATGATATTCGTATTCGACTTGTTGACCAATTCTGTTAACAGGAACTGTAATGTACGAATGTCGTTCAGAAAATATTTACAGTGTTTGATATCTTTGTTTCTTCTTTTAAACCCTAATAAAACATTTAATATTTTTCATACCTTCAGTACCAGCCTCGATACACTGTACGGTCCTTCAATTCTTCGCATGCTTCCGACCTTTCTGCACCGTGCGGATGGTATTACAAATGTAAAACCTGTCCGTCCTGTGCAGTAGTTGGAGTTTCAACAACAGAGTCATTGAACGGTTAATTATACTGCTCATTCACTACCTTATCACGTACTCCAGGCTAGAATTGAGACATTTGTCGTACCTTTGTAGGAAATTGTAGGAATTAAATAGTGGGAATTCTTGCCTCTCTTAGGTTCAAAATCTTTGTTCTTTCCAAATTATCATTAGGAATATAGAGATCTGAGGTCTTACGGCAATGCAATTTAAGATAACTATCGTCGGGTATATGACGCCGTGTAGTCCGGCGTAATATACACCAACGTTTTTGAGGGAATTGTCGCCCAGTATGTTAAGTAGAATGTACCAGGTACTTTGCAAATTTTGGTACTTATTTACCAAATTATACAGAATCGCATTCCTCCAAGACAAGAAACTGATTAATTTGTTCAACTGATGGAGTTGTCAGCGTAGGAAAGCAGCAACTTTACCGTTTGGTGGAAGTGAATTACATGTGACAGATGGAAGAACCAGAATAGGAATTTGAGGGGCACACTTCTTTCAATTGGGGTATTTGGATAATTAGACAGACATTGAAGGATAATACTTACATGGATCTTAAGGCAGGGGTGCACAGACTTTTAAGATATCTAGGAACCATCTCAAAATTTTAGGCGCCAGAAGAGTGACATGACACAAGTTCCATACTGAGGACCCACAAACATTAGGCGCCGCCGTATAAAATTTAGTCTCCATTGCGACCTGGCGCGAGGAATTTGTGCACCTTTGTTTTAAGAAATAAATTTTTGGTTAAGCGGAATACGCTGGATTATATCAGGATAGATTCCGCTGTCGGAATTACGTATTGGCTACTGCGAATATTTGCTTTCAAGACAGATTCCCTTAGAATCAGTCAGTAAGCGTAAGTCAGTTCGTTAGGTGGTATTTGTACAAGAATGTCTACGTGACTGACTACATATTGAACCGAGGCACCTATGGAATACCCGCAGTGACATATACTGTACAGTGTGTTTCTTCTACACCTTACCTCACCTCATCAATATTCGAGCGTCGTTTTGTTCAGGATTTATCCGTTGAGCTCACTTAGAGTTTTGTCTGATGCCTTACTTTACCCTCTTATTCACCTTATGCCATTGTTTTTTTACTAATATTTTATCTTTGGTGTTTTTTGTTCTTCCTCACTCTCTCCATTCTTTTAGTGTTTTCTCCTGTGTATGTTGTGAGTTCCTTCCCGCTCCACCCTCCTGCTGAGTTTGCCACCATTATTCCTGTCTTCTTTTTTACTTCCGGTAGCATCCCTCACTTCTTTCCCTTCCATCATTCTTGTCGTCATCTTAGCGTAGTCTTCCACTTTTATCGTAGTGAAAAAAGATGGCAGCTATTTTCGCAAAACCTTCCACCATTAACATAGTGAGTCAATATGACACGGTGAGATGAATATTTTCTTGAATGTTCCAGCATTATATATAAAGCATGCACTACCTGCTGTGCTTTAAATGATTTCCGCAATGACGCAAAGATAGTTATGAATGACTTAATTATGTAAAAGATGAAATTGCTTAGTACAGTGATGGCTTACTAAACGTTGCGACCGGGTTTTGATTCCGCCAGGGACAGGGATTTTAATCTCTGTCACCTCTTCCATACCAGCTCTGTGGCGCAACCAGCCTCCTCTTCAACCAGTACTGAGCGCACTTTCCCAGAAGACAAAACGGCCACACCGTCAAGCTGATCATCACCTCCCATCTAGCCCGAGAGTTCAGAAAGTAATTAGCTATAGCGTTCACCATCATTCCCATGTGCAGCACATTCATTTGAAGAACAACTTGTTGAATTTTGCGAGGGCTGTATTACTTACAGTTCCGTCGCTGAAGACTCAATTCTTTGATGTTCCGCCACGTCGATTGAGTCGACTGATAAGTAATGACCGACTTTTCGAAAGGTTGTAGTGCCTCTTCAGGACCAAGCACTCCCTCTAGGGTTTCGAAAATTGTCTATCATCCCAGAAAACTTGAATTTTAACTCTGACTGCTCTGAGCTTTAGATTTCACGGTATACCTGCCGTAGCGGTCAGCACTTGTGGTTGTGTTGTGTCAGAGGCTCCTCATATGAGCAGCAGAATATGCCTGCGTGAATGAAGGCGGAATTGTTACATTACCTTAATTTAGACGGCGGGAGAGGGAGACTTCAATACACGAGAATCAGTGTATTAATACTTATGTCCCTTTTGTGATTTCACTTTGGCGGAAAAGCACTTATATCTTTTTTTTATGCTTTTGAAATCATTTAGGCGTTTAGAAATATTCTTAGTATATCCAAAGGCAAGGAAGATTACGAAAAGTGCAACCCCACAACTTTTCCTTAACCCCAGGACCGGTTATATAATTCCTTAACCCTTTTGCTGCACAGGGGTGAAATGTACCTGCTGTGTTCCCATGCGCCCTTCTCACGTTTTGTATTATGTTTCAAATAGATGCATAGCTGTAGTCATTTTGCATGTAGGACTTCGTATACACATTTATGATTTGTATCTTTCGATAATCGTAATATGGGGTATAAACCCAGCTGCAGTCTTCCTGTCTTATGTAGGCCTACAAGATTAAACGGTACTGAATACAGGCTGCTTGAAACTTACCAGCACTGTACTTCAGAATTTAAATGAGAGTAAAATTATCCCTACGCACGCCATGAAAGCTTACAAGGAGTGGAGTTTCTTTAGTAGGCTACTTACTCTCTCGCGCGCTTGTGTGTATGCATATGATACCATGTTTGCTTAAATTGTTATTGTTAAATGTAACAAAGAAAGAAAGGACTGGAGTATTTTGAATTAGACGCTAATGAAATAAATTGGTTAATTTTATTTGAACGCTTTTGTAAATATAGCAGAACGCGATACTACTAAGAAAAAGTTTCCTTTTCTTAGAAACATCCTTTCAGTAACACATTATTCTGTCTCTCTTTACATTTACCGTCTCCCTTTTTCATTCTGTATACTTGGTGCAGTATCTACATTTTGATTAATTTAGCTCTGTCTTATTTTCTCTCTCCGTTCTGATTGTCTCCTTTTCTTATACTGCTTAGATTTGTCTCTATTCTTTTCATTGCTGTGAAATTTCTACACACACCTCTCTGTCTTGTCCTGTCTCTCTGTCTCTCTCTGTCTCTCTCTGTCTCTCTCTCTCTCTCTCTCTCTCTCTCTGTCTTTACTGTGACAGCATACGCAGGGTTTACGAACTACTGCCGTAGAAAAAACGACGCAATAGTGAGCTTTTTCTTGATATTATACCGTCCCGCAATCCATCCTCGTTGCATTTAAATGAAAACTTAATATTACCTCTCATAGGTAACGCAATGCGTATACAGTAAAATCTGTGGAGACGGGGAAATTGCTGTAGTCGTTTTCCGCAGTGAGATAGAAATTTAAATGACAGTAGCTGCATCATTAAATAGGCCTTCAAAACCGCCACTTGTTAATCATTGTAAAACACTTGAAGGCATGATTTTATTGTATGTTTTCCTTAATTACGTAATGGTCCATTCTGTTACAACTTCGAATGAAATATTCGAACTTTAGTTCTAGAAGAATTCCAAATATAAGTGTAAAAAAGATTTAATCGCGTTGTCGAAATTATACTCATATTCCAGGGAAACACCACCTTATTTACAACAACCCATCAGCCGAAGCGACAAAGAGAATGTACATGGATTTTTTAAATTTTTGTCTACTACATTAAGGTAAAGCAATCCCATTACAGGCCTGGACAAGCCCTTAGGATTCCAGGAGATAGAGCCTCCCAGATTTCTAGACAATCGGCACATGAAGGTGGTAAGGTTGTCAGCCCTACGCACCGACCAGCTTTACCCCCCAGGAAATATTCGTGGCACTCTTTTCTGTTAGAGGCTGAGTCGACCCCATGGCCAAAGTACGGCTGAAAGGATTATGCCAATGAAAAATTTCAATTACACCATCGGTAATGCTGTTCACAATGTCCATTTTACACCTCTTAGGCACTAACTGACAAACTGTTGCACATAGCGCTTGTCGCTGGCGAAGGTTATCACACGGTTATCGCAATAGAAATTTCTGTAAATAGGAAGGCTAAGCTATGGAGAGGGTTATGGAAGTGTGCTGAAATAGGGAGGGTGCGTGCTCGAGAGAAATATGGGAGAAGTCGATTGATGAGTGTTTTTGTGTTGCCTTGCTGTAGCCTCAGTTATCTTAAGGAGCTTGGTACTTATAAAATCTATATAACATTGTACATTTGCTAAAATTTATAAAAAAGAAATCTCATGTATATTAATGGAATTTATCTTAAAAAACATTTTGGATTAAGCGATTGGTGATGAATTGGTAATGCACTTTATTGTCTTTCACGTAATAAGCAGTTTTCGTTGAGGTTAGATGTAAAATGTTTTGGTAAGGAGACTCACGCATTCACGTCATTTACATAACACGTGAGTGCTTGTGTAGACAGTGTCACTAGTTGCAAGCATCTGTTGCAACAATTCCGCTCCCATGCTCTTTTTAAAACTTCAGGCTGCCAACTGCAGAAAGGAATTTCTGTGCCGCATTCCATATCTATAACAACATTTCAACATATGGGTAATTCTAACGCTATGGGTAACAGGAATGTGTCAATTGTATCCTTCAAATGGCATTAAAATGGCGATTTTATTTATGATTGTTTTATATGGGAAAATATTTGTTTGGGGTTAAATGTAGAATATTTTATTTATATGTATATCACACTGAGGAAATAAAAATTTTATTGTGACAGCCAAAAGGAATTCAACGTTAATATTCAATTTGAAGCTTGAAATTCTTCTAAATAGTGCATAGAATTTCGGTTTCTGCGTTGTACGATACACTTGGCTCCATTAAAAGATTAACGGGTTAATTTTGTTTAGAGAAATAATGTCTGTTATTCCAACATACAGATGAATATATATATATATCTATATATCGTGTGGTCACGATTAAAGTTTTGTATTATTCATACCGTGCACTGTCACTGATCAAACATACAACACTCAACCAACAAATGCACTCTTATTATTTTTTTCAGATATTATATATTAAAATATATTCCGACATGTTTCGATACTCTCCAGGGATCATCATCAGGCACTCATGTGAGAGTATAAATTACAGAACCAAAATTAACAATTGAAGTATATTTTGTACTTGTATTGTTAGTTTTGGTTGTCGGAGTAGATTGTAATATATATATTTTTTTTCCAATAGCTCGACAGCCCCTTGGGGGCCTAGGCCTCCTCATTATCTAGGCTTCACGATCACACATTTAGACACACCACACTCGGTAGGACTCCTCTGGACGAGTGATCAGCTCGACGCAGAGACCTCTACCTGACAACAAGCAACACTCAAAACAGACATCTATGCCCTAGGCGGGATTCGAACCCACAATCCCAGTAAGCGAGCGGCTGCAGACCCACGCTTTAGACCGCGCGGCCACTGGGATCGACATTGTAATATATAATATCTGAAAAAATAATAAGTGTGCATTTGTTGGTTGAGTGTTGTGTGTTTGAAAACTTAAGTTTTTTTAAATCTTTATACAGGTGGCACACGTAGCTTGTGTGCCTATATTTGTAAATGAGATGAAGCGAAGAAATGCACTACAAATGGGGTACAGAATTATAAATTAGCTCTTTATGGATCTTAATAAATACTGAAAAATGAAGAAAAATAGTTTATTTTTAAAATAATAATTGACCGTAAAGTTAGCAGTGTTACATCATTCATACCCAAACTGAAAGTTCGTGTGTGTGTAAGGTAAGATTCTTACGCATGCGCCGTAATACATCATGCCAATTTTACAATACTGCAATTTGGATCCAGTGAGTAGCATGGTGTCATTCGCACTCCATGACGCGGTTGGCAGCCTTTTCTGTTATCTCGTTGTTGTTTTACTGAATTTTGTTCGATGACCTGCATGCAGAAATGCCTCGGATCCGCCGTGAATCACCTCCTTCCCTGAGAATATTCCAGTCGTCAAGTTGTAGGGTTGACAGTCCGCGCGGTTCTCATACCCCTTTTGTCTATTCACGTACGCAAGTATAAAGACAGGATCTAATACAAATTATCTGTACCCTTTTTTATACTTAATCCGTTTTGCCCTTCGTATCCTATCGTTTGTCTATTGAGCAGAATTATAGAGCCACGCCAAACATAGTAATGTTGCGATCACACTGATCATGTATTTGGAAGGTTCTGGGTTTGAATATCAGCATGCTTGTTAGTTATCTTGCTTGTGATATTTCGTGATCCACCTCATTTGTGTCATGTGAATACCCTGCCGTGGCTGTCACCGCAGAGCCACAGGTTTGGTCTCAGACCATTTCATGTGGGATTTTTGTTGGACAAAGTGCCATTGCGACAAGTTATTAATGAGTACTTCGGTTTTCCCCTGTCAGTATCATTCCACCAGTACTCCATACTCTTATGTTATTTATCTGTCTCCCACGATGTATGGTGTCAGCGATTGATAGCGATCTTATATAACTGAAGGAAATATTCTCCAGTTGAATGACCTTATAATACATTGATCAGGTTACGGCCCGTTTCTGTTTCTTTCTTCAATGAGATGCGTTAGAAACGACTGATGCAGGATGTAACACTACATAACTATGAATTTTAGCAGTACCGTTGGATATCCTCGTACTTCATCATAGGATAACACACAACCAGACTGCATTTAGAAGAGGATGAAATTGATTGTTTGCAATATTAACCTTGCTATAATTTTAATAGGCCGATCCCAGTGGCCGTGCGGTCTAAGGCGTGGGTCTTCGGCCGCTCGCTTACTAGGATCGTGGGTTCGAATCCCACCGGGGGCATGGATGTTTGTGTTGTGTTAGATGTATGGACAATAGCGTGAAACATAAGGTGACATGCAGGACAAAAAGGACTTTAACAGTACAAATGGATCAAAGGGGAAAACCCAGGAATTAAAAAAAAAATCCCACCGGGGGCATGGATGTTTGTGTTGTGTTTGTTGTAAGGACGGTAATATGGAACAGTAAAGTGACATGAAGGACGAAAGGATTTAAACAGTACAAAAATGGATTAAGGGAAAAAAATCCCGGACAGGCAAAAAAAAAAATCCCGCCTAGGGCATGGATGTCTGTCTCTTGTGAGTGTTGTGTGTTGTCAGGTAGAGGTCTCTGCGACGAGCTGGTCCTTCGTCCAGAGGAGTCCTACCGACTGTGGTGTATCTCAAATGTGTGATCATGAAACCTCGACGAAAACGAGGAGGCGCAGGCCCATATAGGGCTGTCGAGCCATTAAAAAAAAATAATTTTAATGGAGCCGAAGTAAACTAAAATTAAATTAAACTTAATTATTTTGAGTCCAGCCAAGTTCCGGTTGCCACTGAAGCTCCATCTCGGGATCAAGATGCTTTATGTCGTGCCGACTGTTCCGGCCTGTCGCACATCTTAGTGACAGTGATAGACGAGTGTACAACATTGAAGGACTGATGATGGTTAGGGCTACAGTGACGCGCTTAAGAGAGGATCCTATACCGGTACCACTTCGTCCACTAGACATTTCATACGCAGTGTTCTTGTATTGAACGCATTTTACATATTTGAAATGAGATATATTTGGACAGTTGGTACTCTTGCAAGGTACTGTTTCAAGTATAGGTAAACTGCAGTAATGTCATTGAGGACTAGTAGCATTTTGAGGCAAGTAAGGTGACAATTTACCAAACGTAAGCACATTATAGTGGTTTATGTTTGATCCATCAGTTCCAAAATGCATCAGGTTCCAAACACGAATGCAAGAATTCGACAGCATTTAGTCTGTGTTATTAGACTTCTGTAGCGGAATAAGTTGAATTTGTAATTATTGAAGTAGACGATAAAATTGTATTGAACTCGTCGCTAAAATTTACGCCTGTAAACCATCTGTATTTATAAAGTTATTCTTGTACACGCCACGAAGGCATATGTGGACTGGAGGCATAACTGTATGCAGTAACCTGGGCAGTAGATGGTAGTGGTCAGCTTCACGCTCTGACTGCTTTATTTCCCCAGGAAGAGTCCCTAGCACCCATTGAATAGGAGGCTGTGTGGACCCGTTTTGGCCTGAAGGCTTTGGAGGAGGGAAACATTTCTTGACTTTAATGGGAATCCAAGTACGTTTCCTGTCACCCAGACCTTATCCTCATCATTAGACCGGCCAAGCCTTGTATAAATGAAATCAGCCTGTTGGCTTAATAATCAGAATAACGGAAAAAATTAGTCATCTGAGAATGAATTGTTGTTGAGTTTGTTCATTATTCTGTCCAGTTAGACTTACTTTGCTGTACTTTCCCAGACAGTTTTTAAAATTTCTTCAAGTACTCTGAATTTCAGGTGAAAAGCTAAAACATTCTGATCTGTTTATGACGACATGGACGTAAATGTGTTTGAGCTATGGACTGGACGACCGAGGAATCGGTGTTCAGTTTCAGGCAAAGTCAAGAACTTCTCTTCTGCACAGTGCCCACAAGGACTGTCGGACCCACTCAGCTATTCAGTGAGTGATGACGCTCTTTTCGCTTTGGTACAGCAGTATGGGAATGATCTGACCACTCACATCCATCTAATTCTGATGTTAAATAAGACATGGAGCTTTGCCTCCATTCTCCCACAGGTTTTCATATTGCGGTGCCTAATTCAAAACAGAAATATGTTGCTGTTACTGTATCTTATCTATATAAATATATAGTAATGTTTTAATATTTTGCAAAATTATTTGCGGATTAGGAATGCAAAAACTATATAGGCCTGTCTTTTATACGGTTCGCCCATATTTCAAAGGAGGTTTTTCAATATGTGTTGTAGTGTCTCTGTGTCTTATGAAAATGTATTTGTGGAAGTACGAGTATATTTTAAAGCAAGTCGTGTTGTATTACCACACATTTTCGTGTTTTGCGTATTGTAACTCACTCTTGGAGTACTCAACTTACACTTTGGCGTTTATTTTATGAACAGACGAGGTGCTTTTTTTCGCCATTTGCGGCGAGATTCTTTCTTATCATATATAGAAAATTAAAAACAAAATTTCAGAACACCAACAAAAAATATTAACACAAATGTTTCTTTCTTTCGTCTTCACCTTTTTAGTTTACGCGTTAAACCTTTCCCATTTGTTGGCTGTAACCTTGCATTAGCTTTCGTTCCATAAATCTGATTCTTATTTAATCCAAGGTGTCTTTTATATCGCTTTAACTGAAATAATGTTTCCCTAAGATGTTTAGTTTATGAAGAGAGCAAATACAAATGATACGCAGATCTATTGTTCTCAAAATTTACATCCCGCCAGACCGTTCTGGTCTTCGTATTTCGGTTTTATTTTCATAAAGGTTATTATATTGACTATTGATGTTCTGTAGTCATTGATGCTGAAGAATTTGCATTCATAAAGCTTACTGTAACTACTGACGTGAAGTGAAACCATTTGTTATTTTGTGCTGTTATTTCATCGTTTCAAAGGTGTGGGAAATGATTTTTATACGTAAAGTATTTTATTGCATTATGTATTGTAAGCATATGCTTTGTCTGATGCAAGGCAAAATTATACATGTTAATTTTTTTTTTATTTAGGAGTATCCACTTAACTTTCATATTTCATTTCAATGTTCGTTCATAAATAATTTTAGAAATAATAGTAATTCTATTCTATTTTTTTCTTGTTTATTAACGTGTTGAATCGACAGTCAAATGGCCAAACAGTAACAACACGACAAACAAACGGAGACGAATAAAGGGCAATATACGACAAAAATACACAAAAATAAGGCGCAAAACGTTTTAAACTCTACTAATAGCATTAATATTAAACATTTTTAATTATTCCGAATCACTAGTTTTGTCAATATCTGTAAGATTTCATGATGTGAAAGCTGTCAAAGCGATGTTATTATTATTTTTTTAATAATTTAAATATTTTTGCCTTATTGTAGATTATAAATGTGTCCATTCCATAACAGTTAGGCACAAGATAAAAAAAAACAAATTACAGAAAAGTATAATTCAAGCGCTGTCTCAACAGCCCCATAACCATAAACAAAGATCAGTAATTGTGAAAGTTAATTAAATTAGGACAAAATCTGTTTTATAGATGTAAAAGTCTTCCTAAAGAAGTCGATGTCTTTGTACGCCAAACTAGACGCTGAAAAGCATGGAGCAGAAGGACAGTTTTTGCAACTAAAGGAAAACGCATTGCGAAGTAAACCTGGAAGGGCAACAATTTAGTTCCGTAAAAGTTATAATTAATAATAATAATGATAATGATAATAATAACGGATGATCATATCAGTTTCCTAGAAGCCTGAAGACAACCACTCTCCTCGGTCTAGTGTCGAGGTTAAAATAAGTGGAGCTATACTTCCACTTTTCCACATGCCGTAATGGCGTGCAAATGGACAGTTTTATACCTTTCTCACTGATATTTACTCTTAGTGCCAATATTCTACTTACCGCTAAATTTTCAAACACCCACAACGGCTATTTTTGTCTTTGGGGGGAGTGGAGTTTAAGTGTCGCGTCAATATAAAACAGGGGTCAATTTTGTATAATTTTGTATTTTAATGTATATATTTTATACCACTATCTTCACGGCAACGTAAAATTCACGTAAGGGTTATGACGTGAGTCTGCAAATGATGTATTGCACGGGTCGTGTATTCCTGAACAGAACCGTGGACTGTGAAGTGTTGTCTGGTTCAGCCGTTTAATTTTAATTTTTCATTACATGTTGAGACAATGGAAATCAATTCTAATCAATTTTCATTACACACACATTCAAATTAGTGAAGCAATTAGCGTCATGGCGGAGACAACGGCTAGAGCGATGTGCAATATACAATAGGCGATAACATAGGCAAAATTTTCATTTATCTGAAAATGCAAATGTCTGTGGTTTGATGTTCCAATCCCGCGTATTTCATGGAAAAATTCCATTCATCTGATTGCGTACAGCAAGGCGTTGAGAATCTGTAAAAGTTTTATTAATTCGTGGGTAGATGGTTACATCTATCCACTCTAGTTATTTTGTTAATATATTTCACATCTCTTCTGGATTGTAATACCGTGTATGTTGGTAGATGGGTGATAAATCTGCTGCACCCGTCTCCAGGGCGGACGTCTTCTGCTGACCTTAATACGGCGGTAGCACGCTTCTCCGAAACTTCAGTGTACATTAGATGGCGTCACATCCAGAGGACCGTAGTTTTGAAATTAAGTGCCATGATTGTACACATTATGTTTTGTCATTTAAAATGTAACCATTATTTCGTTAACTGACGTAAAAACATCGAACAGTTTCTTGCAGAGGTAATGCTCTCGAATTGTTTCCGGAGATATCTACATTTTGATGTGGTGGGTTACCATTTACCTAGCCAAGGTTCTTGATTTTTGTGTTCAGACTCTGCAGGCGAATGCCAGATTATTGCATCATAGTAGGCCAAGTCTACTTGCTTCGAGCCCCACCTAAACCTACAAATTACGATCACATACCCAAACCTCTTTCAATAACACATAAATTCTGCAATTGAAATGTTGTTTAATAAAATAATATCATAACAAATCGCATTAAATAACGTCAAATGAATGATGAAGTGTTGTTATGAATGGGAAGCTAAATGGATATATCTTAAAATATCTCACTTCATCTTGTAGAATGAGTGGGACTCAAATCCATGCATAATTCATATTTGCTACGCGACGCTTTGGAAGTCTCAGATGTGTGAAATCTCGGAACAGAATAAATGCCCAGGCTGATAGTCTACGTGTTCTTTGCACAGTGATCTTCTAATAAATCCTTTGTAATTAGGTCATGGCATTTTATCCGAATGCTTTATGTCTTATCGTAGACCAACTCTCTAGTGCGGTCAGTAGCAGGTCTGAATATATAAATGAAGCAGAACTGTTATTGTACCTGAAGTGTTATGTGAGTGCGAGTCTTTGTTTCACAAATTAAGAGAAGGTAAATAGAAGGTAGCCGATCCCAGTGGCCGTGCGGTCTAAGGCGTGGGTCTTCGGTCGCTCGTTTACTAGGATCGTGGGTTCGAATCCCACCTAGGGCATGGATGTCTGTCTCTTGTGAGTGTTGTGTTGTCAGGTAGAGGTCTCTGCGACGAGCTGGTCCCTCGTCCAGAGGAGTCCTACCGAGTGTGGTGTGTGATCATGAAACCTCGACGAAACGAGGAGGCCCAGGCCCATATAGGGCTGTCGAGCTGTAAAAAAAATAGAATGTATTCAAGAATGGGTTGCAGAGGTGAGTACCTGGAAGGAAGGGAGATTGACACAAGGCTAGGTACCATGAGGAGCATCGTGATTTCTACTCGTCACGAATATTATCGGCATTACTAAATCAAAAATGGGTTGGAATGTAGCACGCATGGGAGGGATCGGAAATACAATATGTTTTGATCGGTAATCCTGAAGGAAAGATAGCCCTTAGAAGACCTAGGAATAGATGTGAGGATAATATTTAAACGGAAAGATAGTGTAACAGTAAATGTGCTGTATTTATAGGGCTGCGGACAGGAAAGAGGAGCTAGCTTTTGTGAGCACGGTACTGACCTTTGGGTTCCATAAAAGGAGGGAAATTTCGTGACTATTTGAGTTACTTCTGCGCCGTATAAAGCGTCAATAAATCAGGATTCAGTACTCAATCATAATTTATGCCTTATGATAGTTACGCCTTGGGATAATTTATGTACGCCTTTTCCACCATACGATCAGCCGAAATTGCATCATGCATATACAGAGTGGTTCAGTGGTCACTTGGCAATCTTCAGTGTTGGCATCACGTTGTGCTACACAATGGAATTTCAGATAAAAAAATACTTGGGTTTTTTTCCTCTCAACGCATCAACATTTATTGTATTTTAATAGCTATATAAAAGTTACAGTATTTTGTTTTATTGTAATTAGCCACGTGAATTACATGGCATGTTTCGACCTTGGCTCTAGACGTAACATGTCAAACATCGAGTACCAAGTGACTTTTGCAACATCCTGTATACACACACACACCTATAGATAGAAAGTATACAGTGTCATAAAATATACAACAAATGAGATCCCAATATATTACTTTAATACAGTATATTCAATTAACCATGGCTGTACAATGACGGGCTAAGAACTGAACCACCAAATTTCGTTTCTTTACCTCTGCTTTTAGACCTCAGGGGTCAAATTCCGCATATGACTGGGTATTAGCCCACATTGAAATCTGGGAGCCTCAACCTTCTGGAACCCTAAGGGCCTGTCGAGGCCTGTAAGGGGATAGCTTTATTAGCCCACATTGTATATCAGAGTGTTTAAAACGGCCGGAGCATCTTATCGCCCACTAATCTCCGTCTATACCCATGTTAAGAATACATCTTCATACCGAAGTTGCTTGATAAAGCGGATTGGATAAATTTCAATTTTTATTGTGTGGAGTCATGCGTGGCTATAAGTTCTATTATAATTTGGTTTTGTATGTTATTGTAATCTACAGTAATTAACACTGAACGTTTAGTCTAATAACATTTGTTTTAATATAGCCATGTCGCTTTAGTGGCTCCAAAGGTGTGAACAATTTTGAATCATTTTCGGCTGAAGTGTATAGAGATGCGTCGGCCTCCAAGATGGAAAAATCAATTATGCAGTCTACTTGTGTAGACTTAGGGGCATACAAGCAAGCTGTAGGCCATCATGCTACGGGAGGGAGGGAAGTAAATCTCATGTGCAGGGTTTTCGGCAGGTGAGAATTAAAATGGAGGACAAAAAATAGCCATATGCATATGAGACGGCGAGACTGCCATAGCTTGTTCTCGCTGATCTGCATATTGTAATTCAAAAATTTATTACTGTATCGAAACTATTGTTCAATTTTGTTTTTATTTCGCTTCCTAAGTGTATTACAGTGCAAAAGCGACTTATATGGGCTGTACTTTCTGTACACGGAGATGTAAAAAACGGAACATAATTTATTGACGATGTGACTGAATATCAGCTCCTAGGGACGACTCTGTCCAAGGCTGTAGGTTGCTTATTTATTTATACTAAAAATTTATTGACTATATGAGATATATTTGCCGATCCCAGTGGCCGTGCGGTCTAAGGCGTGGGTCTTCGGCCGCTCGCTTACTAGGATCGTGGGTTCGAATCCCACCGGGGGCATGGATGTCTGTCTCTTGTGAGTGTTGTGTTGTCAGGTAGAGGTCTCTGCGACGAGCTGGTCACTCGTCCAGAGGAGTCCTACCGAGTGTGGTGTGTTTCAAATGTGTGACCATGAAACCTCGACGAAACGAGGAGGCCCAGGCCCATATAGGGCTGTCGAGCCATAGAAAAAAAAATTTAAGATATATTTGCCTTTCAAGAAGGATTATGATCCATAAACGCAGTTTAGGTATTTAATTGGGGACGAGAGTATGTCAGTCAGTGTAACCTCTAGACTATGGACTGAACGCCCGTGGAGCCGTGGTTTGACTACTGGCAGAGGCAAGAGACTTAGGCCTATCCATTCTCCAAAACCTCCAGGCCGAATCTGGGGTCCTCGTAACCTCCTATACCGGGATACCGGGGGCTGTTTTCCATAATTTAAAGCGGCCTGGGCATGAAGTTGACCATTTACCCCATCTAATGCCGAAGTTATAAATGAGTGGAGTTATACCTCCACTCCCCCGTATATCTTCATGGCGTGCACAGGGACAACATTACCTTCCACGTTGCAGTTAGTTAATGGGTTAGGTAACCACAGGAGTTTGGCGCTTTTGAATACGTGTACGTCGCATGTTCCCCTCATGCACTCTGTCAACAAGGAGCCCTGTGCTTGCTTCTCTATGCCGTCTAGAATTTCGCTTTACCTCTTTCACTTCTATTGAGAAGGACTCTTGAGCCGTGGAGCGAAACGAATGGAACACAAACATTTCTTGAGTCAGAGATACAAAACCACCCGAGGGGTGAAGAGGGTACACAGACGCACATTAACCCTGTGTTATGCTGAATATGCAGTAATAGTAATTCATTCTAATTCCCACACAGAACTTTGGCTGCCATGTCATCTGCATGCTGCGCGCTGTGCTACCTGGCTCACCACTGACGTCAGGCTGTGCACGGCCGACACACAGACATTTCTCCCTATGTTTTTGTTTATAGTGAAACCAAAACAATGTAATTTCCAGTGAAAAGGCATGCTAGATGCAAAGTCGTGGTTAGTAATAACACTATCGAATTAGTATTAGTATTAGGTTACAAAACATATAACTGTGTAGCGTAGCCGGTGTAGTGACCGGGCTATGGGCTGCAAGATACAAGGTTCGAGTTCCGTCCATGGGGCCCACCCAGCCTCCTGCTGAATTGGCACTGGGGGTGTTCTTTCTAGCTGATCACTCACCTCTATCTCTTGCGAAGGTTAAGAGTCAGTGCAGCTACAATTCTGCCTTCGGTATGCGCCTTCATTGCATGTACAGGAGCGACTTTACCTCTACCGACAGAATATCGTGTTAAAAGTATATCGTATTGCCAGATTAAACGTAAACATTAATATCAAATTTCACAGTATTAACACCGTGCATTTTCTAATCAAATAATAAAACAGACTAATGCACTATATTGACCAATTTTATTCTGGCCTGTTACCCCTCACCTCTACACGTGTTTCGGAACTCTAAGGTTCCATCTTCAGGGGTTGTCGTGTGCTACCAATTATTTACATATTAAAAAAAAGTGAATATTACGAACAGCCCAAAACTTTTAAAAAACATTTTTAAAACAGTTTTTTAAACATACATCTACGTGAGATTTTAAGATTCTTATAGACTACAGTACACATCGTACAATTTTTAAAAGAGTTTTGAACTTCATTCACCTATGGCTTTTTATATTTTAACAGACTATTGTACATATTGTGTATTTGTTTTTAATATGTAAATAATTGGTAGCACACGACAACCCCTGAAGATGGAACCTTAGAGTTCCGAAACACGTGTAGGGTGAGGGGTAACAGGCCAGAATAAAATTGGTCAATATAGTGCATTAGTCGCTTTTATTATTTGATTCATATCAAACTAAATAAATAAGTTGTCTCTGCGCATGACATGAAGATACATGGGGAAGTGAAGGTATAGCTCCACTCATTTCTAACCTCGGAACTGTATTGAGGTGAGAATTCAGCTTTGCGCTCCGGCCTCTTTACTCCATGATAAACCCCCCGGTACGTAGTTAGTAGTAGCCTGTGTGGGTTCCAGATCTTGTCTTGACGCTTAGGAGAAGAGCATGATCCTTTGTTCTTGCCGGGAATGGAACCGTAACGCATTGTTTAAATGGAAGAAGCAACCTTGACTAATGTGGACAGTGTCCCGTCTCGTTTAGCAAGGCGCTGCATGCTGCTGCTCAACCAGAAGCAAATAACTTGTCAACACTGACAGCTGGTTTCCATTCTTCTGTACTTAATGTCCCATTTTTATACCACTTAATTCTCAAATTCTCCCTAATAGGGTATTCAACCTGCCCAGCAATCGGTTTCTTACCCTCATGATAATAGGTCAGATAATACGTTGCAATTAGCTAGAGATAAGACAAGCGTTGAAGTTTTTAAGCGTTTAATTATAAAATTTGTCTTCCCAGTGCTGTAGAAAGGTAATTGCTCGTGCTTTAGAGGTGAAAGTGCAGGGTCAGTAAGGGTTTACAGGCAAATGGTCTGCTTTTTATGGCTCATATGGCTTCGCTTTGTTTTTGTTCGTTAAATGGCGAATGCGTTGACTGATTTGTTTGTTACATCGATAATTTGTTACTTTGTGAGTTCGTTACTTGTCTTAGTACTTAGCTGGTTCATTGAAAACTATTCTCTTCTGGTACATGACGTCATATGGTCTGTTAGAAATATATCGACGTTTCGAAGAAACGTACTGTCTCCGTGCTCAGGGTACAAAAGCCTGAACAATGTCGGTACGTCGGTACCCGAATACACAGCGTCCCATCCCAGGAGTCAACGCCACTCTGAGAAGCTGCGGTTTTGCGTAATTGGTTCTTCGTTTTGTCAGTTGGCTGGGTGGTTGATTTAATACTTTCGTTTTGGCAACCTGCTTAGTTGGCTGGGTGGTTGATTTGATACTTTCGTTTTGGCTACCTGCTTAGTTGGCTGGGTGGTAAATTTGATACTTTCTTTTTGGCTACCTGCTTAGTTGGCTGGGTGGTAAATTTGATACTTTCTTTTTGGCTACCTGCTTAGTTGGCTGGGTGGTTGATTTGATACTTTCTTTTTGGCTACCTGCTTAGTTGGCTGGGTGGTAAATTTGATACTTTCTTTTTGGCTACCTGCTTAGTTGGCTGGGTGGTTGATTTGATACTTTCTTTTTGGCTACCTGCTTAGTTGGCTGGGTGGTTGATCTGATACTTTCTTTTTGGCTACCTGCTTAGTTGGCTGGGTGGTTGATTTGTCGTATGGGTAGTTCTTTGGTCTGTCATTACATTAGTTGCTTCTCTGACTAGTAAATTATTTATTTGGTTTTTGGTTTGTTGGTATTTTATGATTTGTGAAAAGGTTAGTAGGTCAGTCTTGTAGATATTGTGTGATTTGTTCTATAATTACCTGTTTATTTGGCTTGTTTTTATTAGTTTGATTGTATGTATCTTGATAATCTGATTTATAATTGGTTTACTACTCTTAATAGATTAAATAATTATATCTTTTATTTTAGTTCCCCTGCCTTTGATATTGTACATAATTCGTAGCACAAATAAACCATCTAACACAATATTACGTACATATATTGAATGAAACCATTAATGCACCCCGATATGTTTCAACCATCAAAGGATCTTCCTCAGGGGGAAACATATTTACCACTTTATGCTTTGTCATTATACGCTTTAAAGTACATAGTGTAAAATACAGATAAAATTAAAAATTCTTATACCCTTTATATTTATAATTAAATATAATTTATTTTTGTGGGAAAGCGTGTGCTTTTTATATCATTACCGCAGGATGGTTCAGCTTTGTTATCTATTAGGAAAAAGAACAACTGTATCGTTTTTAGATTTGGGTGGTTGTAAGTGTTCGGGTTATGAACCCTATTCCTACACCTCCATACTAATTTCCTGAATATAGTGTTTAGTCTTTGTGTCTGTGCGTCACCTAATATTATGTCGTCGTGTTTCTTAAGAACAGACCTACCACATGCGAGTTGCAGTCCGGCGGCCGGAACTCCATGTCCGGAGCTTTCACCTTGTTGTTTCCCTAAGACGACAGAGCAAGTAGCATGTAGCCGTCTTCGGCGGGTCGCGGTTTGCATACTTGAGGGTCCATTGTTGATGCTTGGTGTGGGATGGGAAAGAGAGGGGCTGGCGGGTCGGACGCAGGGCGTCGTTAGATCAATACAGCACACACATTGCAAGTGGGGGAGGAGGTTGCAGGAAGCAGCATCTCAAGCTAAGGGAGAAAGATGGCGCCCAAGGGAGGACCACATAGACATAGAAGCAGGCACAAGTAATATTTCTTCCTTGTTTTATACATATTTACCTCCCCTCCTCCCGGCTTTGTTTTAAACCATAGCCTATTCTTTCATTGTACGTAATGCCAACTGAGGGTAACAGTATTTTTAGGAAACACTTCGTATTTCATTTAACCAAGATTAACATTTTAATCGTTAGGATATTATCAGCAAGTAATAGGCGCGTATGTCGTGATGATATTTCTTTAATAGATCAATAAAACTTTACAGTATGCAGGTGGAAGGCAGCTAGGACGTGAAAGGAAAATTGGGCTAATAAGAAGATATGCAACCTGACCAGAATGAGTTATTACAGGACTGTTAAATTGGGCTGCAAGTAAATATAAAATTAGAAGTGAGGTTCTCACAGCGGTGTTCCTGAACATTCAAGTCTTCTGAGATGTTACGTCTGACGTCTAGTAAATAATTACCTACTCTTCGAAGATTCTTAATGCTTTCATCTTCAGGATCAAGCAGTCCAATAAAAGTGACTTCTGGGATTGCTGACATTGAAACGTCGGTAAATATTTACCTGTCAACAGGGCTTAACATACAAAAGACTTGAATTTTCAAACACAATATAACAATTTCCACCACCAAACATACTCGTACAGGGGTGGCCAGTAAGACGAACTTCAGGTGCCACAGTTAAGAGGCAACTTAGGCAACAACCGTGTTTATTTGATCAATTCAAGCGTACGGTAGCAACACTGCGCGCTGCCTGAGCCTAGGCAGCCAGCGCTTTCTGTTAGCAACAAAAGGAACTACTGCTTTTTTAAGGGATCCACTAATCAGTTAATAAAATAAAGAAAGCGGTTTTCTATTTTTTTAATGGTTTCTTATTTCTGTACATCCAGCTATAATACGTTAATTTCAGTTACTAATGAGTCTCCTTCCTTTAGAAAACCTTTTAAAACGCCGTTTACTATCAACCTCGTATGCACGTAAACTGAATGTTATTTGTTTGCAAACAACTTGCGCGAGACGAGTTGTGGTGACCTCTCTTCTAATACTGCAGTCTGTGACTACAGCTGAGGTACACGGCATCATTATCATACATGTATCAGAGCTGACTTACAGCTTGTACTTTGCTGCATCTTCCGGCAATCAAACCTCAATACGTGGGTCGTTCAGTCCGTAGTCTACATACACATATCATACCATCAAAAGAAAAGCGACACAAATCAAATTTTGAATCTTGCATGTCATCTTCCGCACAGAAGGTGCCGGAATGTAAAGTCGTCCAAGCCTATATACTTGCTAACAGCGTGAGCCAACAGATAAACTTACACGACCAGGCTGCCTTGAAGCTATTATATCTTTGCTGTCTTCTTCTTCAGTTCCTGTAAAATGTTAATCCTTTGGCTTGTGTCACTTTTTTCTCGAAGGTGTGGTGTTATATGAAGAGTTCTGTAGATCTTTCTGCAAATCGGTGGGCAGAACTGGCTGCCTGGGTCGATTCGTCAGCTTGCATAACGTAACGTAGAATTGTGTTTGTATATGTAGACGTGGAAGAAGATGTAAGCAGCTACTGAATGGCCTTAAGGAAAGGAGAGAATGCTGGAATTTGCGATAGTTCGCACTCTGTGGAGAACTCGCTTTGGAAGAGGCTGTGGACTTGTCGTAAGACAGACTACAGAATGAATGAATGAATGAATGTAGAGCAGTGCTTATCAACCGGTGGGCCGCGGCACACTGTGGCCTTTTGCCAAGCTTGACGTGAGGCTTTGAATAGAAGAATTATTATGCAAATTAAATTTTATTTACACAAGCACACACTGAGGCAGAAGTTCGATGACGTTTTCCCTAAGCTGAGGGGAACCATTCTATAAAATTCGGAAATCACTATAAGTTTAGTTTTTTTAAATTTATATTTGGATTGAATATTTATCATCTTTCTGCTATATGATTATTTTGTTTGATAGAAAGGAATACTATTATTTTCAAATACATGTCTTATTATAGATTTTAGCTCTCCATTCTCTTTCTGGTGTTCAGTGAAACAAGCGTGAATTCTCAGTCGTGTTGATAACCATTTATCTAGACAATGGATCACGCCCGAAGGAAAGTCTCCCGTGCCGACATTAGACAGCGTCACAACGTGTACAACCTTGGCAGTGCAGTAAGCTTGTCCGTGTATATTACGTATGTATGAACAGGCCTGCTGAGCATTTCCTTCCATTACGGCGACAGTGGAGACGCCTAGCATGTATTACATGACACCCACTGGCTGAGTGACGTGGGGAAAGGCAGACGGGTTTCCTCCCCCTCCCCTCTCCTACCAACTATGAATTATTTAAACAACGTAACACACACAGTCACAGTTTAACTGGTAAACATCTCTAAAATGTTTACCAAGAAGAGCTCATAATAAAGTTATCAGGAGAAGGGATTGTGTGTGGTATGTATGTATGTATGTATGTATGTATGTATGTATGTATGTAAGTACGTATGCATATAGTGTTAGGTATGTATCTGTGTACGTATATGTGTATATGTGTATGTATGTATTTATATATATGTATGTACGTATGTAATATGTATTTGTGTGTGTATGTACGTATGTACGTATGTATGCATTTATGTATCTATGTATGTAACATGTATTTGTGTATGTATATATACCCGTATCAACACCATACATTTTTTAGCATAAAAATGTATGATGTAGATATGTATTTCACGTCTCTTCTGTTGCGGTAACTGTTGTTTGTACTGCAGATATCAAGCTGCTTATAACGTCCACACTTATATCATCAGTAACAATCTCCGTGAAGCTGAATCCTTCTTCAGAAGCCGATAGTTTCTCAGCTGGTCAAGAACTTATCCGCATTTTATAGAACGCGAGGCTTCATTACCGCATTGTGTACAGCCGACACTTGCCTCTGTCCTGAAATAAAAGAATCCACTTCACGCCCTGCTATCCTATTTTTAAGATCTGTTAAGTATTATACTCCCTTCTAAGCTTGGTCTCCCAAATGGTCTCTTTATTTCAGGTTTTCCCATCAAAACCCTATACGCAGTTATCTTATCCCCTTGCATGTTTCCTACATTTAATTGCCCCAACAACATTTAGTGAGAAGTACAAATCATGAAGCTGCTCCTTTTTTGATTTTCTCCTGCCTCTCATTACTCACCACTCTCAGGTCCAAACACCAAACACCTAACTCAGCACCCTCTTCACGATTATCCGCAGCTTATGTTTTCCTCTTAATGGGAAGGACCAAATTTCACACCCATATTAAAAGTACGCTTGTCCTCTCACATAAAAATGAAATTTAAAGTGATCCATACAAAGCCATCGTTACAATTATAGTTTCTTATACCGGAATTCTGATCTTTATATTTAGAGAAAGGAGGTCTCGGACGGATTACCTACAATGCTGATTGGAAGGCCTCTTTTTTTTTTTACTCAGGCCGTCCATGTAAACGCCAGAATATTGCCTGAAATTAGAACACCTTTCCACTTTATCATCCACCAGTCATGCCACATTTAGACGATCTGTATTCTAAGCTGCTGACCTTGCTGTTTATTAAAGTGTGCTACCTTAGAATTGTACCATTCATTTTCCAAACCTAATGAACCTTTAACCGTTTAAAGCTTGATATTCTAATACGGAATATTTAAAATCTATTTCATAATTCACATAAATTACACTTGGTCCCAGTTACACGCTGTTAACCATAGTATAATATATAATTATCAAATTACGCCTAAAATCTGTGTATTATTTATTTTTGACTGCTACATGTTTCGGCCGCAACCGATTCATCATCAGGTGTTGGACCGATATATGTGGGAGTTATAAACAATGAATATTCAGAATCGAATTTTACGTCGATAGTTTTATATTACACTACAGTCAACACTGCATCCAAGCGATGAAATAATTAACACTCAGTTGGCTTGTTAATTATTTAATCGAAACCAAAAGGTCTATCTCGTGGGCTGATTCTTCACCGCCAAATTTTCGTCTCATGTGTAACCTTTCTTAACTCTTTGAGGCATGAAGTTTATCTGAATTTTATTGAAAGATTCAGTTCCTACCTCACAGTGAACACAATGTCTCTCCAATACGAAGATCAAACGGTTCATGTTGAATAAGAAGTTAATCGCTGCTTTTTGTAATAATTATTTCAAACACACGAATACAATGTGCGGGCAAAATTCTGAATTATTTAATATTAAATCAGGTGGTACATGTAGTAACCACAGTGTTTTTAGGGGTAAATTTAGTTATAATTATTATGCTATTACAAAAATTAAAATGCAATTAGTCCAGTTCCTTAAGAATTAATTTGGTTCCAATTATGGCGTTTAACAGATGCTCTGAAAAGAACAGGGAATGTCCGTGAAACAGAACCTAAACCCCCAACAACGTATACCAATAGCGAAACGGTCTGTTGTTCTTTAGTGCATGAGTGTAAAAGGTTTCAGTAACAAAATACAAGTTTATTCTCGTGGATGAAGCTTCTTCTCTTGTCCTCTTTAAGAGAATTCCTGTTTCAGCTGTCTGGGAGTGTAATGAACTTCCACTGCTTAATTATTATGCAAATAAGTCTTAAATGTGTGACAAAGTGTTGACTTTGCCGTACGTGTGGTGGCAGCACCCATCAGTAAACAGAAAATATTTAAAGAATGCGCGCGCAACTGACGGTGGATCAATGTGACTTCAGACACGCACCAGTACACTCCGCCACGACGCACACAGTACTTCAGAAACATTTACATGTACCAGTGACGTAGGAGATAGTACGAGTATATGAAACGAAAGTTTTTAACAGGCACAAGCTCCGAATTAGCCTCACTTCAATATTTTTCAGGTCGAAAAAATAGGGAATACGTATTGGCTTCTTGTCTTTCCTTGTCCCCTGCTCTCTTTTGTATCTTCTTTTATGCTGTGTATACTTTCCTTGTTTTCTTCTTTATTTCTTTCCTTTTTTATTCTGTCTTCCTTTATTACCAGACACAAAATAGTACTACAAATAATGGAACAACTGGTAGAATGCTGGAGTTCTTTAAAGCACAGTGGTAACTTATGTTTCACCAACATTGATATTGAAAACCCCTCCATTTTGTCCAAACTGCATATTTTTTGCATTTTTATGATTCTCACAATAGACAGTTTGTTTGTCTGTAGAACATTAACCGGATATTCTATGCAATTGAGGCAAAGTGTGTTTACTGTGAGGTGAGAACTAACTTTTTATATATTATTTAGCCGAATGTTAATCTTCGAGGCCATGTAATGGCTCAGACGGCGGTCTCTCGTTGAGAAGGTCCGCGTTCTGTCCTGGGCCAGTGCAATGGAGAGTTGTGGTGGACAGTGTGGCACTGGGACAAATTTTTCTCCGAGTCCTTCGGTTTCCTCTGTCAGTATAATTCCACCAATGCTCAATACTCATCCTCGTCATAATACTACTATTATTATTAGAAGGACAAGCGGGTGAAGCGTAGAAACCTTTGTTTGGATATCGGGCATCAATGGACAGAAAAGTACTTCCACATTCTTCTTCATTCTTCTAAGATTCAATTACCAGCCTGGATCACAACTTGTTTGCAGAAAAAAATCCACCCCGCTGAATATCATAGGCTCCAGTCGTTCCCTGTTGGTTCACATCTACCAATCAAGACATGGGCATTTTCCCTGCCTTTGTACCAGAACTTTAAATACACAGCACAAAAACTTTCCCGTGTTTTCCGTCAACATTTACCAAATAAGCTGCTTTCGACGGTATCTGATCACAAATATGACCTTCACGCTGTCCCAACGCCCACAGCCCTTATTTCATTATCATCTGTTCTTTATTTGTATGCAGAACGGTGTTCGATTCCAGGCTTGGAAAAGAAATGTTTTCTTTCCTCCACAGTTTTCAGACTGGCTCTCTAATTCACCCAGCCTACTGACCAACACGTATCGGGGACTCTTTTACGTAGCGATGAACTGGCCGGTGGTTGAAGCTGACCACTCGCTCAGGTTAAGAATATGTGGGACTATACCTCCACTTCTCCATACATCTTCAAGGCGTGATGCTTAATTAAGAACATCAGTTTAGGCATTAGTAAATGTTGCTGTGGGAACCTTTGAAAGATTAGGAAGATAGAAGGGGAGGTATATTTGTTATTGTATTAACCCGTCTTCCATGATAAGTCGGTCCCTGTCACCACGGCATGGTGCGTCCTCGGGTTGCGGATGGAGGAACGGCCTCCGAATATGGAGGGTAGCTGCGAATATGCAGTCGCGGACAGCCGACAAGGGTGAGTCCTCCAGCTTGGGGATTGGGCGAGGTGCTAACAACTCCTCACCATAAAAAATTACCATGTTACGAAACACTATACAAAGCCATATGGCTCAGGATAGGGACAGGTGGCGGGCTCTTGTGAGTGCGGTAATGAACCTTCGGGTTCCATAAAACGCGGGAAATTTCTTGACTAGCTGAGGATCTGTTAGCTTCTCAAGAAGGACTCTGCTCCATGGAGTTAGTTAGTTAGTTAGTTATTAACCCGTCTTCCGCCCAGGTTCTTAAAAATGGAATACTGAAACAATGAAATGTGCTGACTTAATGACGCATTTTTAATAAACTCTTACGTAACTACACGAATGTTACTTTTATCTTATGCATGCATATTAATCCTTTTAAACGTCTTCTGCCAGGAAAATTTAGCCTTTTAACCGACGTACAAAAGTTTGCGCAGCTTATGAAAGAAACACTTCATCATTCACACTTTCATTAAATTATAATTTTAATAATAAAATTACGCGACGTTACACGTATTTCGTGTTACTTAACACTTTGATGTCGCATGGTGACTCGCAAATACGTCACATTAATTACATAAGAAAACTAAACTGATACCGGATTTGAAATTTCAAAGACGTCTTTGTGCAGTTAGTTTTCCACTGACGATTGACCCTATGAAAATGGAGTTAGGAGCTTGTCTTCATGTGTTTTTAGTTTGCATCGCCTCAGAGTACTTCATTGTGAAACAAAAAAATAGAATTTGTGCGTTATACTATATCTGGTTCCCTAAAAATAGTGAGGCGTGCAGGTTGGAAGAAAACATGGTTGAGAGAGTAATTTGATGGTGCAGATATAAGAGGAAGAGTGTTGTGGTGAGGAGGATTGAGTTCCACTCAGAGTAGTGTACGGTCTGTGTTAACAGTGTTGAAATTTCGGATTAAAATATCCACGTGATAGGTAAAAACACAAACACTCGTTTCCTTTCGTAGACCTTTACAGAACCACACCCTGAGGAAAGACAGGACTTTCTATGTAGTAAAGGTGTCGACTGAGGGCGAGAAAGATAAATACGTGTTTGAAGAAAGGGGCTAAGAGATGTTGGATGCAGTACAGGGTAAAGTCGTGGATTAACAGCTGTGGTGATACTGTTAAAAGACCTGCTGTAAATGCGAAAATGTCTGCCTGAAGACAAATTACAATCGTTCCTCTTAGCGGTCTGGCATTATTTTTAGCCCATCGTTACGGTGGGCCAAATATCCTCCCCAAGATTTAGTTCTTCAAGCTGCAGAAACCGAGCAAGGCCAAGAGAAAGGACAGCAAAGGAGACAGGGCCGTTTGTCAGTCTTATTTAATTCGCGTCCTGCTTTATACTGTGAATATATTTTATGGTAACATCGTTAGAAATGTTTCCTCGTTAATGCCAATATTACCTTAGTTTTAATAACATGAATATGCAATGGACGAGGCATGCGACATTTATTGGAAAGTTCCGAAATATTAGTAACGTAACTAACTCCATGAAGGAGTGTATTTTTGAGAAACTAGTAGTTCCTCAGCTACTCATGATGGATGGTGGAAAAATTACAAAATGCAAGCTTGAAAATGCAGAGTATTTTAACACTTTGAAGACTGAAATTTGTCTCATTTACATATAGATATTCAATTTCTACTTCACAGAAAGCATTGCGCTTTAAAGGGTTGATGATAATGCAGGTGGCACGACATGGTAATCACTGCTTTTAAAGTGTTAATCCGTAGAGTAAATGTTTTTGACTTGTCTGTATTTATATGTTTCGTATGAGTCAAAATCAAAAGCGATTATTTCCCTAAACAGCATTAAGGGACTCATCTTTACAATGGAGACTCTCCGTGTTCCGTGTGATGTAAAGTCTGAATTTTGTATAAGGGTTAAAAGAGGCCGGATAGCTCAGTCGGTATAGTGACTAAAATTCGTTCTGAAAGACCGAGTAATCTTGGTTGGATTCCCGGAAAGGGCAAATGATTCTCTCCTCCAGAATTTCCAGAGTGGCTCTGCGACCAATTCAGCCTCCTATCCAACTTTAACGGAGACTCTGTCTCCGAAAGTAAAGCTGACCACTCGCGTGCATCCAATGACGAGGTTACGAACGAGCGGAACTATACCTCCACCCGTCCATATGACATCATGGCGTGCACAAGGATAAATTTACTTACATTTGTATATCTTGTCCCAGCTGAATGATTGTTAGGAACTTGTTTTATACTTAATTAGTTAGTTTGTTATATACTTAGTTTCTCATTGTAGTGGTGTGTCATCCATCCTGTCTGTACGCCTGACTCTCATGCAGTAGCTGTCACATATAGTTACCAATCGACGTTCTGAGCACTGGAGATCACCCAGGATGGAGGAATCAACATGTGACTTGTATCACTAAATTTTTTCGCGCACATTTTCGTGGTGTGATTGCAGCAGTACATGTATATATCCACTTACACCTTTCGAGTCCATCATTAAAATAAATGATGGACCTATGTTACCCGTTAGCACGCAAGCTCGTTTAAAATTTGTAGATGTATCAACTGCTCATTTGTGTTTCCTGGTTTTCGTCTCGTTTGTTTTCTGTGTCTCCCTCAGTGTTGTACTTTCTTTCATTTATTTCACTCGCTGTAGAGTTAATCGTCCGTTCCAAGAAGATATATATGTATATATCCAGCAACTGAAAGATAGAGACAGAGAAGAAAAGAAATGGAATACGTTTTAAAAATATAAGAAAAAAAGAGAATAAAATGAAAAACGAAGCAGAAGTAAAAATAAAGACGCTGCGAAAGGCCATTATCGCACCTGAAATGAAGTGGAAAGACGAGGTCTCATTAAAACAAAAACTGGAACGCAATTTTCATCTAATTCCAGCAACGTGAACGGGCCGGGGGGGGGGGGGGGGGGGGGGGGGGGGAGAAGGGAGGTGTTGGGCGTCTGGCTGTTTCATCAGCATTAACAAGAGACAGTACCTTCAAATTATTGTTCCACATTGTTCCCCGAAGAAATGAGAGGGAAATGACCTTCCTTCTGCTTGCCTTGCAGTATTTCCATTGCGAAATTAAAAAGAAACGACAAATTTAAGTTTTCTTATTCTTATCTCATCTTTTACATTAACAAGAATATAAATATGAAATAACAGTCCAATTAATTTCCCGCTGTGACTGTTACAATTGCACACTTGTTATTATTAAGCTCCTGCAGGTGCTCACGTTTCGAATCAAGCCTATATAAACCTACCCACTGCCTTCCAGAAACCGCTGTCGGTCTCAGTTTCTTTCTGAAGACAAGAATTCTCAATAAAGCATTTCACAATGAATGAAGTACTGAGTGTAGCAGATAGACCGGGCGATCCACTCATTTCTAGCCTTTAAGCTTACCGTCTTACATCTGCAAATGTAAAGGTTAAAATATACGAAACTGTGATCTTATTTGTGTGCATGTAAAACTTCATCACTTACAATAAACATTTAAAAACAAAATTAAATTAATTATATTTAAATATTCAGTTCGTACCGCGCAGTAAACACACTCCGTCTCGGTTATAAAAACCAGTCTGTTAATGCTGTGTAGGGAAACAATAGCTGTTCTGAGATCCACGAACAACACAATGTATAGTGTGGGCACACTGTGGCTCCTTTTATGTTAAACGACTTGATACATACAGTAACTGCTGGGCTTTAAGGATTGAGAAAAGAAAAGAGATTTCGTTTGTCAGAGAACAAACTGCTAAGGAGGCTATGGAACGGAAGTAGCGTAATGATAAAGAAAGTTTTAATGGTGAGAAGCTTTATCGTTTGTGGGCATATTTTGTACCAAATACATTTTATTAGGTTGATCGAACCAAGGGATTTGGATGGGCAGAGTATATAGCACGCATGAGATTTGCGAATTGCGTGCAGAATTTTAATCTGAAAAAAAAGACCAACTGTAATATTAATTTTAGACTGGTAAATAATATGAAGTGTTTGTATGATGCAGTGTACCGTTTTGTGTTACATGGACCGTATGTAAGGATTTGATAGAAGCCAAGGTTTCCTGTTCCGTGGCTTGTTTACAAGGACTGGCACGGATTATCTTGTCGTGTTTGATGACATTTAGTTGAAATCTGGTAGAGGCTAACGTATTCAGTTCTACGGCACATAGTTAAGGACCTTATATAGGTTCCCGCATTTTTTGATGGCACGTGGTTTTGGTTGTGGTTGTGGTTGCTTGACAAAACCTATCGTATCCGATTTTATGGCATATAGGTAAGCTTAATTTTCCCTATCCTGTAAGAAGAGTCACAAAATTAACCGGATGATGGATAGAAGTTCAGAAAGGTTACCTAACCACCACAAGTTCAGCTCACTGCCGCAAAGCAAAATTCTGTGTTGGCTAGGAACATGACCGTCACTTGACGTAGATATCTTTTATTGTAAAGAAAAGTATACTAAAATGATCTCTGCTCATGGTATTCGAGTATGTCCTCGCCTCTACGAAAGGAAAGAGAATGTTATAATTAAGCGACTAAAGACAGACACAATTACGCTAGGTATTAGAACTTTAAGCCGATCCCAGTGGCCGCGCGGTCTAAGGCGTGGGTCTGCGGCCTCTCGCTTGCTGGGATTGTGGGTTCGAATCCCGCCGAGGTCATGGATGTCTGTCTCTTGTGAGTGTTGTGTGTTGTCAGGTAGAGGTCTCTGCGACGGGCTAGTCCCTCGTCCAGAGGAGTTCTACCGAGTGTGGTGTGTCTAAAGTGTGTGATCAGGTGCAACAATAACGACGAAATGCCGATCCGAGTGGCCGTGCGGTGTAAGGCGTGGGTCTGCGGCCGCTCGCTTGCTGGGATTGTGGGTTCGAATCCCACCTAGGGCATGGAGGTCTGTCTGTTGTGAGTGTTGTGTATTGTCAGGTAGAGGTCTCTGCGACGAGCTGGTCACTCGTCCAGAGGAGTCCTACCGACTGTGGTGTGTCTGAGTGTGATCGTGAAGCCTCGAAAAACGAGGAGGCCTAGGCCTCCAAGGGGCTGTCGAGCCGTTGAAAAAAGAATAGAACTTTAAAGGCGAAGGGATTACTTTTTAAATACAACAAAAATCGTGATAAATTACTGTTTCTATACAACGGAATACAAATATATCATTGAAAATCCATATTATCTTCATGAACAGCAGTGAATCGCATAGTTTACATGCGTCCTTACGTAAGACGCGTCACATTTACTTGATAAATTTAACAAATTCAGGAAAAATAAACAAAATTCCCTTTATCTCGCTCATTGCACATTATTTTCTTTCAAAACTATTTAAGTTTTTTTTTAGAATGTAAGGAGACATTTTGTGTGGAGGTAACATGAGATGATAAAGCGTTTGTGCTGGATGAAATCTGCATTTAAGAGGTACAATCACGTAAGATGCCGAATTAAAGCACGTATATTTTATTTCGTCTTTTATCTTCCTTCTCTGAACTCATTTCTCATGCTACATTTCTTACCCTTCTTTTATTCTGTATTTTATATAACTTAATGTCCATGCGAAATGCAATTGTAGTTATATCCAGCTGGAAGCTAGAACACAAGCAGTGCTTTGTGCTTTGCTTTGATGTAACCGTTCGCTTACTTTGTCTGTGAAAATGCGACAATCTTTAAACAATAGTTGTTGGTTGGAAGGTGAAAAATATGTCTATTGTTTCTTCTTTGTGTTCCGTTCGGAGGAAGTGCAGTGCACTTAACAAATACTGCTTACATGTCACTTACGTCGAAAAGCTTTTAAGACGTTTCCTGCTCCTGCTGACAAATTACTGTTTAATTGAAGGTACTGGTATAGGTCTTGCATGTTCTGCTGAATGTACACTTCTTCTTTGCAACGATAAGCTTAGGAAGAAAGCCGTTTAGTGTATTTAAAAGCATTTTCACGTGTATGTCCATATATCTTATACATAAGTTTAAAGATTACTAATTTTAGGTATGAATTTACTTCAAACACTTATAGAATCCTCCTGCACCAGTGACATAATATCTGTTTGTGAATACGTGGAATGATTACAGAGTAAAACTTGCTTATAGAGGAATCCTCAGAGACCTCTATTCATATACCTTTCAGGCCAGTTTCCATTGATCACAAATCACTTTCTTCTACAAACAATAAATATTGCACAGTACATGTATTGTGCGTTTGTGTAGTTACGTTGAGATCATTTATCAGATGACACTTCTACACTACATGCGTGAGTCACACACATTTTCTGTCGTCTTTCGCTTCTTGTGCCTCTGTATCTTTTGCCGATTTCTTTCATTTTTCTCTTCGTCTTTCCTTCTCACTTCTTTCCTGCCTTCTTTTCCTTTTGCATTTTTCCAGCTTACTGAAAGGACTTGGAATTGTCACTCTGTTTCTTATAATGCTTGACAAAAGCCACACAGAACACAACAAAATAATTGTATAGCGTTTTATTTAAATAAACATTTGGCTCACAGATATTGGAGCGTTAAAAAGACGTTGTGATAAGAGGGTAGCAGGCGTCAGAAGTCACTGCTTATCATTAATAACACTACCTGCACTTCAAAGAGTAAACGGCAGCCGATGTCGAAGAGGTGAGGAAACAATTGACCAAGAAGAATATTGTCTTCCGAGATGTGACGCCATGTAGTCTAGTATAAATTTACCGATTCAGAGGAACCTGCTTTCTCCATCCTCATGGTAGATCTCTAATTGCTATTCATGGTCATCTTACCATTTACTCAATCTTATACGTAAGACTTTAGTCATGCTTCCGCATTCCCGAATTTGTTATTCGAGATCTAGCTCAAAACTGTACACGATCGCGACATTTTTTGGAAATGTTTTTCTTCGCTTATCTTTCAGAGATTCGTAATTTTACCGCATCTAACTCACGGGCGTGGAAATATGTCGCGAATGATAACAAATCTTTTTATTTTGCTTGCACTTCCATCTCCGAGAAGAAAGGTAAATTATTCTAGCGATATAGCGATATAAATGTAAGAGCTATGACAGCTTATATCTACAGGTAAAGTACGTTGAATATAAAATGTGTGTTTCACTTTTCTCTGCAATGTTTCTTCGCAATAACTTTCGCTCCGGTAAGTGGTCAAAACGTTATGTTCGAGATACGCGCAGAAAAGCGTAGGTATTCATGCAAAGTGTCTGTCATTTTTGTCAAACTTCAATCAAAAATGTTAAGTAGCGATACATTTTTATTAAAACTCCCACTTTTAATATTTCACGAAAATTCTTTCAGTAATTCTCCACTTGTTTCCGGTATACGGACGGACAGACGGACAATTCTGCCAGACGTTTTTCAGACTTGTTAAAGCGCTTAGAAATAGAATCTGACCATTAGGAAGAGCCGGGATAGCGTAGTCAGTGTAGCGCTGGGCTACGGGCTGGACTCTCCGAGGATCGAATCCCGGTAGGGGCAAGATTTTCCGCACCTTTCAAGACCGGCCCTGCGGCCCACCCAGCCTGAGTCTTACATAATCAGCGCTGGGTTTATTTTCGTTAAATCATCAATAACTAATTTTTTTAGAACTGTGCATAACTACTTTACTTTTGAATAAAAGTTTATGTTTTAAAAGTTTTCTTTCAGTTTTACACCCAAAAAAGTGCGCGTTAGTTTACAGGGGTTCCGGAAAAATGTTGATTCAGTCACAGAATTCCACTTATATTAAGAGCTTGAGGATCACTGCCCTTAATCCCATGAAGTCGTGTCTTCTGTCGCATACGATATTTAAGTTGTACCTGCATTAGTTTTTATGATGCTGTGCTGTCATATTTGCAAGTTTTGCAACAATAAAATTGCAACCATCTGTCACTTCTTCTCTTCTTGGAGCTTCAAAATTCCTACGCTTAGAGGAAACGTACACATTAAATAAGATAAACTATCTTAATGGACTTCGTGATCGATGCTTAAGAGCAGGTTCTGTATTCTGTTCTGTCTAGTGTTATTGTTTATAATAAAATGTACAGAAACATTATTTTATTTGACAAGTCTCACTGATCACATATCGTCTTCTCTCTTAGCGTGTGGTGTGCAGCGAACAACGTGTTTATTAGATGTGACGCTTGTCGTACGAGCCGAAAAAAAAAGAGATTTCCAGCACCTTCTTTAAATATAGCGAGTAAAAACCTAATATCAACTGCAGTAATTGAAGTAAAATGCGCGGTCCACGATTCACAGCAGATTGGACTAGCGGCAAACGGTGTCCTACTTGCCATCACGCGTAACGATCTGAGGGAAGTGTGATGAGAGTTGTCAGATAAAATACGGTCCATGTATATGCTGATTGCCAATTTAGATAAAGTAAACTGTTACCTTATTGCCCGAGTCTTTGAGATTTCGCACGATGTGTTTGATCTTCTGGGATGTTGTGCCCTGTTACTGGATAGTGGCTTACCGACGTTTCAGAACAGCATATTGGTCCCATTTTTCAAGGATCAAGATATCTAAGAAAGCCTTTTTGATATCTTGACTACAGTATAAGTCCCACACTTACAGAGAGAATAATACCAACTAACTATCTAACTAAGTCCATGGAACAGAGTCCTTCTTGGGAAGTTAATACAGTAGTCCCCCCGTATCCGCGGGTGATACGTTCCAAGACCTACCGCGGATGCCCGAAACCGCGGATAGTAGCGAACCCTATATATGAAAGCGCAGAGTAAATTTTAGATCGACTAAAGTCGACGCTGGCAAATTAAAACGTAAATACTGAAATCGACCATGGTCGACTTTGGCAGTGAATGTGTTAATATTTTCGGGCCGCGGTAAACCGCGGATACGGGGGTTCTGCTGTAGTTGTTCAGCTAGTCAGGGAATTCCCCGCCTTATATGGAACACGGAAGTTCATTGCCGTGTTCATAAAAGCCTACCACTTGTATTTATCCGGAACCAGATAAATCCAGTCAACCCTATCTGATTTCATAAAGATCCATTTCAATATTATCCTCCCATCTACACCTAGGACTTCCAAATTTATTCTTACCCTCAGGTTTCCCCACCAAATCCTGTTTGCAACTCTCTTCATCCCTATACCTGCCACATTCCACATCCACCTCATTCTTCGTGATTTCATAATCCGACTAATATTTGGTGAGGAGTGCCTATCATGAAGCACACAGAGAAATAATAATGTATTAAAATACATGCTGTCCCTTGGGCCCGTAACTGACAGAGTATAACACAGTCTTTGAAAAGTAATAGTGGATCGGTTGATCAAGCAATTCCCTGCTTGTTGCGGAGCGCGGAATGTCCATCATCACATGAGCTCTCCACCGGACTTTATTAACAGCCCAGATAAATCTAGTCACTGTTCTCATTTATTTTTAACGTACATTTTAATATTATTCTCCCATATAACTTAGTATCCCAAGTGTCTATGCACTTTTTTTAGTAGTGACTGTATTGATACACATATATGGTCTGAGTGACTCAGAGTTAATTCGACTTGACCAGACTCGATTCGATTACTATGCCCGCTGAATTTTATTTGATAAAATCTGTATTTCCCAGTATGCCTGTCATGTTTATCTGGCACATTCTGCGCGCATACCATCATTAACATGTCTCATGTGACGTATACGGGAAATGAATACGTATGTAAAACATTCCATCCTCATGAATTATGCTGTTTAACGAGATGGGCTGTTGGATGGTGATGTGAGGCTAAAAGGTTGCGGATAATTGGTGCTTCACTCTATGATCCCCAGTGACGTAATGATTGCTGATGTGTCGCAAACATCACAACATTATTTTAGCCTTCTGTTCAAAAAAAGCAACAAATAGACCATTTACAAAATCAAATTAGAAGCTCACATCTTTGAGGCTAGTCTTGACCACACATTTTATCGCCGTAAAGAATAAACTTCATCCGAAGCATGTATAAAAATTCAGTTTCTACCTCACAGAAAACACGATGCGTTTTGATTACAAAGACAAATAAACTAACACTGTGCAGGGAAATCATTACTGTTTAGTTTGAGAAGAGTACCGAGCAAATGAGTATAATTTTCGAAATTATGTAGGATTTTAATGATAAGCGTGGTGATGCATAAGGTCATCACAAAACTTGAAAAGGTTAGGATCTAGATGGCAAAATCGCAGCCAGTTGTTCTAACAGGGCTTTGACCCGGTACTTTCACGTAGACAAATCAACTATCGGCTATTGAAATCAACACATGACGATGGTGGGAAAATGAAACCTGTATAGTGTCGCTGGTTTTCATCGCGCGGTATAGTCTAGGCGCTCTTTCTCTGACTGGATTGTATTTTTATTCATTCCCTCTTCCTTTCCTTTCAGTATGCTTCCTTCATTTCTTATTTGTTCCATTTCTTTCTTTCGCACTTCTTCCTTTCTTGCTTTCATTAACTACATTTTGCCTCTTTATTTCTCCTTCACTTTATTTTTATTTCCTTCTCCCTTCATGATTTTACTCCTGTCTTATTCCATCCTTTTGTTTCTTTTTTCGTTTTTGCCCTTCTTTTTAATTTTAATAACGCTGTATCAGTTTCCGAGTCACATAATGTTACTTGTAAACTTAGGAACTTTACTAATAAATGTGCTTACATCTTCATGTACATTGTTTATTGTTATTCTAATATTTTAACCAAAATTGTAATGTAGTGACATATTTTAGTAAAAACTCAAATTACTTTTCATGCAAATCTGCGCGATAGAATTCAAGTTGTTCTATTCGAACAAACGGACAGGCAGACATTTCAAAGCTGATGGTGGCCTTTTGCAATTGCGTTGCGAAAGCGCCTAAATATTGTAAATGTTTTCTAACGATACACATATATACATTGTTTGTTATCCTCTTCCTCCTAAATTCTCTTTTATGTTCCGATTCTCATTTCTCCTTGCCAGTGCTAGTGATTGCAGTGGACGGATTTTATCCTGTTTAATGACCACTACTGCATTTCCTTGCTTACTGATACAGTTAGACACTTATCGCTTTGTTCGCTAATTACAAATTGGAGCCCAATGACCGTAATTAAACTTGCCACGGTGTGTTGGTCCTAGATAAATCGTATTTCGAATTTAAAGAAGGGCCTAATGCCAATCACTGATTCGGGTTATAATTCAAACCTTTCAGATTGTTACAAATTAAATAACGTGCTTGTAATTACGTTCATTTTAAACCGTTTTGCCTTTCGCCTTTAATTGCTAGGGCAAATGTCGGAATGCGGTGCTGGCAGAACTTTCGGACCGTAAAAAATGCTAATTTTGAAAGAGTTGACAGTTGGTACATGTGGCGATATCGATAATACAGACATCTGTTTTGTGGATCACATTGTTACATGTCCTGCACACACAACATTTTCATGGTGCTGTCTGTCGTGAACGCTGTGTTAACCGCTAGTACGTTATGCACGAAATATCTCGTTTAGAAATACTGTTTCCTGTGGTCTGAATTGATTGATGTTTAACCAACACCGTAACAGTAATTAATTGTCTTTAGTCTTAATTCACCGTGCATTTTTATTATTCTAGACATTCACTAACAAAATGCACAAATCACTAACAAGGTGCAATCAGCCCTTTATCATAGTCAAACCCTGTAATCAGCCCTTTATCATAGTAAAACCCTGCAATCAGCCCTTTATCATAGTAAAACCCTGCAATCAGCCCTTTATCATAGTCAAACCCTGTAATCAGCCCTTTATCATAGTAAAACCCTGCAATCAGCCCTTTATCATAGTCAAACCCTACAATCAGCCCTTTATCGTAGTCAAACCCTGCAATCAACCCTTTATCATAGTCAAACCCTGCAATCAGCCCTTTATCATAGTCAAACCCTGCAATCAGCCCTTTATCATAGTCAAACCCTGCAATCAGCCCTTTATCATAGTCAAACCCTGCAATCAGCCCTTTATCATAGTCAAACCCTGCAATCAGCCCTTTATCATAGTCAAACCCTACAATCAGCCCTTTATCATAGTCAAACCCTGCAATCAGCCCTTTATCATAGTCAAACCCTGCAATCAGCCCTTTATCATAGTCAAACCCTGCAATCAGCCCTTTATCATAGTCAAACCCTGCAATCAGCCCTTTATCATAGTCAAACCCTGCAATCAGCCCTTTATCATAGTCAAACCCTGCAATCAGCCCTTTATCATAGTCAAACCCTGCAATCAGCCCTTTATCATAGTCAAACCCTGCAATCAGCCCTTTATCATAGTCAAACCCTGCAATCAGCCCTTTATCATAGTCAAACCCTGCAATCAGCCCTTTATCATATGGGTTTGACTATGATAAAGGGCTGATTGCACCTTGTTAGTGATTTGTGCATTTTGTTGGTGAATGTCTAGAGTAATTAATTGTGTTAAGAATGAGGGATAAATTTCAGACAAGAAATGGTGGCACCTGTTTTTCATCAAATGTATCGAAATATATCTTAAGGATATCATGAATTGTAACTTAACATTTATGTACAGGGTTCGGTTACAAAATAAGTGTGCATGACATTTAATTCTGTGACTAAAGAACCTACACTGATGGTGATTATATCAGAGGAATTTGTCACTTTATGTTAATCGTGCGTATGAAGCGCTGGACAAACTTTTGGCTGCTACAGGTTTAAAGATGATCGCGATTTGGAAAGAGTTGTATCACGATGGCTGATAACACAGGGAGTAGGATCGCTTGTCCCGCAATGTGATAGAAGCCTCATATTTAGCGGGACTTTTTTTTCGCCTGTGCCGACATTGGCTATTGTAACTGAGATATGCCCATCTAACAACTTTTCTTGAATAAAGTACTATCTGTGTGGTGGACATACTCCCATTGGAGTACTCCACAAAATTACTTAATCACTTATTCTTGTGATAACTGTCACTTAGCACATTTCACTTAAACTAATTCAAACGGTTTTAGTTTGTCCAACCGTCGCACTAGTTCGGCATTGTCGAGAAGTTGTAGCATCTCGATGTTCTGATGTTGGTGCAGTCTTCTCTCGTGCTTCTTGGCAATTCGCCGAATCTCTTCATCGACCGAACCAATTTTCAAATCCTTGTGGATATCCTGATTTCGTACATACCTAGGGGCATTGACAATGCACCTCAGTACTTTTTTTTTAAATGTTTGAATAATTTTTATGTTACTTTTCTTGGTGCAACCCCAAATTTGCGAACCATATGTCCACACCGGTTTCAGGACTTGTTTATAGAGCAATATTTTGTTGTGTCTTGACAACTCGGAATGTTTTAGCGGGACTGATGTAAAACATTAGTAAGATAACAGTACTACTAAATCTGAACTGTTCTTTTTGGATCTGATGGTAAAGAGGCCAAATATATGCATTGTAAATTTATTTTCTGTCCGTTTGTCATAAGTTTTAATGCACACGTTTGCACAATCTTAGACACTTCACGTTCCCGTTTCCTAAAATTTAACATAACATATCGAATCATCGCGCGGTCATATTGTTTATAATTGCTAAAATATAAAATCTTCATAGGCCGTGTGAGCTGCATTTATTGTCTCGTCTCACAAAAAGAAACTCACTTTAAAAGTCCTAATGGCTTGTGAGATACTAGACAGGAAGCTAATAAACTACATTTTTTGTCACTGTAATGTTGTTGCTTTCCAGTTCACAAAGAAAAGAAAGAAAATGTCACTGCACAACGTTTTAGGGCGTTGCATAAAAGGAACAGTGTTGCTCCACCTCAGAATTTCGCACGGCCGCCATGTTTGTATTACTAACGGTGGTTCATTAAGAAGTGAAGCGATAAAGTATCTTTAATAGTTTCATTAAAATCCTGCAATTAATTAAAGTACTGTTGGGAGGAGAATCACGTAACCACGATGATAGCATAAGCCTGTCTCATAAATATAGAAAATAGGCTAAATACTTGTAGAAATGAAGCTATTCACATTTGGGCAGTGAACATAAAGTGACACACCGATAGTAATAGAAGAATGTATATTGGCACTGTCTCAGACACAGTAAGACAGAAAACGCGGAGTAGGGAGTGCTGACTAATGCCCATACAAAATTATTTCTTTGCAATTAACTGCCATATAGATACTAAAATCACATTTCTTTCATTCTTCTTTTCCATTTCCTTAAATATGCACTGTCACAGTAACAGAGTCGGGGGGGGGGGGGTGAAAAGTGGTGCTGGGCAGGATGTTTGGATCCACAAAGCAGAAAATATCAGGACGGTAGATAAACCTGCACAACGAAAGCTTAGTAATTTGTACGGTGCATCAACTATTACGACGGTGATCAAAACAACAAGGTTGAGATGGGCGCGGCTTGTAGCAGGCAAATAATACCTGATAAATAGTCTACGTGTTATATTTTAGTAAATAAACGCAATAGACATGAACGTATCTTCTCACTAGTGCCTAAATATTCGAAGTGATTTGTTTCCTTCAGATTTATCTACCAAAATTTTGTATACACTTTTCATATCTCTCACGCGTCATAAATTCCCTTTCCATACTTTTGTGGCGCAACAGCCCAACTTGGGCGTAGGCCGCCTACTTTTTTAGGTTTCTAAACCACACACAATTAGACACACCCAGTACGACTCCTTAGAACAAGTGATAAACCCGTCGAAGAGACCGCTACCTACACAACACACAACAGACACAAAGGACGAACAGCCATGTCCTCAGCGGGATTCGAACCTAAGATCACAGCAAGCGAGCGGCCGCAGACCTACGACTTAGACCACATGGCCACGGGGATCGGCCTCTGTCCATCTATTGGACCAATATTAACAACAATTTTAATCTGCCCAACAGATATAATATAATTTTTAACGTGTATTTCAGTTTCACCTGACAATGCAACTAACAAAGCACACAACTTGGGGATCGTAAGTACAAGTATTGTTTAATTGATACGTGTTGTGGCCTCATTCGCCATCCTCAGGGGATGTTACCGTTTTTATTGTTTTATTGTAATTTATTTTTGATTGTTATGTTGTACGTCAAAGAATGTAGAGCTCTTAGTTCCAAAGAATATAGAGCTCTTAGTTCCAAAGAATATAGAGTTCTTAGTTCCAAATAATGTAGAGCTGTTAGTTCCAAAGAATGTAGAGTTCTTAGTTCCAAAGAATGTAGAGCTCTTACTTTCAAAGAATGTAGAGCTCTTGGTTCCAAAGAATGTAGAGCTCTTAGTTCCAAAGAATGTAGAGCTCTTTGTTCCAAAGAATGTAGAGCTCTTAGTTCCAAAGAATGTAGCTCTTAGTTCCAAATAATGTAGAGCTCTTAGTTCCAAAGAATATAGAGTTCGTAGTTCCAAAGAATGTAGAGTTCTTAGTTTCAAAGAATGTAGAGCTCTTAGTTCCAAAGAATGTAGACTTTTTAGTTCCTTCCAGTGGCATCTATTGTAGTTTTCGCGAGGATAAACATTGTGTCCAGAACATTTGGGAATTTAACAAGAAATGTTTTTATGATCCACAAATTGTGTACTTTATTGGTAATATTAATTGCAGTATATTTATGAAATTTAGTGTGAGCGACCGATACCAAATTTCATCGCAATCTACGTATTACTCCCATAGATAAATCACACGGAACTACAACCTCCTTTATGTGTTTCTTTATGGTCTTTATGTCAAGAACACAGAAGGCAGAAAGAAAATAAAATCTCTACTGATAAATGTCAAGTACTAAGGGGTTTCCTTTGTGCTTGTGGATGACCAATAAGACACCTGCATCCTAAGAATGCATGAAGGGTCTGTGCCCCTTGTATGCTAATGACACGGTGCAACCAGTTTTTGTTTAGGAAGCAATCCATATACGTAGTAACCTTTGCCTTCTGTCTGAGCAATCAAGAAGGGGATGACGTTAATAATGATCTACCGCACTGATTCTCACGCGATCCGACAGTCTGTTATTTCATTACGATGGTCACGACCATAATATTTGGGTTCGATAATTTACTCCTATCTCCCTAACTTACCCGAACCAATTTCTTATTACATTCTGAAGTACAAGAACTTTACTCGATGTCTGATATCTAAAATCTAACAATTTCATAACCTAATTACATGTAACATTAACTTGTTCTCCCTGGAACTATTATTATTTAATTTATTTAATCACCTTAATATTGAGATATTCCTTCAACATCGCCTCATCTCAGTTTCTTTTCCAGTGGACACATGCGAGTGTCTCCCTACCTGTCTAAAGGCGACCGAAATGTAAATCAGATTACACATGTCCTTCTGTGGTGCATTCAGCCTTAATCTCTATTGGCCAAACGGGCCGCCCATGTCCCGTTAAATGTAACTATGGAAGAATGAGAAAACGCTCTTCCAGTGAAATGCAGGGATGGGCATTTGAAATGTAATAACTCCGATCGTCAGCAGCTACATTTGGATTTAAAAGCCGTAAGATCAAGTTAGGAGTGGACTACGTGTCTTAGCATCTGTAACGATCAAAAATCCCCTGTGCTAATTTCATAATGTCAGGGAACCAGAGACGTTCTAGACGCATTAGTGAAGAGATAAATCATCAAAACTCTCGGCGTGATTTGATCTTATGTGGCCTTGTAACTGGGATGGCTATTACCCGTCTTGTCACCTCGGATACCGGGGTTCGATCCCACGCTAGCGGAGACCGTGGCACTGAGAAGTTTCGACCCAGCACTACAGTTTCCCCTTTTTCTACTAGTACTTCTTCCTCAGTACCCACATTCATCTCTCACCGACGGGATACAGTCTTAACAATTGACGGAGTCTTTAAATATATACTTATCCATCCCTTGCTGCCCTGACCACAGCTGGTTACCAGAATATTCAAAAGAAAGCACGAAGCAGTGCATGTGTTTGTACGGTAAATGGCTCTTTGACTTGTTAATGTCACAATATGCAGTAGCTAAAACTTTAAAGAAGGAATATCCCTACAATTTACAAGGGTATTTAAAGAAAATCGAAAATATTGTTTGAATTTCATCGGGGATATCAATCGCAATGTTTACATCTTTTTAACAGCCTTCAGTAACCTTCACACTTTCAAGATTTTGTGACAGCTGTTTCTGTTTTCTATTAGGTACAACGTAGGAAACAAGAAACGCAAAAGTTAGACCGCTATATTACTAATTTCCGTCACCTTACCTCCTTCGCTTTACAACGCCGTACTTTGTCTTCCGCTTATCTCTAGCAGAAGGACGAGCCGGTACTGCCTTAGAACCTTCAGAGAAATAAATTTTCTTTCACCCCTATCTGCCTCGTAGTAAGTGTACACCCACACTTCTGCTTCTTCTTTCCAGCATATGTTATACATGTCTATTAGACTATTTCATAGTCATGTGTATTCAGTATGACTGAACTCCGATCGAGCGATTGATACGCGTCTTTCTTTTTTTTTCTTGAATTTTCGGTACGACAGCAGCTTAATCTGATTCATCGTGGCTTCTATCAGTGTCTACCAAAACAGTAAATAGTATCTCAAAATAGGCCATGGCCATTTTCGTCACCATCTTTCCCGACCCATTGCTCGCAATAACATTCAGGCCCATAGTTTCAACGGATCGCGTTGCTTGCTCTCGTGCTCCTGGAACCGTCCACACTATGGAGACACTGAAGTCCGTGTGCGAGCCCAAGCACGTGTAGTCTGTACGTACCTTAAGGGGCATTTTTGTGTTTTAGGTTTTGCGACAAAAATTATATTAGCATTTCTCATCTCCTCGATAGTGCTTGTCCTGCCCACCTCGTCATCCTTGCAATGATTATCCAAATTATACGAGTATTTGGTGAAGAGTAGACAGTACATTTCTTTAATTACCTATTTAATGCTGAATTAAAATCCGTGAAGGCACCTCATCAAATTTCCACTTTCTTTGTTCCGTTCAAGTCGTTTCTAATTGACCAAATATACTTTTAGAATTGTTTAAAGGATTTTAATACAATTTCAGTACTGATTTATGTTTTCTTGATATAAAGGTAAACTAATTGCACCCCCAAAAATATTCCTTACTCGCTGTAAGTGTTGTAATTTGACCCCTTGTTTAAGTAGGTTTTGTACGTTACTATTGATTTCAGCACTTCCCTGCCAGATGGCGACAGTGTACGGAGAGGCTTCTGGCAAGACATTTGAAAAGCCCTGCCTAGTAGAACAGAAGTGGCAGCATTCTAGACGCTAGCTGGCACTGTCTTTTTTTTTCATGACGAGAGCCCAAGTGGGCCTAGGCCTCCTCATTGTTGAGGTTTCGAGATCACACTCAGACACACCACACTCGGTAGGACTCCTCTGGACGAGTGATCGGCCCGTCGCAGAGACCTCTACCTGGCAACACATAAAACTCTCACAAGTGGCACTGTTGAGATCTAAGTTTTATTTTCAGTTAACACTTCATTTAGATTTGTACGCTTCATGCTGGCTTATTTTAAAAGAAGCTGAAGTTTTCTATGCCATTGTTATTGTTATTCTTCTTCTTGTTATCGTTTTGAGATTAGCACAGTTTGATTTTTATAATTAAACTTGTATTGTATATTAATACTATCACTTTTACCTGATAAGTATGTAAGTTTATTAGTCATAAAAGTAATGCTTTTATTGACGCTTTGTCGAGGACAGGAAACACACGCTTTGACACAAGTAATCTGGGCAGTTAATTTCAGTAACAAAAAACTGCATACAGATAAAGGGTAGAGGTTTTTTAACCTTTTGAATACGAAGTCCAAGCCACTCTGCAATTTACAAGTCATTTATGTCGTCAGTCCCTCCGTGGAGACCATTAACACATCTTATTAGGCCTACATACTGAGCCTGACCATTGCAGTGGCCTTTGGACGACTGGACTTGTTTGTCCTGGCCTTTGTCAAGTATAATTACTTAAATACGACAATCTACATTTGTAAAGGACTGAGCGAAAGAAATGCTACAATTGTACTTATGCACAGTACGTACAAGGTCTCCGTCTGTCCACGCTTTGTAAAACGGTATATATATATTTTTACATAAAGTTTCAGGCCCTACCTCACAGAGAGCACCGTGTACTTCCATTAGAAAGACAAATCAGTTAATGTCTTATAGGGAAACAATCGCTGTTTTTCGTTATAATCATACGGAATGCATCAATACACTGTGGGGCAGAATACAAAGTTCTTAGCGTTAAAGATGGCGGTACGTATAGTTACCACTGGCTTTTAAGGTTTAGAGTAATTATTTCCATAGTTTATTGTTGGGGCAAAAGGTCATATATATATATATATATATAGAATGCTATACAAGGATAGAAAGAGGCGGGGTAGGGTGGTTGTTAGCAGGAGTGTGGAAACTGAGAGGAATTAGAAAGAGAATTTGGTATGGGAAAATGCCGTTTTTGTCTAGGTGAGGAGAATTCAAAGATGTATGTTGTTTCGCTGTTCAGAAACTGTGAAAGGAAGTACGAAATTTTTAAATAAGAATAATGGTTGAATGTGAAAGAGGTGGTAGCATACAAAATGTTAAAGTGCAGTAATAAAGCTCTGGTTAGACATATAGATACATACGTAGAAGGATTTAAATGTAAGTTGTTTAATAAGTTAAAAAGGATTGTGAAGAAAACCGTATTTGTATTTAACCGTGACAACCGGCTGTTAATCAGTAGACAGTCCAACGAAAGCGGGAAGGAATAAACTCAGTAAATGTTATTAATATTTATTTTTTATTTTTTTTTAGATCAAGGCGGTTAAGCAGTTGAGTCGGTTTAAATATATTCTATAAAGGGACATTCTTGTGTACTAATAAATATTCTGGCTTCGTTTAGTTTTGAACTGAATACGTCCGGTATGCGAATCATTCGCCTTAGCTCACAGACAGTCGGCTCGAGCATGTAGCGTCGCCTACGTGCTTCTGATTCTAAGGTATCTTCGTGCATTTATCAAGCCTTGCTTTGTCTGGCCGCGCTGCAAGTGGGACAACAGTTGGCCGGGAATGAGTAGAAGAGGTTAGTCGCTTGAGATGATCTTCCGTCTTGCAGATGACCGCTCTGAATCGAAGCTAATGACTTGGTCTGTGAGCTTCAGTGGGCAGAGACGTATAAAATGTTGCATACTGTACTCCTGACCCAGTACAGACTGCATTTAGTTCCAGTAGCATAACTTCCAATTTCACCGCAACTTGTAACCAAAAAATTTGGTTTCAATCTGTACCTTGAAGCCGATTCCGCTGACAGCGCCGTCTAAGGCGTGGGTCTGCGGCCGCTCACTTGCTGGGATTGTGGGTTTGAATCCCGCCGGGGGGCATGGATGTCTGTCTCTTGTGAGTGTTGTGTGTTGTCAGGTAGAGGTCTCTGCGACGAGCTGGTCACTCGTCCAGAGGAGTCCTACCGACTGTGCTGTGTGTGTGCGTCATTGAGTGTGATCAGGTGCAACAAACCCCTATACACCTACTAAGAGACAATAAGAAAGAAAGAAAGAAAGAAAGAAAGGAAGAAAGAAGTATATCATGAAGCTAGGAATTTCTCTGACCCTTTTAAAGTACATCAGTAACTATGAATACCACCTGCTTTAAAATTAATGAAATTCTAAATATTTTTTCATGGGGCATTCTATAAGTTTCAAGGCTACGGTCTGGATGGTCCGCGTTTCGATTCCTGGCTAGGGAAAGAGACTTTTATCTTCTGTAAGACCGGTTCTGGAGCCCACCCAACCTCCTGTTCAGTGAGCACCGGGGTTCCTTCGCCGGAGGTGAAGCGGCCGGGGCGTAAGGCTGACCACTCACCTCCATCTATCTTCGAGGTTAAGAATGAGTAGAGCTATACCTCTACTCCCCCTATACGTCTACATGGCATGGACAGGGACAACTTCACCTTTTTACCATTCTGAAAATAAACACCCGACATTTCTCTAAACGTAATTACAAGATTTGTCTTTGTAATAAAGATAATTTTTTTCTCTGAGTATGTATGAACTAAACTAGGCTTTCTCTTCTTCGGCCGGGTTTCTTTCTGAAAGATTTTTCTGTGTATTTATGTTGTGTGTGTTGTGCATGGTCACAGGGGACTCAGCGTGTTTTTTTTTTTGGAGGGGGGGGGGGGGAGCAGGCAGCAAGCTGCAACTTTCAGTTCACCGGACGGCGATATGCGGCTGTAATATTAATTACAGCCCACAGTAACACATGTCGAATTATCGACATGTGTTACTGTGGGCTGCGCTTCTTAACGAACAATTCTGTGCACCCAGTTGAACTCTGTTCGATTGGAACTCGTGTGTCTGAGCAGCACAGTCCTCTTCCTCGTCTTCCTCTGTCCCACTCACCATAATAATTAACATTATAAGACGGGTTTGTAATTTAACGCAGGTGATCTCCTACAAAGTTCATTGACTTTTTAAGTTAATGGGTTATTACATAGAAGTCTGTTGTTCCCTGGCCTGTTAAACAGTTGCTCGGTAGCAAATTACGTTTATCTGACGTATGGCTTTCAGACTATTAAACTATACATTTGGGCTTGTGGGCAGTGTGGCAGTACTCTTATAGAATATATACCGAGCGAAGTTTTAATACAAATTTCACAAAAGTTTAATACAAAAGGCTGCCTTTTAAAATATTGCTATATTTTTAAACAAAAATAGGGAAGGCCTAATTATTCAGCGACTTCTCATTTCGATTCTGTTATTCTGAGAGTGATGGTGTGTTATTCAATATCTGCGTGCGAATGTCTTGAAACAGTGACGAGTGCTCTATCAACAATACTGTCCATCTTACAAAATAAAACATTCATCTCATTCGACGCAAAATATCTTCCTTAATTGGCAAAACTTTGTTAAATAAACTGTAAACAACAAGAATTAATTCGCAACACTCAGACCAACAAAATGCACAATATTATTTCTTAGATATTTACGTTACAATATCACATAAAGAATTCCTGCTCGCTTCGATCCCCAAGGGACCATCATCAGGGAACCAACCAAAGAAATACTGCATAAAACTAAATTAGCAACTTTTGTACGCAGTAGGCATGATGTAAAGGAATTAAAAGTTCAATCGTAGACAATTATCTACATTTTAACTATTAAACAGCTAATAGTTAGGTAGCTAATTATTTAAAATGTAGGTATGAGATTTTAAAATATCGGAAGATGAAATGATAATTGACCATGGATATAGGCCTTATTATGAGTGATAATTAATAGATAAATTTCCCACACTTTCAAGCGTAAAATTCTTAGAAGTCATATATAAAAAATGTCACAACCTACCTCACGGAAAATAAATTGCATCTTCATTACAAAAACAAGGATTTAATACTATGTGGACATATAATCGACGTGTTGATTCTGAGAGTCGCATGGAACACATAAAGGCATTGTGTTGTAACATCAGTGCAGGTGTACAATTCGGTTTCAAAAATCCATGTTTGTGATTGTGTAATCTATCTAGGCCTAAGTTATTTTGATTGTGGCAAATTGCTATCAGAATGTGACTCTCTGTTTGCATAGATACCTTACTGATTAGAAATACACATGCGCTGTGTTTCCCAATGATTTCTTTCTTATATTTTAGGACAAACGAGTGTAATGAAATAGACCTCCTTAAATGTTCTGATGGCAGCAGACTAAACTTTCCAGTACATTTCGAAGAAAATTTCCTCTAAGAAGTATAATTCTTAGGCATATTTTTTTTCAAATGTATAATACTGATTTTGTAATAAATGGTTGTTAAATAGTCAACGAAATGTGGCAGTTCAGTGCGCTATGACTCAAGGTGCATTAATTACATCTAAGCATAATTACTGTTCGTGTATGTTCATGGTCGGATTCTATACCCTGCATGGGTGTAAATATTTCATATTCTCATTACTTTCGTTACGTGTGGACCGACACTTTGTACCATCTACCTTCCATCCGCTAACCATCTAAGTCTCTAGGGAGCAAACCCGACTGAATATTATCAACTGACCACTAGATATCCTTATTTCTCTGAGATACAAAATGTAATTACCACCACGCCAACAACACGTCTTCTAGACGGCAGCTTAAAGGACACTAATTAACTTACATGTTACCTAATCACACCACTTTAATTTAGAATCGATTGCTCTTTGAAACTATCATTAAATGAGGTCGGTCTAATATTTAGACAGAACTACAGTTAAACATGATTACACAAGTATAATTTACACATCTGTTGTCACGTGATATATTCATGTTTTGAATCAAGAACCCACCTCTGTGGTTTGTACGTGCATATTATCATGCAGATTCATTTTGAATATGTAATTATCATTCAATTTCTACATACCTGCCACATTTTCTCATCGCTGTTCTCGTCATCTCACGATCGAATTTAAAATGTAGAAACCATTTTCAGTCCTTGCGGGCGGCTGCAATTGGCACGCAAGTGATCGATACTCACGGACCGTCTGCCCCGAAGTTACATCCACTGCCATCTCTTGGTTGAATATCTGAACTAACACATCGTTTTGTTCGGCTACCCGTTGTGAGTCGACTGTCGACAACATCGTGCAGGCCGCTTTAAATTAAATCTCACTACACCGATTAGAAACTTAATGCGCAATTCTGGTTACCTGATAGGGCAACAAGTGTGATATAGTGCGATATTTAATGCAGGGCAGAGCTTAAATTCTGGACGTCTTGGGATAATACACTTATTTTTAGAGTGTAAATGTTTTGCACTATCCATCTGTAATCAGCGTTGCAGGTTTGCAAGAGTCCACAATCCTTTAATGTTAGGACAGTTGGTACATGGTTTTCAGTTTAAGGTAGTTCAATCCTATCCATATCCTCATTCTAGATTATCTCAAGGACCGCTTCTATATGTATCCTTTGTTTTATCCTTGTTTTATATGCATTTTGTTCAGTGTCCTAAAACTCTACAATGTTGATTATAGATCAATAAAGATGATCTTCACGTTATATTCACCGTGCAGTTTGATTCAATTAGCAGTATTATAACCAACAAATATACTTTTTGTAAACTTAATATTATTCATACCGTATATTTTAACTTTATATTCACAGTCCCACAAATGTACAACTCAATCACATTAATTGTGCAATTCCACTGTCCTACATGTTTCGAACCCTTAATTTGGGTTCATCTTCAGGGACTCATTACACACTATTCACATCAACTGGTACAATTGTTTACATGAATTCTTTACATCTGTGTAAAGAATTCATGTCTAAAACTAATAAAAAGTGAAAATTGTGGTTGTTGATTTATATTGGTTAAAATGCTAAAAGTTGTATAAAAGTTGAATTGTCTGTGCTGATTTGATATCCTGTTTTATCGGAGTTGGTTGTCTGCTGGGTGTTGAGAACGGTAGGTTGTCTGCTGGGTGTTGAGAACAGTAGGTTGTCTGCTGGGTGTTGAGAACGGTAGGTTGTCTGCTGGGTGTTGAGAACGGTAGGTTGTCTGCTGGGTGTTGAGAACAGTAGGTTGTCTGCTGGGTGTTGAGAACAGTAGGTTGTCTGCTGGGTGTTGAGAACAGTAGGTTGTCTGCTGGGTGTTGAGAACAGTAGGTTGTCTGCTGGGTGTTGAGAACAGTAGGTTGTCTGCTGGGTGTTGAGAACAGTAGGTTGTCTGCTGGGTGTTGAGAACAGTAGGTTGTCTGCTGGGTGTTGAGAACAGTAGGTTGTCTGCTGGGTGTTGAGAACAGTAGGTTGTCTGCTGGGTGTTGAGAACAGTAGGTTGTCTGCTGGGTGTTGAGAACAGTAGGTTGTCTGCTGGGTGTTTAGAACAGTAGGTTGTCTGCTGGGTGTTTAGAACAGTAGGTTGTCTGCTGGGTGTTGAGAACAGTAGGTTGTCTGCTGGGTGTTGAGAACGGTAGGTTGTCTGCTGGATGTTGAGAACAGTAGGTTGTCTGCTGGGTGTTGAGAACAGTAGGTTGTCTGCTGGGTGTTGAGAACGGTAGGTTGTCTGCTGGGTGTTGAGAACGGTAGGTTGTCTGCTGGGTGTTGAGAACAGTAGGTTGTCTGCTGGGTGTTGAGAACAGTAGGTTGTCTGCTGGGTGTTGAGAACAGTAGGTTGTCTGCTGGGTGTTGAGAACAGTAGGTTGTCTGCTGGGTGTTGAGAACAGTAGGTTGTCTGCTGGGTGTTGAGAACGGTAGGTTGTCTGCTGGGTGTTGAGAACAGTAGGTTGTCTGCTGGGTGTTGAGAACGGTAGGTTGTCTGCTGGGTGTTGAGAACAGTAGGTTGTCTGCTGGGTGTTGAGAACGGTAGGTTGTCTGCTGGGTGTTGAGAACAGTAGGTTGTCTGCTGGGTGTTGAGAACAGTAGGTTGTCTGCTGGGTGTTGAGAACGGTAGGTTGTCTGCTGGGTGTTGAGAACGGTAGGTTGTCTGCTGGGTGTTGAGAACAGTAGGTTGTCTGCTGGGTGTTGAGAACAGTAGGTTGTCTGCTGGGTGTTGAGAACGGTAGGTTGTCTGCTGGGTGTTGAGAACGGTAGGTTGTCTGCTGGGTGTTGAGAACAGTAGGTTGTCTGCTGGTGTTGAGAACAGTAGGTTGTCTGCTGGTGTTGAGAACAGTAGGTTGTCTGCTGGGTGTTGAGAACAGTAGGTTGTCTGCTGGTGTTGAGAACAGTAGGTTGTCTGCTGGGTGTTGAGAACAGTAGGTTGTCTGCTGGTGTTGAGAACAGTAGGTTGTCTGCTGGGTGTTGAGAACAGTAGGTTGTCTGCTGGGTGTTGAGAACAGTAGGTTGTCTGCTGGGTGTTGAGAACAGTAGGTTGTCTGCTGGGTGTTGAGAACTGCACTTTTTGTATTTCTGTTACAGTCTCAACCAAAAGTATTGTACCTCAAGCTTTTAACGTAAGACAAACACAACCTGCATTTGAGAGTGAACAGAAGCTACAAAAGCTACAAAAACATTGTGATGACGTATGATAATGCCAAATGAACCAGTGACAGTGAGGTGAACCTTCTGGTGTACTGTGATGATGGCTGGACCACAGCCGAAACATGTGTAGGGTAAAAGTGTAACAGAAATACAAAAAGTGTATTTGTTGGTTATAACACTGCTAATTGAATGAGGATGAGTATGGAGCGTTGTTGGAATGATACTGAGAGGAGACTACCGAAGTACTCGGAGGAAAATTTGTCTGGGGGTCACTTTATTCACAACAAATACTACATGGACTGATCAGGGTTCGTGCCTGGGCACCTTTTGATGAGTTTCCCTTCAATATAATTTTGTCTGGTGTCTGATTCTCCTTTCGTGATTTGTTCTTCTACCCAAATATTATTCGGGTGAACAAATGAAGGAGGATGAAATGGGCAGAACATATGGTACGCATGAGGAAGAAAATAAATACGTAAGAAGTTTTGATGGGGACATCTGAAGAAAAGAGGCGTTTTAGAAAGCCTAGGCGTAGGTCGAAATATAATATTAAAATGAAACTTGAAGGAATATAGTACGAGAGCATGGACTGGACTCATGTGGCTCTGCATAAGGACAAGTGGAGGGCTGTTGTGAGCACTGTAATGAACTTGAAAAATGAAGCTTCGCGATATTAAACCCTGAATTTCAAAATCTGAATTGCTCGTGTAACTTAAGGGATCCGTCAATCCTCCTATTCAGTGGCATTTTCACTGGGTAAAGCTGTCGAAACGTGAAGCTGACCATTCACCTCCATCTATTGCCGGAGTTAAGTATGCGTGGAGCTGTATTTCCACTTCCCCATATGCCTTCATAGCGTTGTACAGGGGAATTTTTACGTTTGCGTATAAATATTTATTTTTGTCTATTTTATATTATAAATAATATTTATTGTAAAGTTTATCTGTTGTGAACACGCTTAGCCTCACATCGTATGCAGCTCATTTACCGATAGGTTAGTTTGTTGTGTTAGCATAGAATTTTTTATGTGTGTTAAATAACTCCGTCTATAATTGTTCTGTTATATAAGTACCTACCCGATAAGACAGATGGCAGTGTGACTTAGTGACATGTTTAATACATTACCAACAACTTAAACTTCATAGAAATATAGCAGAAGCCAGATCTTACCAGCTGATACCAGATGTCCGTTTGCAGGCTGTGCAGTATTTTTCCGCCCTTCAGATGTCTATTTCTATACCCGCCTATCCGCTATGTCAACATACTGACACCGTAAAGAGTTAGCTCCTACTGACAATGTCTTCTTCTAGTTGTCTGATGACAATTCTATTCACGTTTTTGTCCTCTGTCTCTTGTTATTCAACTAAAACAAACCGAATTTCTGGATGTAAGAATTTCGCAGTTTTCTTCAGTTTCAGCAAATAAGTGTATTGGCAACACCCTTAAGTAAGGTGCCGGTATAGCTCGATCGGTATAGTGAACAGGTTACAGGGTGAATGTCCGTTATTTACTGGTTTTGTTCCGGGAGTGTTAAGAAATTTGTCTGTTCTTTATAGCGCCCCAACCGGCTCTGGGGCCCATCCAGCCTTCTATTCGATACCTGGCTTTGGCGCTGACATCGAGGTTCAAAGTGGTGCCCTTGCACCATCATGAGTTTTTAAGTAATTTATTTTTTATACTTAATTATTCATTGAATCAAACTATAGAAATTCTACAAAAAAACAGAACTAAAATTCGCGCAGTTTCAGCAGTTTTAGTCTAAAGGTGACTTATATAGCTGCCATCTTTAAACAAAGTCTGGTCACTTTACGTGTAGGTAATGTGCACCACTTTGCCATAAATCTTGCCGGTGCTGGTGATACCGGGTGACGTCCCCGGAATATAGCAGCTGGGGAATGAAACGGACCACTCACGCCTATCTCGTGCCGGATTTCAAAATGTGTGGAGCTATACCTCCAATCCGCCCTATGTCATTGTGAAGTGCTCAGGAACAACTGTGTCTGTAGTACACATATTAACCTTTTTAAGCCTAGTGGTTAGTTTATTTACCACCACTGTTAATATACAAAACCTCTGTGTTATGCCCACACAATATATTTATATGTTCTCTACGAATCTCAAAACAAACAGGGATTATTTCCCTCTAGGTCATTAACGCATTGGTTTTTATAACCGAGAAGGATTGTGTTTACTGCGCGGTACGAGCTAAACCTTTAAATATAAATCAGGTTAATCTTACAATTTAAAGGGCGAATATCCGTTTAAAGTGATTAACACCGTCGCTAATTGGGTTAGCATTTCAATTTGTGTTCGCGAAGTCTAGAACTTAAACCACGCCCCGAATTTCGGATTCCCGTATGCAGTGTTTCATGTATTTCGTAATTTCCTACGTGCAAACAAACGCAACTAACAGCAGCTTCATTCCAGTTCACCTCCAATTCATAAAATGTTATGATCCTAACGTAGACAGGTTTAAAAGTGTCGTTTAATAAAGCATTCAGATTGCTGCGTAATACAACGATGCTACTTTGACTTCGCAGATTATATTACAAGGGTGGCCAGCTAGGCGAATTGCAGGAGGCAACGTAGGCGAGAACGATGCCTTAATAGAAGATAAAATAAATTAAAATATTTTCCTTGCGAGATTTCTACATGGACTGCTTGACCCATAACATGGGACCCATAGGCTGTCCCGAAACTTCGGTGAACAACTATCTAAATACGCTACGTAACATCCCAGAGAAGCGAAGGCCCAGTATCTTTCCTTATTTGATGATTACTTATTTATGTTTGTCCAGTTACGTGAGGTTATTTCCAGTTAGATGTGCGTCTCCTGTGTTTAGAAAACCATTTAGAAGGCCGTTCGCAGTCAGCCTTAGGTGCATGTACACTTCTTACAGGTAACTTGTGCGAACCGCATTGTGGCCACCGCCTGTTATATGTCATCGTTGACGTTATTCAACTCTCTTGAGTTGTGAGTTGGTAGCGTTTTTGGAAGAAGGCTGCCGTGGTGTGCTGTGAAGTCTTGGTCCGGCTGTCGATAAAATATCTGACATGATAACAGATAACTCTTACAAAGATTTGCCAAAATTATTCCCGTTAGTGATGTCGTGGGTTCAAATATGGGTCTTGGGCTCGGCTATAATGGTACATTATTTTGTTGTTGTTTTTTTTAGTCGCTGTAAGGAACTGCAGGGATAGCAGGCCAAGGTAAGCTACGATCGTTCCCTGCCACATTTTTTTCCAGTTTATCACTCATTAATGTTCGTGTCATGCTACATTATTTACTCTGACATATTTACAGCTCCCTTAAATACACCAAGGACAATATCGGGATTTGAAAAACGGACCTTACGCCCATAAGTCTCCCTTTCCCACGTTTCGTTTTCAAGTAAGGTTACCTCGTAATGGTTTCAGAATTGGTGCACAACGTTAAGTGAATGCACGTGCTTTGATGAAGAGCGGCGTTGGTAACTTCATGAAATTAATTAACTTTGACATCCCAGTTATCTTTAACAACAGTCAAGTACTAAGCCCTTTGCCTTATTCCAGCACTAAATTTGTTTATCCGTCACTCTTTAGGGATCCAAAATCCTTCCTTCTAGTGGATTGATATTTATAAAATTACTTTGGCGTCCAGGAATCCTGTTTTCTTAAATATTTTCAATTCATGGGCCATGTTTGTTAGTAATGGCAAATGAGCAACCAGTAGGTACTTATTTATAAACGAGTGATCTTACCCAAGAAGCAATAAGCATTCTGCTTTTATCAATTCATCAACATTTAAAGCCACGAAAATTAATACCATGTTTGGGCCGAGCCATGGCCCAGGCGGTTAGTCGCCGACCTCTCACCCCGGGAGGTCCGGGTTCGATCCCGGGTCAGTCCATGTGGGTTTTGTGGTGGACAAAGTGGCACTGGGACAGGTTTTCCCGGAATACTTCGGTTCTCCCCTGTCAATTTCATTCCATCGGTGCTCCATTACAAGGAAAAACGAAAAAAAAAAAAACTAATTATCTAATCATCTTTATCAGAGGGTTGCACAATAAGCCTTAAGGCTGCGGTGCGTCCGTAGATTCTGCTGCGGAGCTCTTCTCCATAAAAAAAATATCATCTTTGGTTTGCCCGAATAGCTGAGTAGGTGACGTACACACAAAATTATTTTTGGAACTTCCGGTGTGTCTCTCCACATTACACGAAAGTCTAAAATATGATTTAAGTTTATGTGTTTTATAAATCTTCTACGAGATAGTTAAAAGGAAGCAGTGACATTAAATTTCTGGGAAGTGATGGTTTGGTGGGACACAATATTTCGAGCCTCTTTTACTTTATATAATAATGAAATTCATGATGTGGACTATTTGACAGTACAGTACATTACTATTAAAGTCGTATATTCCACAAGAATGGGATGAGCTGTTCATGTATCAACCATGCGACAGATGATAAACAAACACGGAATGTTATTATAAATACATGAACTATATGGATAGACATTGTTGAACTGATGACATTGAAGTCTATTTTAAGAGACTAGGGTGTGCGCGTGTGGATTGGATTCAAGTGGCTTAGGAATGCTTCGGACTTTATTGAACATATTAAATTAAACTTTTAGTTCTGATGAAATGCCACTATCTCAACTAATATGCCGTGTACAGCTGTAGAGTATATTGGCATGTGTACCAAGCAGTTAATATGTTTTATATAAGACAGGCAATATATGTATAACGTCACATTGAGGCGCGTTCTCCTAACTATTGTTACCGTGGAAAAGCAGTAAGTATTACACATTCAGAGTGCGTGTTTGTAGCCTAATTATCCGGCATGCAAAGTGCATGCGCCGTATTATATTGTCATCTGTGGCCTGTCCGGCTGTACCATATTTTTACACATTATCTCATAAACGGCACACCTTTCGGAAATAGTTACTGAAAATAAAACGTGTGTTTTGATTTTCTCTACAACTTATGTCTGAAATATTTCTCGTTGTAAGAATAATTCCGCGAGATATTATCACAAGTGTGCATAGGTCTTGCTGTGAAGTACCCGGTAGTATTGTCAGATTTTAATGAAACTTGAATTTTCTGGACAGATTTTTCGAAAAAATACTCAAATTTCATAAAAATTCGTACAGTGGGAGCCAAGTTTTCCGTACGGACTGATAGATGGATCGTCAGAAGGACGGACCGACCTGACGAAGCTGATAGTCTCTTTTCGTAATTTTGCGAACGCGCCTAAAATTTGTTTACGCTTAGTTTGTCGGGGTACTTTATTTCTGCCGCGGGTGGTGTATTCCAGCGTTAGTTAAAAGGCTCTTCATCCCATGAACCGTAACCTTTAAAAAACGACATTCGAATATTCATCTACGGAGATTATTTTCCGAAATGTTTTCCTATCTCTCTCCTGTTACGTGAAATTAAGGTAATGTTGTCTCGGTTCATGCCATGAAAGAACATGTGGAAGTGGAGGTATAGCTAAATTAATTCTTTCCTTGGCACCAGGTGGAGGTGAGTGGTCAACTTCACGCCCTAGCCGCTTTAATTCACATCTTGACACTTTGGGAGAAAAAGTACGAATCTCTCACCCCTACGGGGAACCGAGCAGCAATTCCTCTGTCGTCAAGCCTGTAGCCTAGTCACTATGCTGACTGAGCTATTCTGTCTCCTTTGTCCCTTTGTAACTTACACTTTCTCGTTCGTTCTCCATACAGCTAAATCTTTACACGCTTTTGTACAGGTCATTATCTTTCCCAAGGGGAAGGATAGCCGTCAAAGCCATGCACATTGAACACACTAACCAATTAACGGCCTTCTTGCATCAGAATCCTTTTTAAGAAACTGATATTTGATCAGCTAGCTAAGAAATTGCCAGCCTTTTTGTGGAGCCAGGGTGTTAATTATCATGTTCAGAAGAACCAGCAATTCAGACAGACTACAAAGGATGGGATTTTAACAAAGGAATAACAGGCAGGAAGACCAATTTAGTACCAAACATTTGCAGTCAAAAACTTTAAATTAATTACCGAATTTTCTTTACCTTTATTACTAAAGCTTATTAAGTTAGTAATGTAATACGTACTTTAAAATATAAAAATAGCATAATTAATTCTAAAGGCGAAACTTAGATGTTATGAAGATGGAACTCTCGTGTGATTCGCTGACATGTAGAGCTCGGATACCGCCGTGTAGTAATTCAGCAATTTAACGCCAGCTTTTGATAAATCGTGAAACTTTTAAAGGACTTGATTTCACACACATCGTGAGTTTTCTTTTTTATGTTGTTTTGTTGTTTACCTTCTAAGAAGAATGTTTCATGCAGAAGCAGTTGTAAATTTAATGCTTGCTTGTTCCTATTTTCTTCTTTATTTTATATCACATGCCACTGAACGGAGGGTTTATGTGTTGGTACTTTTAACAAAGCGGGGGAAAGTGGTTACGAACTGAAAAGTATTCTGTTCTTGCTGTTGAATGAGGTTACAAACGACAAATAATTTGAAAAGCTTTGGGTGAGAGGTATGCAAAAGAAGGGATGAAAATCGGTTGTTTCTGAGTTTGGAATTTGAAATGTTTTGATTTTATGTTTGTTAAGAAGACTTTTAATAATACGACGTTTCGGTTAGTAATATACTTTTGATTATCTGACGAGAGAATGAAATTCCGTAATTAGTCATTAATGCACAATATTTGCTTGATAAGTTTCAAAAGTGCAAGCAATATTTCTGCTCCGGCCTCTGCTTGTCATCTGCTTTTTGGACAGCCATTTTCTCTCTTTCATTGTAAAATGGAACGACCGTTTTGACAAACGTAAAAGGGTAAAGTTTTCCCTGTAGACGCCATGCAGACATATAGGGGGAGCAGCGGTATAGTTCCACTCATTCTTAACCTCGGCTGTAGATGGAGATGAGTGGTTAACTTCACACCCTACCACTTTACCTCCGGAAAAAACGCCGGTATCCACTGAATAGAAGGTTGGGTGGACCGCAGGTGTGGACGTTTTGAAGAAGATAAAAATGTCTTTTGCCTGCCGAGATTCGAACCCCGGACCGTCTAGTACGTAGCATAGTTACTATATCTGCTGGGATACTGATATTATTGTAATTATTTGCAGATTTTTAAACTAACGGTTTCTCGAATTCTTCAATATATTTTTTGTTCAATATATTTCTAGTCATTCCCTTCGTGTTCTTTTGACGGAAAGTATTTCTATAATCACAGCGACTATAAAGCGCCATGTTGCTATTGGCCTACTTTGTAATTCACATGACAATGCAGTGCTTGTCTACGTTTTATTGTTGCACATATCGGAACTTCTAACACAAAAATAATTTTTCAAACATGTTCAAATAACAGTTTGCGTGTGTTCTTACACACGTGTGTGTATGCAAGTATGTATGTATGTATGTATGTATATAGGCGTGCAAAATATGTTCAAGAAATTAATACCAAATGACTACTTTGCATTCTATGTGCTCTCAGTACTCATGTGGATAGGCTGTACATACTTTCACATAGCTATCTTAAGACATAAAGGGACAAATTTACAGGAAAATTAATCGAAGAAGCAAAATTAAAAACAATATTCACAAGATTGGGAAGGTAGCAAGAATCAAAGAATTATGATGGTGTATTTCAAAATTTGTGCAGGCTAAAGAAAGGGTGAAAGGGGGTGGTATTTAGTATCCGTGAGGGAGATGAGAAATACATGCATAATTTTAGCCGGGATATCTGAAGGAAGGAGGTAAGTGTGAAAGACCGGATACAGTGGCTGAAGATACGATCCATAGCGTGATTTATAGGCTTGATATATTTTGGTCTTCTGAGCGACTGTAAGCTCCTCAAGAAAGACTTTTCTTCAGATAGTTCGAAAGAATAAATTACAAATACAAAACAATATTTTAAAGTTCTTGTAACAAAGTTGCTGGTAATGTGCGGCAATTAGTAATTTTACAGCTGTCAAAAACACTCCATCATTTCGCGTAGCCCGAAACAGCTTAGTTCACGTCTCACTGTCTAACTTAATTTTCTCAAGGAACCTTGACTCTGTCCTTCTCTAAATTTCTTGTGGCCCCAGCAAATCATCCATTCAGAAAGTTACCCCTATCAAAATTGTGTGTATTTTGCCCCCCCCCCCCCAACTTGAAAACTACATGCCAAAATAACCCCTTCAAGCTACAATAAAAGTAGTATTTTATTTTTGGACTTATTCACTCTTTAGACTTTACCTATACTCCGTTTTTAAAATAGAAACTAAAACACTACGTTTTGGCAACAGGATGAGCCTCCGTCCTAAGGCAAAAGAGCTACAGAAGTTTGGAATAGCATTTCCTATCGGGTCCAAATTGTTTGGTTTATCCATTACTCTTCTGCCGGATGACATGACCGTTCCTACCCCAGACATGTTGTTTTTTTAATTTTAATTTGAAGGCGGACGATTGTCAAAATCTCAAAGACTGAATTATTCGTAATGTGATATACCATTGCCTGAATGGTATAGAATTGTATTATTTTATTTATTAGTAGTCAAATAAATTATACTATTAATATGTAACAACTGCATCACCATATTGTATTGATTAAGATCATTTATAACAGCGAAAAATACAGACATTCTGAGTAGTCTGTCTTTGTTTGTCCTGTATAACAACAAGTTTAAAATGTGTATAACAGGCTTTTATCTTTTGTTTATAAATATGGATGCTTAATTTATCTGTCACTGTAAGACAAAAACAAAGATCTGGGTTGTGCGTATTTATGGGGAGAACATTTTAAAGTAGGAAAAAATTACGTAAAATAAAACTGAGAAAATTGCAAATTTAAATAAACAAAGATAAGGTAGACTGGTTATACAGGTGATGCGGAGTGAAAGATAAATCGATATAAATGGTAAGAATGACTCGAGCGATGGATCTAGATGATAATATTAGGATAATAATATGGAAATTGATCCTGGAGAAATATGTTACGAGCTTTAGGACAGAGTGTAATGGCGAGCTGTTTTAAACACAGTAATGAGTATTTCTGTTCTGTAAAAAACAGGACTTTCTTTTACCAGATCAGTAATCAGGTAGTACCAACTTTGCACATGAAACTCTGTACGGTGGAGTTAGTAATGTAATTATGTTACTTTGGAGTAAGAGAACACAGACGAAGAGATGCCTGAAGATGGCATGACGTCATCCTGGTGTATGTTTTGATGTTGTGCTGAACCAGTTGCCGAAGACAGCTAGAATTGCAAAGAAAACTTCTTCGGACACACCGTAACACATTTTCATATATTCTATTTGTATTATAATTTAATATTGTTCGATCTGAGATTCTCACAGCAGTACTGATGAAGATTCAAGTGTTCTTGGACATTAAACCGTGTCGACATTTGCCCTTCGACACGGCGTGACAATGCAGACGATTTAAATCTTTATAATTAAATATTCTTTATGCACGTAACACTTGCTATTCGTTACATTTTTACGAATGTTTTGCGACTTCATAGTAATTATTATTATTATTATTATTATTATTATTATTTCGTTCTCTGTTTATTTATTTATTTACGTTTATTAAAACCAACTTATTAGTTGCAAAATTTGTTGAACCATATGGCCTCATTTACTTTTGTCAATTATTTCTTATGTTCTTATAAGTTGATGTTGCCTGTTCGGCATTTATAATCTTAATATCATGAATTGTCGGCGTTTTAGTTTTTATATTCCTTAAAACTAACTAAATACACATTCATAAATGTATTTATTTGGTTTTTAATAAATAACATTTCAATTGTGTTCTATTTGAGATCAAATTTCGGCCGAAGAACAAGAAAAAGTTATAAATATTTACAATAAATATATTAAATCCCATTACATGGATATTTACATAAGGAGAATAATACTGAAAAACGAAAAACAACAAAAACTACAACTATAACAATAGCCTTAACTTCAGGGCAGAATAAATCTTAATATTTCGGCTTCAGTTCTTTTGATGACTCATATAGGCTATTTGTTTTTTAATTATTCATTTATTATGCAGATTTTAAATTCATGCAGTTGTGTGACTAAGTAGACTGTACGTTGTAATGCTATATTTGTAACATATGTTAATAACATTCCCTATATTTTAAGATAAGTGACACAAATATTACAATCCGTAATGCGACAGAAATTTTTATAGTTATTGTTTAAAAACGACCGTACACACTATCATTGAACATTTTGACTTAAAATACAGGGTGTTTTTATCGCTTCTCCAACCGTGGCAGCTTTATCGGATAGAAAGCTTGCAACTGCCGACACAGTCTTTAAACTGCCGTGCTCAAGGTAATGATAAAAGAGACACTATATACAACTCTATCGACTGGTGCGACAAGAAGCCTTGTAGGCCTAAATAACGCAACTAAAACCCTATTATATCAGGCATGATAATGATTAATTTTCTCAACCTTAACGCCTAATCTCTCCTAACTCCATTTGTATGTTTATGAATGGGTGAAAAGTGATAAAATACGTGGGTAGGCGAAGGGAAAAATAATTCGTGTACTCTCGTGTTGTATGTATTTTTAATTCACCCTACTGAAAGTCCCACAAATATAACTTAAATGAGGAAATTGCACTTTTAGGCTTATCTGTCCAACTGGTTTGTGCCTGTGTTTTTTGTCCCTAAATGCATTCAATCAGGGAAGAGGCGGTTTTCGAAACTTCTAATACGGGACAGTGAGGTGTAGAAAGAGCCTGAAGTAGTTGCACATCAAAATACGTAGAGTAAGTTAGTAGTAGAAGTTCGAATTTAATATAATATTTACATAAATTAATTGGAAAAACATCTTTAACTGAAGATTTAGACCAGTCTTTTAAACTTGACATTAAAGCATTTAGCACACATTTATTAGTTGCACTCAATATATTAAACACCTCTCTAAATGTAGTTTGTGGCGTCTTGTGATTGTTCCGCTGTGAGTCCTATATTATTCTAAAATTATTTACTTTTCGCATCATCATATGCAATGTATGTAACATGCTCTTACAAGACTACAGGAATTGGATTAGAAACTTTCTAATCTTAATGAAAATAAATTTGAATTTTCAGTCATTTTAAGCAAGCTCAGCTGTAATATCGGAAATTGGGGGGGGAGGGGGAGGCACAGTGGGCGTACGGCTTCACCCCCTCCAAACACTTTGTTTACGCTATTATTTACTGTCAGTGGTTGCCCCGCGCCCACGGATTTGAGGTCACCGAAGTTCAATAACACTTTTTTACCTCCGCCTATATGTGAGAATATAACAGCTCTCTTCATTTCAGTGTTTTTTTGTATCTTCAGTATTAATTTATAAGATACTTTTAATATAATAAATTGAAATAAGTAAAATTGAATTACCACGATATAAATTAGGCTCTATACTTGCAAAGTTTTATCAAATATATTAGAATCCAACCAAAGTTTATGACCGGTTCCGACGAGGATTTCAGTATTGTGGTTCTTAACGCCGCGTGGGCTAATATATTTAGCAATGTTATGGAGGAGCTTGCTGCTTCAAACTTCAGGGCATGCTGAGAAGAGTGCCTCCGAACTTGCTGCTTCAAACTTCAGGGCATGCTGAGAAGAGTGCCTCCGAACTTGCTGCTTCAAACTTCAGGACATTCTAAGAAGAGTACTTCCGAACTTGCTGCTTCAAACTTCAGGACATTCTAAGAAGAGTGCCTCCGAACTTGCTGCTTCAAACTTCAGGACATTCTAAGAAGAGTACCTCCGAACTTGCTGCCTTAAACTTCAGGGCATTCTAAGAAGAGTACCTCCGAACTTCCTGCTTCAAACTTCAGGACATTCTAAGAAGAGTGCCTCCGAACTTGCTGCTTCAAACTTCAGGACATTCTAAGAAGAGTACCTCCGAACTTGCTGCCTTAAACTTCAGGGCATTCTAAGAAGAGTACCTCCGAACTTCCTGCTTCAAACGTCAGGACATTCTAAGAAGAGTACCTCCGAACTATCTTCCTTAAACTTCAGAGCATTCTGAGAAGAGTACCTTCGAACTTGTCGCTCCAACTGCAGGATATTCTAAGAAGAGTACCTCCGAACTTGCTGCCTTAAACGTCAGGGCATTCTGAGAAGAGTACCTTCGAACTTGTTGCTTTAAACTTCAGGAGATTCTAAGAAGAGTACTTCCGAACTTGCTGCTTTAAACTTCAGGATATTCTGACTTAAACTACAGGGTATTGTAAGAAGATTATCTCCGAGCTTGCTACCTTAAACTTCAAGGTATTCTAAGAAGAGTACCTCCGATCTTGCTTCCTTAAACTTCAGGGTATTTTAAGAAGAGTACCTCCGAGCTTCCTGCTTCAAAGTTCAGGACATTCTAAGAGGAGCTCCTCCGAACCTTTGATGCATATATACCGATCCACATGTCGGCACACTGGAATCTTCACTACTGCCCACTTTTGAACATTTATTTATAACCCCCCTAATGAAAGTTGGGAAACACGATACATGATGTGTGTCAACTGTGCCTACGTTTGGCTAGGGCAAAGGGATGTGAAGGGCTGAACGCAGGAACGGTGTATGCAAATAAGCACATGGAGGGAGGAGTAAGTACGCACTAAAAGAAAACGACGCATAGACAATAATATGCAAATAAAAGAATGAACCCAACTGCATGTAGACATCGCCGAGTGAATTAGGTGGAACAAAAAGACAGCCAGGAGGGAGAGGAAGGGGGGAAGTAATTCCCACAAGAAAACGACAGTAGGAGTGACAACGTATCCGCCATATTTCTTTTCTATCCTTTGTTCTTGTCTGAAGCTGTCCGTAGATTCAAACAAGATGCTATCAGTATTAACGGGAAGCCTTAATATTACCGGGTCAAAATTTGTTAAGCGTCTGTACTCTTGCAACTGGAAAAATATGTGAGGTCCTCCGGATTTTAACACCTTTAAGTTTGTAACCACTGTTTCGGAGAAACCTGCTGCACTCATCTTAGTGTAGAGTGTGAAGATGGAGACAGATTTATGCGAAATTTTGATAACCATTTAAGAGACATGTGTCTGAGTTGGCGTTAAGCTGACTAAGAGACATGTGTCTGATTTGGCGTTAAGCTGACTAAGAGACATGTGTCTGAGTTGGCGTTAAGCTGACTAAGAGACATGTGTCTGAGTTGGCGTTAAGCTGACCAGCGTTAGTTCATGAAACCACGAGGGTCACTGATACCAAGACCGATGAAACTTTGTATCAAGGCCGTTTAGCTTATTATCAATTTGCATTGGTCCCTAGCGTGAGTTCTGTTGTACATAATTATACTATAAATTTGATGGCGTTATATTGACATGAGTGAATAGATACGGTTCTCGCTAAGTGTGTTTTATTGTACACTATATACAAAATAAATAAGAACTAAGTCATTAGGTTTTCCTCTAATTGGGCCTTGCGAATTTCTACCTGTGATAGATGACACTGTCAGTGGCTTAATTGTGATTATTATTGAACGTATTTATAAGTACGGGAATTTAGGATAAATGAAGTGTTATACATTTAGTATGTTGAATGGCAAAGATTCATCCTGTTCCAGCAATAACACGATGCTTGCGGATTTCCCATCATCCTTCATTGCGCTGTTACTTGCCAGTTTCGAGTAGGATTACGTGTGGTTTATAGAAATGGTTGAACACTGACTGACATGTCAAAAACCTCTGTCTGGCTACATTTATTTGGCGCTTTAGAATAAGTCACAAAAAGTGCCGATTGGCTCCGTCATGTCTGTCTGCCGGTCTGTCCGCATGTATCCACTCCGCTCCCACTGGAGAGATTTTCGTTGAAATTTAATACCGGGGACTTTTACAAAAGCCTGTTGAGAAAACCAAAATTTACTTAAAATCGAACAAAAATATCGGACACGTTACTTGAAGATATAAGTACCTTTATAATATTGTCAACAGCAGTACGAATTATTTTGTAGCTCAACAATAGTGCAAAGGGAACCCATTGTTGCATTCCATGGCAACACTGAACACTTTTATATTCATAGCTACATCTAGGTAGACAACAATACAAAGGGATCGTATTGTTGCTTTTCCATGGCAAGTGTGGTTAGTGAACGCAACACAACGTACCTTTCTACGTACATTACCTATCTTGTTATAACTTCGTACATTCCGTCTTTATGTTATAAGGCACAAATAATACTTCTTCATCATTACTTGTGACTATCACTATTCAATCGAACCTGAGGGAAACGAGTGTGCTGAGCTGCTTAGAATCACGTGTGTATGACGGAATGGTAATGGAAGCGTAATGTCATAGTCGTTATAATATGGAATTTTGAACGTTTGGCTGTTGTATGAGAATTTAGGTTCTCACCGTAGTGTCTGTGAAGGTAGCTGTCTTCTGGGTTGTGACGCCATATAGTCTGGTAGCTCCTTACCAATGTTTCAGTGGAGTAGAATATTCTTCAAAAACCTTAATCACAAGGTAACGGACTACACGGCGTCACATTCCGCAAGATAACAGTTTCCAGGACATGCGTGTATGATTGCAACTAAACATTTAGCTGAATGACGATATGTAAGGCTGAAATCGAGACTAATTAAATTTTTGACCTCGGTTTTACATTGAACCTTGCCTTTTTGTAATGTATTCAATAATGGAAGTTAGTGCATAGGCCGTGGGTCGTGCTACATTTCATATTAGTATAGCTACATCACGATATTGGTTATAATTAATTATGTACAGTGGCAAAAAATGTGTTGCACTGTAGTTAGCTTATAAATTTTGTTGGATAATCAAATATAAACAGGTCATTTGTGGAAATGAGATGTAAATGGAAATACAATTAAGAATTATATTATGCAATTTTAAGAATGTGAATTAAATAGAACTGGTTTTGAATGAGGTACAATTCTGGGGACAGTTTTTTTTAAACAACAGGTTTAAGAGTTGAATACTTAGTGTGAGTTCGTTAGTGACCATGAATGTCGTTATTCGTAGTATAACACAACATCGTATATTAGTTTATGGTATGCATGAAAAGGCGTAGAAATTATGCTAGTATATATCCGATAACAGACTAAAATGGCAGACCTTCGTTAATACCTAACAAAACAACTAAATGGAAATTAAATTTGCCTCAACATATGGCATGGTCAATGAAAATCTGCCGTTCGTAATGAAAATGTTAATGTATTTTTGTGACAAAGAGAAAGATCGTAATAATTTGATAGATGTTAAGTCACTTAACTGACTGGGTGTGGAAATATATCACGGTCTTCAATATTAAGCACATTTACACCTGTGACAATTCGGAGAGAGAGAAGTAGTTATGAACTGAAATTATATAATTATGAAAATTGAACACTTTTCTTTGGAAGATAGCTTAGATTTGTTTTTATATAGAGTCACTATACTTATCGCGTCTTACTAATTATATTCGTAACAGAACGGTCCCGTTTTTGTGACTTGTTTCGTAGAATAGCGTAACCATTTTCCAAACGACATTCACCATTATATCTGAGCTTCAAACACGACCTTTGGACAAATGTTATCAAATATTCTCAGGGCATTAGTGACAATAAAAAGAAACATAATATCCTTGCAGTTACTGTGGTTTTGAGCAGGCGTTCTCGTACTCTTTTGCTGGCGTACCACTAATGAAATTTACAATTACAATGTAACACCAATATTTTTAGGCGCGTTCGCAAAATTGCGAAATGCGAATATTAGCTTCGTCATATATGTCTGTCTGTCTGTCCGTCCGTCCCTCTGCATGGATCAACTCGGTTCCCATTGGACAGATTTTCATTAAATTTTATATTGCAGTATTTTTCGAGTCGAGAAAATTTCACGTTTTATTAAAATTTGACAAACATAGAACGCACTTTACATAAAGACCTATGTACATTTATGGTAATGTCTCGCTGAATTCTTCTTAGAACGAAAAATGTTTCGTCCAAAAGTTGTAGAGAAAATCAAAACACACATTTTATGCTCAATAATTTTTTTCCTAAAATCGTGCCGTTTATGACATAATGTGCAAAAATATGGTACATCCAGACAGGCCACAGATGGCAATATAATATTGTGCATGCGCATTGCATGCTGGATAACTAAGGCTACAGACACACACTCATAATATGTAATACTTATTGTTTTCCACTGCAACAATGGTTACGCGAACGCGCCTCAATGTTACGTTACACGTACATTGCCTCTCTTGTTTTGTACTGAAATAAAAAGTCGAAATTGGAAAGACTGGCTGAGAACGGAGATATACGTATTTTATGACCTTGATTTCAGGCTTCCGCCGCGATGTTGATGACATCTGCGGTCTTCTGGTGTTCTCCCGTTATTCCCACCCTGCCCCAAGGGCAGCACTTGGCCATACTGAGACCGGTTCTCGCCAAGTATCCGAGAAGCCACTTTACGTGTCTCTCCTCCCCCACCCCCTCCCTCACGCTGTTTTGATTCTTTATTCTTCTAATTTATTCATTTGCATTTTAATTTTTACTGCTGGTTTATTTGTAATTTATTTATCTAGCTTTATTCTTATATTTTCCTCCTTCATATTTGTTTTGTTACCTTAGTGTTTGTCTTGTGTATTTGTACTGTTTTGTGTTGTGCTTTAGTGCTGGCTTTGTTATTGGCTCTTGTTGCTGTTAAGTCTGCACATTAATAAATACCCATTGAATTGAATTGAATTAGTAATAAATCAAGTCATCTATGTTCTGTCAGGGTATTGGATTTCTGCCCCAGTACTTATTTACATTGTTTTATTACATATTTATTTTGTTCCTTTAGTGTTTTGTCTTGTGTATTTGTACTGTTTTGTGTTTTATTAGTGCTTTTGTGCTGGCTTTGTAATTGGCACTTGTGCTGTTAAGTCTGCACGTTAATAAATACCCATTGAATTGAATTGAATTGAATTTACTGTTAATCTATTCCATATTGTTTTTCAAACTGTCTTAGCTGTTTGCATTCTCTGTACCCCAGCATCTTTACTTTGTTTGTATCCATCCCTCTCTCACCCTGGTTCTACCCTATTGGCTGTCATCACATCACACGTATTGCTACCCCGCCGTACTTTCCAGAATCTACGTTATAGGCTTTCTTTCCTACTCGGACTCTTGACCCATGAGGATGGGACCGATACGTTGTCTCGAAACGTCGGTAAACAATTACCACACGACGCCGCGTAATACCCCAGAAGACCGCAGATTTCATACTTTATGATGTTGCCAGAAATGCCGCGTTTTAGCAAATATATATATATATATATGTGTCTTGGATATTTTATTATTTTTAAAATTTTGTATTATTTTTTACATTTCGATTTTTTGTTAGGCTATGTGCCAATAAACAGTGGGTGGACAATAGCGGTACGCATTGCACAGTATGAAAAACCATGAGTTAGGCTATTTGCAGGAAAAGTCGGTTATAAAAGAAGACTCAACTCTTCATTTAGTGGCGAGATTTGAGGTTGTAACAGGGGTATTAGGCAATGTCTATTGGTAAATGCTAGTAGTGCCTTTATCTTCAGAGTTTAGCAGTTTAGCAGTCCGTTTGTAGACCAGAAGATGACCTGTCGCATTCAGATCCTCCTGGTTCACGTGGGCATTCTAAATGGCATATTCCCAAGCGAAATTGAATATCAATGGCAATAAAGCGTATTATTATTGTTATTTGAGACCATTCTCAATAGGAAATTTATCAATAAATGTTAGCCTGTCCGGCATTTGCTCATGGTTCCTTTTAAACATATTTTAATTTACATAACTAATTTCGTGTGTGTAACTCAAATATAGTAGTGCACAAAGCCTTCCTCGTAACTGAATTATAGGTTTTCTTGAAGTGTATAAGTATATTATGTTCTTCCCTACTGCGTTCCCATTTTGCTGAAGTATTTGATGAATGCGGTATATATTATCCTTAGCTGACCTTTTACCATGATAAGTGGATCCCTGTCACCACGATAAGTCGGTCCCTGTCACCACGGCATGGCGCGTCCTCGGATTGCGGATGGAGGAACGGCCTGTGGATATGGATGGTAGCTGCGAATGCATTGAATAAGCAGTCGCGGACAGCCGACAAGGTGTGGTCCTCCAGCTTGGGGGTTGGGCTAGGTGCTAACAACTCCTTACCGTAAAAAAATTACCATGTTACGAAACATTTCACAAGGCCTCGAACCTGGACTGATTCTTTGGTACGACCTAAGGCTCAGGATAGGGACAGGTGGCGGGCTTCTGTGAATGCGGTAATAAATCTTCGGATTGCATAAAATGCGGGGAATTTCTTGACTAGCTGAGGACCTCTTAGCTTCTCAAGAAGGACTCTGCTCCACGGAGTTAGTTGGAATTAGTTAGCTGATGTTTTACTTAGAAATTTATACTGATTATCTCCATTAACTTCACCTACATATAAAATTAACCTTGAAATAAAATGTTGGATAACACTTTTATGTAGTTTGTAGTATGTAGTATGTAGTGATATTGTTGGATAATTAGTAATATGTCTTATCCCTCTTCTTACAAGTACAACAGTTGACTCCTTCTACTGTTGAGGGAATTCTTTCTTATTCCACATAAAATTGACAATCATATATATATATATATATATATGTTTATGTATCACAGCTTACTCTTAGAACTCCTGCTTGAATCAGTTCTGCTGGAATGTGATCAGTACCTGGTGATTTATATATTTTAGCTTTACAATAACCATCTGAATGTCAAAGGCACTAGGCTCAAATACTGGTAGCTAAGCTATACGTATTTCAGTCTGCCTGGCATCATTAAATACATGTACATTCGATGACATACAGAATTCAATCTCCCATCTATTCAAAATACTCTGAGAATCTTCAAGTAGATCATCCTTCTCAACCTTTACAATTATCTCTAGACTAGTAATTTTTCTTAAATTCACGTATGCCGGTACATATGTACACGTCTGTACTACTGTGTTTGGATATCTTTAATTTTACCTTTAAATTATTCATTATTTTGTTTCTGAAATGTCCAATAATGTCACGACTCGCGTTTCTCAGATTTTCTCTACTAATGTTTTGTGGATTCTGTAACTACTCTAATTAGCCTGCTTTACTTACCCACAAATTTTGAACATTCTTTATCAAACCGCGATTTTTCCCCTTTCTGACCTTAATAACCCAGATTCCGTTTAGCTCAAATTTTGAATTTCTCGCTCATATTTTCCAAGCCTTGTTTACATCCCCGCTGTCCTCTTAATTCTCTGTGAGAACACTGATCTCTTGAAAATTAGAATTTTGGATTTGGACATACTGCTGTTATACAGACATACATACATACATACATACATATGCAGGCAGCGGCGCAGTCCTTTCAAAAGAGCGTGTATTGTGCTCTTCACAAATACATATTGTCAATTACAATACACGATGTTTTAGACTTTTTGCCACCCACCCAGACACACACCACACACTGTATTTAACTTTAACGTCATTCTCATAACATATACTGATTATTTCCCTGAACATCATTAACCTTTTTTTCCCGCAGTAGGAACCTAATTCTTGTGTATAATTTAAATTAATTTCAGTGTTCAAAGTACTAAGAACATACGTCATGGTCATGCCTTGCCTAGGCGGTTAGTCGCCGACTTCTTATCGCGGATGTTCGGGTATGATCCAAGGCCAGTCCATGTGTAATATGTGGTGGTCAGTGTGGCACTAAAGGATGCTTCTTTCCACGTACTCCGGTTTCCCCTGTCAGTACCAGTGCACCATAATTTCATTCGTCTATCAGTGACGATTATAATTTTAGTAACTCCAGATATGATATCCAAATATTATGATATTAGTAACTCCAGATATGATATCCAAATATTATGATATTAGTAACTCCAGATATGATATCCAAATATTATGATATTAGTAACTCCAGATATGATATCCAAATATTATGATATTAGTAACTCCAGATATGATATCCAAATATTATGATATTAGTAACTCCAGATATGATATCCAAATATTATGATATTAGTAACTCCAGATATGATATCCAAATATTATAATATTAGTAACTCCCAGAAGTGGGTTTCCACTTACAGGACTACATGTGTCTCAACCCAGAAGACAATGCAAACAGCAGATCTGTTTTTGCTGCCTGAGACGACTATTGGTATTCATTCGTTCACTTTCTGTTGTTGGAGAAAACTGCGTAGCTTATATGACTGGGGTGTGATAAATACATTACTAAATAAGCAGGAATTTTAATTTATGATTAGAGGGAATTTTATTTTCTTATGCGCAATATCCCGCTGTGTTTATGCATAAAAGTCAGCCTGAGGACCATCAAGTAAACTATTTATTAAACGCAGAGCTTTGTTGTCATAATTATGACAGCTACATATGTCGGCATAATTGTCGTTAAGATTTATCTGGCAGTAGTAACAATTGTGTACAGAGGAAAAACACAACAATTATATACATTAATATGAATACAATAATATATCTAAATTTTACATTTATGTGAAGGATTGTTATCTCCAATTTGCCTAATATATTATTAAGTATTATTAAAATTATTAAAATTTTTATCATTTGAAATGACCGAGCCATAATGGAATATTAAACAATATATATTTCCTACATGCCTATATGAATGCATATATATATTTATTCCTGGCCTACCTACATACATACGTACATACATATATGCATACACATACATACATACTTACACACACATACATATATACATACATACAATCATACACACACATATACATACATACATAGTTCACATACATACATACATAATACACATACATCATACACACATACACATACATACATACATACACACACAATCATACATATTTACCATAATATAATACACTACATACTACAACATACATACATACATATACACACAATATACATACATATTTACACACATACATACATACATACATCAATACATACATACATACTACATAGTTACACATACATACATACATACATACACACACACACACTACATACATATTTACACATACATACACATACATACATACATACATACATGTTACACATACTACATACTACACATTACATACATATACATACATAGTTACACATACTACATACAACATACTAGTTACACTACATACATACACACACATACACTACTACATATTTACACATACATACATACATAACATACATACATACATAGTTACACATACATACATACACATACTACATACATACATACATACATACATAGTTACACATACATACATACATACATACATAGTTACACATACATACATACACACATACACATACATACATATTTACACATACATACATACATACATACTACATACATACATACATACATAGTTACACATACATACATACATATACATACATAGTTACACATACATACATACAACCATACAATACACATACATACATACACATCAACATATACATAATACATACATACATCATACATACACATATATACATACATAACATATACACATACATACATACATACATACATACAATATACACATACATACATACATACCACATACACATACATACTACATACATACATATTACATACATACATTACATACATACACATACATACATACATACATATTACACATACATACACATACATAACATACATACATACATAGTTACACATACATTACATACATACATACATACATACATTTACACTACATACTACATACTAGTTACAATACATACATCACACATATACACATACATACATATTTAACAACATACATACATACACATACATACATACATACATACATACATATTACACATACATACATACATACATACATAGTTACACATACATACATACACCACATACACATACATACATACAACATACATACATACATACATATATACATACATACATGCATACACACACATATACATACATACATAGTTACACATACATACATACATACATACATAGTTACACATACATACATACACACACATACACATACATACATATACATATATACATACATGCATACACACACATATACATACATATACATAGTTACACATACATACATACATACATACATAGTTACACATACATACATACAATACATAGTTACATCATACATACATACACACATCATACACATACATACATACATACATACATATATACATACATACATGCATACACACACATTATACATACATACATAGTTACACATACATAGATACATACATACATACGCCTACATTTAACACGTGTATATATGTAATACTCAGTTACTATTTCAATATCAGTTGCAAACAGTGTTGGCAAGATACGGTAAACATGACATGTATGTAATAAAGGTCGCTCGTGTGAAGCATTTAGCGTAATTCAGAGAAACATCCTGCAAACTGATCATATATTTGCATAAAATATTAATACGAGGTGGAAAGAAATTTGCATCAACAATAAATAAAAAATGATTACTCATGAATTATGTAAAGTATTTCGCAACATCCTACACCTATCCACTGTTGTTATCGTAACAGCATTGACACTCATTGTATGTGACTTTTGTTCTGTAATGAGGCAGCATTCCCATTCGTGTGACTTCCATTGCATCTTACTCGAGATCTAGCAACGTGTCGCTCCTATTCGTCTGTCCCTGAAAAAAAGTAAAAGAAAGAAATGTAGGAATATTTTTATTAAAATAAAACTACTGTCACTCCCCTCCCCTCTCTTTCATTTTTTTCCCATTCCCATCATCGATTTTGCCATTTTTATTATTTTTTCTCCTTCATGCCCCCCTCAATTTCCTGTTGTCTCCATGCACGCGTAATGCCGCAGCCAATCACCATCGACTTCCGCGGGAATTTAAAACGGTTCCTCCCTAACTTAGGGGAAGAGCTGCAATTTATTCCGGCATTTCATTTGGATTGGGAGGGGCTAGGCGTCCGCCCGTCTGTCCGGATGTCCGTCCGTCCGTCCGTCTCCCCAACTTCCCGGCATGCCCATCGATCGCTTGGCAAGCAATACAACTAGCGCCACTCTCGGGGAAAAAACTGAACTCCAGATAGTGCAAAGAACTCACAGTTTTTTGAAAGGGTTAAGCATCCTCTCGTCTATTTTGATTAATTATAATGTATAGGCTTACCTCATTGTAGATTAAATTTTTACAGTCGCTTAGTAAGGAAAAAGGTTTGACTGGGAGCATGAAATTATATCAGATTAGTCCAAACAATGTTATTAATGGTGGTCAGGGACACATCGATTGATCGATTGTGCAGATGCAACGTTATTGAGCTCAAGAAGGTGACAACGTCATTTGTAATAGACGGTTTATAATAATAAAACATATAACACACCAAAGGTAAAGTTATCCGTGTCCACGCGATGATGTTGTATACTGGCTGGTGAAATGTATCTCCACTGGTTGTTAGCGTCTGTGCTACCTGGATTTGAGGGGACAACTTCACGCCCCAGCTGCTTTACCCCCGAGGAAAATGCCCCCGTTGTCCACTAAAAGGGAGAATGGGTGGGACTTACAGCCGGTCTGAATGCTTTAAAAATATATAAATGTCTTGGCCCTTCCGATGATCTACGTAATTTTAACACTTTCTGGTAAATGACGTCTACATTAGGAGACACATGTTAATTCTGCTGTCGTATTGACATGGAATTTGAAAGCATTTAATTAATAATTTATGTACTGAATAATAGTTTTATCTTAATCACTTGGACATTTGTTTCTTTTTAAATTGTCATCAAAGATTCACAAATTGACAGCTTTGAGTTCAAAATCAAATTTGGCCAGTAGAGCCTTCCACTTCCTTAATATCAGCATAAAAAGGTACGTCCATCTTCGCTGTCAGAAGCTGTAAATTTGAGTCCGTTGACGTAGACTAGTTTTAAATACGGAGAAACGGCGGTTAACGTAATCCCGAGTTTTCCATAAAGACTAGGTCCGGAAATCGCGGTGCTTTTAAGTAACATAACCGTATTTTTGGCCGAAGAATTACTTTATACACGTTTCCTTAACGTCGCATTTTGACACTTTAATTTTCTTTAATATATATTTTTGTAAATACTAAATTTGCCATAAATTTTCAGGTCTTTTCCGTTTGTTTTTATAGTACAAGGTTTGAACTTTTGCTGTCCTATAATGTCCCGTCGTCGTATTCTTGAAAGGCTCCTGTGACATTTTAAATGCGTCTTTAAAGACTAACTACATAAAACTGACTATGACCGGAATTCCAGGCTGTTTTAATGTCAGCATGAAGACAGGAGGAAATCTGTACATTACTAGTATGCCTTTCTACAAATGTCGAGTATGGTACATATTTATGAGATTATTGTGTGACTCACTTTGGGCGTAAGGACCTTTCATGGAGAGAGAAAGATTGAAGATTTTAGAAACTATAAGCTGGAATCCAGATTGTAAACTACGTAATTTATACAGTCTGTTACGTCTTATTTTTTTAATGTGGTGTAATTTTCTACATTTTTGTGTGTTCTTATTTTCTCTCTTTCAGGCACCTTTAGTGTCTTAATATCATCCTGTACAAAACAAGGTATTAATTAGGTCTACATTAGTAACGTCTGCATGTTCATAGCTATTGTCATTAAGCCTCGCTCCATCCGTAATTAGCTAAGACCTGTCCGTGCAAGTTTGCAGTGCATTCACATTTGGTTCCTTCCACACACACACACACACACGGTCGTAACCGCATTGTATATAACTACACTCTAATGTTTATGAGGCAAAACATGAAGGACATCACGGAGATTAACGTTAATTTTTTTTAATTTTAAGTAATCGTTAATGAAATAAATTTTGGATAAAAGGACTGGTTTTAACTGGCAAAAAATAGGGTCTAATTTCGATGAATGTAGTAGCGATGAACTCGGGTTTTAATTCTTTAAAGCATGAAACGTATTTAAATAAATTTAAAAAATTTACTCCCTATCACACACATTATTTTAGCCTATATATTATTATTTTATGTAATGTACCAGTGTTTTGTACCATGAATAATGTTTCAGAAAATGGTTGAAAATTTAAAACCCTAATTCGTCTGAATCTTTAAGTGTTCATAAAATTTATTTTGTCTCCATCACAACGACCAATCTTTTAGCACTATAGGGAAATAATTACTGTTTATAGTGAGAATCATACGAAGTACATAAATATACTGTAGGCGTAATGCAGAGTTTCTGGACCTCAGAGAAGTAAGTAGTAGACTGAATGTGTAATCACTGTGCTTAAGACTGCAATGCAAACACGCTCCCCTCTGTAGCTCATTATCTAACATTTTGGAGCACACACATTACTGAATGTTTGCCCACACAACGCATTTATGGATTTTTTTTTTTGTAATTTTGACAATAAACAGCTAGTATTTCGCTAAACAACATTGAAAAATTTGTTTAGGTAATAACAGCACAAATACACACAGTAAAACAGGCTTCTGAAACAACCGATTAGTTATCCAAATTTTATACTGTAAGTACCGTGCATTTTGTCGTGAGTTTAAGTCAAACCCACAAATACATGAGATAATTAACAAGTATAACATGTATTTACAACACCTACATATGTTTCGGCAAATAAATTGCCATCCTCAGGGGGTAACCCGCTGAGGATGGCAATTTATTATCTCATGTATTTGTTGGTTTTGACTTAAACTCACGATTAGTTATCCCTCCACCCTCCTTTAAGTATTAAATAAAATAACAATTCTTAAAAACAAATGCAGTGAAACCTGTCTCAAAAGGAACCTGGGCATAATGGAAGTCTCTCTGTAGCGAAAAACGTTTACAATCCCGAGGATCTGGAGTCCCGAGATTTCAAACTTCAAGTACTTCTATCAAAAGGAACCTGGGCATAATGGAAGTCTCTCTGTAGCGAAAAACGTTTACAATCCCGAGGATCTGGAGTCCCGAGATTTCAAACTTCAAGTACTTCTATCAAAAGGAACCTGGGCATAATGGAAGTCTCTCTGTAGCGAAAAACGTTTACAATCCCGAGGATCTGGAGTCCCGAGATTTCAAACTTCAAGTACTTCTATCAAAAGGAACCTGGGCATAATGGAAGTCTCTCTGTAGCGAAAAACGTTTACAATCCCGAGGATCTGGAGTCCCGAGATTTCAAACTTCAAGTACTTCTATCAAAAGGAACCTGGGCATAATGGAAGTCTCTCTGTAGCGAAAAACGTTTACAATCCCGAGGATCTGGAGTCCCGAGATTTCAAACTTCAAGTACTTCTATCAAAAGGAACCTGGGCATAATGGAAGTCTCTCTGTAGCGAAAAACGTTTACAATCCCGAGGATCTGGAGTCCCGAGATTTCAAACTTCAAGTACTTCTATCAAAAGGAACCTGGGCATAATGGAAGTCTCTCTGTAGCGAAAAACGTTTACAATCCCGAGGATCTGGAGTCCCGAGATTTCAAACTTCAAGTACTTCTATCAAAAGGAACCTGGGCATAATGGAAGTCTCTCTGTAGCGAAAAACGTTTACAATCCCGAGGATCTGGAGTCCCGAGATTTCAAACTTCAAGTACTTCTATCAAAAGGAACCTGGGCATAATGGAAGTCTCTCTGTAGCGAAAAACGTTTACAATCCCGAGGATCTGGAGTCCCGAGATTTCAAACTTCAAGTACTTCTATCAAAAGGAACCTGGGCATAATGGAAGTCTCTCTGTAGCGAAAAACGTTTACAATCCCGAGGATCTGGAGTCCCGAGATTTCAAACTTCAAGTACTTCTATCAATAGGAACCTGCCTGCAACGGGGAAAAAAATTCGGTTTCTGGCGGTTCCGTTGTAGGCAGTTTTCACTCTATAAAAATGCACCACGTACTTATATGCAGTCTATTAAATACGTCACCAGATTTCAAAACAAATTTAAAAACGGTCGCGTGGTTTTAGGTTTTCGCCCCTGTCTAGATGAGGTCTTAGCTCTTGTGGGATTTTGAGCAGTGTCAGTGGGTAGGCTGTGACCGATGGTTCGGGAGAACATATCGGTCCTATCTTCAGTGGTCAAGATGTCCAAGAAACAGTGTTTTCAATATTGAAACTAATGCTTGGGTGGGGAGGGGATGAAACTCCCGAACAGTTAGGACTTCCATGAGAAATGTCTTTTTAGCATTCTTTTGTGGTAAGGTATTTGAATGAAATATTTCAGGCCAGGTTTACTTAATCCTTCGTATGAAACCTCAAACATGAGATCTGCGCTTTTCTGGTATATTACGCAACGTTGAGTGGTAGTTCTGTACCGACGTTTGGGGACAACCTAGCTATCCCATTTTCAAGGGTAAAGAAGTCCAGTGAGGCCATGAAGCAGTTTAATATCCCAGAAAAGCGCAGATCTCATCTACATCGCGGCGGAAGCCTGAAATCACGCAACGTCAGACATATTTAATTAAACGTGTGTATAGGATTTTATCTCTCTTTTCTACAAACAGATGTATTCTTCAATATCCAAGTATTCTGGAACATTTCTTTGCGGACTACCCTGAAGTTGGAGGCAGCAAGTTTTTTCCGAAACGTCGCAAACTATTTACGAAGCGACAAGACACAGGAGGCCTGAATCTTCATCAGGACAACTGTAAAAACCCCAGATCTGGCAGAGGCCTCTCCTTGAGAAATGCTGTTTTCTGGGAGCTTATGTCCCGTGTTTTAGTAAATACTCGTATGCATTGGCATGCAAAGGAGCGCGCTGTCTCCTCTTTTTTACCCTGAAGGTGTAGAAAACGCAGTCCTCTGATACGTCTCTAAATTTCTGCCAGATTTCACGGAATCAGATATCAAAAGACAGTATTCTTCATAGCAGCCACCCTAACAACCGCAAATTTCACAGTCTTTTTCTTTTTATGCGCTACAGCCGTAGGGAATATGTTCAGCTGTTTTTTTAATGAGAAAGAAAACTTGGAAATGTGATTTTTATAATTTTGCTAATTATAATAAAGCTGGATACCTGTGTGTGTGTATGTGTGTGTACACAAGGTGCGGCCAAAGCAGAATAAACATTCCTATATCGCGCCTTCTCCGCATGACTGCTCGTGACACTTCACAAATATGCTCTCAGCCTTGTGTGATGTACCCGTGATTGCTTTGCCTCCTGCTAAGTTTCGAACGTAAAGAACTCCCATCCTTTCTTCCTTTAATTTATAATTTCTCATTTTCACTGAGATTTCATGCATGCTAACGTTTTCCTCCCCAGGGGTTGTCGTCAAGACCGGATTTTTCTTAATATTTCTTCCTCGTTTTGTCAGTGGCGGCGCCGTACGAACAAAACGTAAAACATCTTGTTTTTACCTCAAAGTTTTACAACTTATCTTTCATTTGCGGAAGGAACCGTCATTATGGGTTAGTTTGGTCAGCGTTAAAACCCTCCCAAGCAATATTAAAATAAATTTTCTATAAAATTCCGGAACAATAGGCTTATGAAGATATTGTACACAAAATTCTGACGTATTACTTGTGAAGTTTGTACTTTGCAGAAACGTAACAGACGAGCGAAACATTGAGGTGGTAATAACAGTAAAGCAAAAGGTAAAGCAGGCCTGGACAGGCCGTTAGGGTTCTAGGAGGTTGAGGCTCCCAGATTTCTAGACAGTCGGCACATGAAGGTTGTAAGGTTGTCAGCCTTACGCACCAACCGCCTTTAACCCCCCAGGAAATATTCCTGGTATTCATCTCGGTTAGAGACTGAATCGACCCCAGGGCCATAGTGCGACCAAAAGGATTATGTCAATGAAAAATTCCAATGACACCATCGAGAATCGAACCCGAGTATGAAAATTATGGTCTTCTGGTTGACAAATTGCTTTTATCTATACAGGTACCAACATTTCGGAAGAACATTTTTTCCTCGTCTTCATGGTATAAAAGTAATAAGAATTCATTACTCTTCAATCCTAGATTTGAAGGCGACACTTTTCTTCAAGACGTTGATACCTGTCTGTCAAATTGCAAGGCTTCACATCCCAAAATGCGCTAACCTTATTACTTTCAGGATTGTAAATTTTAGGCCGCTGCTAAGGAATATTTCTTGAGTAGTTCAACGACTCACAGCGTTTCAGGTAGATCTCTGAAGTTTGAAGGTGATTAATCAATTAACGTTTTAAAGACTAAACTGATTCTGAAACACATTTAAAGAGTCCACTCGTACCGGGCAGTAAACACGCTCCGTCTCGGTTTTTAAAACGGATAAGGTAACGGTGTACAGACACATAACCCTTCTTTGTTCTAAGAACCATACAAAAAGAACACAAGCGAAATCTTTGGGCAGAATGTGAAATTGTTTAGTGTTAAACCTGATGGAACATATAGTAACTACTAGGATTAATGGGTAAATTATTTAGTTGGTTGGTTATTTCGTTAGGTGCTTTGTTGGTTACGTGGATTATTGGTTACTAAGTTCGTTGTTTAAGTAAAAACTTAGTTTCTTTGTTTATTAAGTAGTAACATCTGCGCACTAGAATATACTCCATCAAAACACGCGCGGTTTTTAAATGCTTTCTTTGCTATTTTGACTGTAAAATTTATTTCCGATACATATTTACTGTTATAAGCAAATCACGCCGCGAGGATCATGAAGTATATATGCACTGTAGACAAGAATACGGTTCCTAATGTTAAAGGAGGTGGTTCATATGGTAACCACTGTATTGTAAGGGTCTAAATTGCTATGAAAAGTAGGGACTTGTTTACCTGATAGTATTTATAATTAAATTCCCTCAACAACTTTTTATTGTCGATAATTAATACCGCATATCATCGAAATTAACTGTGGAGATAAATTATGCGTACAGACAGACAGACAGACGTGATCTGTACCATACTCTTTAACTTCGCGCAATTCAGGCAAATGACACGTAATAACGAAATGAAGTACATTCCCACGCAGTGTGTTTTCCGGCCTGTCAAGATTCAGGCTTTATTCTGAAACAATGGACATTCGCTAAGACCCCTTGCTTAGCAGTCAGTCCATTGCAAGTCACATATCTACATAGCACAATGCAAAACAGTAATTTGCGGACTTGATACTGTCAGCTGCGGCTGCACGGGAACTTAGCCTGTGATTCAAAATATTCAAGAGAATGTACAAGTATAACAAGTTAGGAAATGTCCGCTTAGACTAAGTCTTCTGGCACATATGCTGTTTTATGGTAAAAGGTAAAGAAATCCCATTACAGGCCTTGACAAGCCCTTAGGGCTCCAGGAGGTCGAGGCTCCCAGGTTTTTAGACAATCGGCACATGAAGGTGGCAGGGTTGTCAGCCCTACGCACCAGCCGCCTTTACCCCCCAGAAAGATTCCTGGTACTCATTTCTGTTAGAGGCTGAGTCGACCCAGGGCCATAGTGCGACCGAAAGGATTATGTCAGTGAAAAATTACAGTGACACCATCGGGAATCGAACCCGCGACGTTCCGGTTTGTAGCGCAGTGCCTCAACCAACTGCGCCACCGCGTGCCCCGCTGTTTTATGGTACTTAGATTTAAATTCGTGAGTCGATAGCAATGAAATGATGTAACCAACCAGGTACCTTGATACATGTACGTAAGTTATTTATTTACATTTTACTTACTTTATATGTTACCTGATAGTGTAATGGTCTTGTGAATATTCCCATTATATTGGCGTTATCCATCATAATATCTAATGAACCGAAACATGTTGGATTGTAAATAAATAACTATGTATATGTATAAATTGTACATGTTTCTTTATATTATTTAATTAAATTTGTGTGTACGGTAAATATATATTACAGAATCAATCAAAACTTTGTCTTATGTTTCGGGAGGAGAATTCTGTCCGTATTAGTAAAATTGTTGCAAGGGAGCATGAACGATTTTTTATGTGGCACTTTTCGACCCGTTTTCGGGTCGTGGCTGTCCCCGTTCTCGAGGCTTCACGATCACACTCAGACACACCACACTTGGTAGGATCCCTCTGGACCAGTGATCAGACCGACGCAGAAACCTCTACCTGACAACACACAACACTCACAAGAGACAGACATCCATGCCCCCGACGGAATTCGAACCGACAATCCCAGCAAGCGAACGGCCGAAGACCCACGCTTTAGACCGCGCGGCCACTGCGATCGGCCAGCATGAGCGATTAATCGATTGTATATCCGTTTCTGAGACACGGAGACAACAACATATCTTAGGAACTTATTTATTGTCCTTGTATCGTAAACGATATAAGTTTCTGTATGTCTGTCATTATGATTCCGAAGAAAACTGGAATATGTCAACAAATTTTAGCAAAAATCAGCAGTATGAAATTTCACAAAAATTCTTCCAGTAGGGGCAGGGTTGTGTCATGAGGACAAACGGACTGACACAACGAAGCTATTGGTCACTCTTCCTAATTTCTTCATTCATTCATTCATTCATTCATTCTTTCATTCATTCTGTAGTTTATCTTACGACAGGTCCGTTGCCTCTTCCAAAGCGAGTTCTCCACATTGTGCGTTCTGCATCGCACAATGTGGAGAACCTAATTTATAAAGCGTCTAAATTTAAAGAACTTGCACAGAGCCCACTGAGAGCATTGGCCCTCTTTTGGAGGTTATCTGCACTATTTCTGACTTCAGTACTAGATGTAGGTGAGAGGTTAGCTTACGAAGGATGCAGTTGAACTATTTAATGGATTAGACGAATAGGAAGGTTTTGTAAAGAAGATTGATGGAACAGAATTTAAAATAGCAATGTTAAGAACTGCAAGTTACAGACAAGATAAGAAAGTAAACACATTTAATATTTGGAACGATATTTTTTTTATAAGGACAGAAGTGATGTTTTTTAATATTGGAAATACTTGGGGGGGGGGGGGTTGAGGTATAGGATATATGAAAATATTGTTAGCAGATATAAACATGAAAAATGTGAAGTGAAAACTTCCGGTGTTAAGCAGACGAAGCTTTTATGCACAGTTTGACTCCACTAAAAAATATCTGATTTGAATCGAGAGGTTAGCTTCCGGCTCCGGCCACTTTACCTCCTAGGAATTATACCCTGACATGATTTGCATAAGACGTTTGGTGCGCTCCGGAGCCATTCTGGATTGGGCGGCGAAGAGAACGTCCTCCGCCTCTTTCAAGAACCGAACCCCGCTCTTCCTGCCGTTCAGCTCATAGCAAAGCCACTTTGATGACCCAGCTCGTGCTTTGTTCGTTTAAGACAAAATATGTAAATTAAGAACATAAGGTAAATTTTCCCCTGTCAACGCCATCAGGGCATATAGGGGAAGTAGAGGTGCAGCTCCACTGATTCTTAACCTCAATAATAGGTGGAGGCCATTGGTTAACATCATGACCCGGCCGCTTTACCCCCGGGAAAGAACCCCAGAACCCATTCGCAATGTGGCTGTCTGGGCCCCAGAACCGATCTGGAAATTTTGAAGAAAAATATATTTTGCCCCTGCCGGGATTCGTATCCCGGACCATCCAGCCCGTCACCTAGTCACTATACCGACTACCCTAGCCCGATTACACTTAATAATATACAAATATATCAAAATATTTATCACAAATTTGTTAATATTTAAAGGCTGCATCACAGAAAACAGAACTACCAACTTACAAATCAGCTTGTCACGATAATATGGAAGCCACCTGTAAGAAAATAGAATGACAGTTGACAAAATATGTCACCCCTGTACGTTCCGCCCCTGTTCTCCATTTTTTTCCATTTTCCTTTCACCACTTCATTTATTTCTGTCCTCCTCTTGCCATGTGCCTACAGACTCCTTTGTTTGTTAACTCAGACTGTAAGAGGAAGTTACTTAAACTTTTTTAATCAGACTGAAAGTTAATTATGGCTGCAAAGAAGGAACCTGGGCTTTTGGCTTGAAGTTTTTTCCTCCCCATAATTCCCCCTAGCCACCCCCTCGCCTCTTTACGTTGCTGTTGCTCTTTGGCCTTAAGTTCTGACGTAGAAATGCGTGTAATGTTTCTTTCCATCTGGAATCTGTACCCTTGTTATAGATGTCACTTAATAAATATATCTCTGGTACTCAGTGAAACGGACTTCAGTGAAATTTTTGCCAGTTTTATCTTACGACAGGAAGTGCTTCTGTTCATTATTGCTGTGCATTTTAAAAGGCAGATTATTTGAAAGACAGACGTCCAGTTCTTATGCAGTGAAAGTTACAAGCACTGATTGTGGAGCGTAAGTCAGATATTGCTTGTCATTGCTGGAAAGTTCTTTATTCAATTTGTGCCATTCATAATGATTAAACCGTTCTCGTTGTTAGTTGTTTATACGTTTATTGTTTATTTTAACGATCCTATCTTGATCCGTGTTCGCGTAGTTGGTATAGTGATTAGGCTGTGCGCTGGATGTTCGAGGAACTTTGGTTTGATTCCTAGCAGGAGCAAACGATTGTTTTATTCTACAAAATATTAGACCGGCTCTGAGGCACAATTAGAATTCTATTTAAAGGGTACCGGAGGCTATTTATGTACCGGAAATGTACTCAGACAAAACCTGTTGAAACAAGATAAAGTCTTTACGTTACTTGTACCGTACATTTTTAATTATATATATCTTATGCAGACAAATGTACACAGTTGTGTACAGTTGTCTGCATAAGATATATAAGATAAAGTCTATCGCATTCTGTTATTTATGGCAGCTATTGTGAGAAGTTTTTAAAATTCACTGTTTTTTGTCACTAACGTCAGTCATTAAGAGGTGTATATTTTATGGATTTATGTCGTTTCTGCAACACTAAGCGCACGTTATTTGTGTTACATAATAGTGTTATATTTTACTCCAAATGGCATAATTTAACGACTTTATAACATTTCACAGGATTCTGTAAATGACTGAGAATTTAAAATGCTGCAATATTGCAAATTATTTTGCATGAGTTTGTATCAGAATTTAAAATCACGGTACGACTTTATATGTGGATAATCACGTTAGAATCTACACCGTATCTCGCTGTCCTACAATACCACGGTGCCGTACTCAGAAGAAGCAGTCAGCATCGCAGTTTACTTATAATTTGTTAAAACAATTTAAATGTAAGTTTATCAAACAAGTTAGGGTCTATTGTTTGATAAAAGTCCATAAAATTGTTAAGATTGATGAAAGTCCACGTTTCTATGTCGTGAGACACTATTAATTATGGTTGCAAATAATTATATTTCCTCATTCTAATATATAATATAAATCCATGATGCATAAAAATGTAATTCAGTATAATTTGAAAGTTATTTTGGTATGCCCTTCATTGTACTACCAACATACAAAAATAATAGCTTCACTGGATCCTGTTTTCCACTTACATTTTCTGCTCGATGACTTGAACACAAGTGACCAATCCCACTGAATAATAAATGATTAATTAGAGAAAAAATAATACGTTTTGGGCGTTGCCGAGAATTTATTGTCACGTAGAGATGTTTGGTGTCCTATTTATATGCTTGTTGTGCATACAGAAAAAGACGAGTTTGCTACAGACCGTGTCGAATTTATAATTTATTGTTCGCTGTCGTTACAGTGTTTTCATATCAACAATGCACTCATTTATCAAGGAACTTTAATGTGAGTGTCACTTAGTAGCAATGCACGCTATGTTTCATCCACAGAATATATTTGAATGGAACACCTCTTGATGTCTTGTGGTTAGAGACTGAGTTTTAATAAGCAAAAGGCAAAGCTATCCCTGTACAAGGCTGGACAGGCCCTTAGGGCTCCAAAATATTGAGGTTTCCAGAATTTCTAGACAGTGGGCACATGAAGGTGGCAAGATTGTCAGCCCTAGACACTGGCTACCTTTAACCCCCAGGAAATATCCCTGGTACTCATTTCTGTTACAGGCTGAGTCGACCCCAGAGTCATAGGCCGGCCGGAAGTATTAAGTAAATGAAAAATCCCAATGACACCATCGAGAATCGAATCCGCGACCTTCCGGCTTGTAGCCTCAACCTACTGCGCCACGGCGTACCCCAGTTTTTAATAAGTAATATGGGTTTATTTGCGGTTTTATTCACGTGGAACTTCTACTTAGTCTATAGAATTATCCAACATAAATTATTGGTAGGTAATTATATCTATCTTGTTTTAATAACATATCGTGTTTGTGTATTTCAAACTTCGCTATAGGTACTGTAGACAACAACTTAATAGTAATAAAATATTAAATCAGTCATCAAAAAAGAAATTCTATGAAATAATTCCTTGGCTACTGACCAGTGTCGAGGAACAAGAAGAAAGAACATCAGAAGTAAATGGACCACATGAAATACGACTAGCAGCAGGTGTTCCGGGCTGCTCGGTTTGCATTCTTATGACATTAATTGGACTGTGTCTGTGTATTCATGAGTCTCATTAAATTCGGACAGAGCAAATAAAAAAAAACGATCTTAACTTTACACGTATTAAAAATAAGCAGAGGTGTTCCTTCTTCACCCGGGATGTGGTTCCTTTCTTCTTCAGCTCCATAATGTGTAGCAGTCAAAGGTTTAAACTAGAAGTAACGCACAAATTAAGAAACTAAAATTTACTCACGTAATTAAATGGAGATTCCACATTGTTATACTAATCTCATCCAAGAAATCTAAAGCTGGAACAACATCTGCTTCAACAGCCATGGTCACCATACTTATTTGCGAGAGTATGGAGAAGATTTCATGTAACGTTACGTGTTCCTTGTGAGGACCGCGATAGGTAATATTGAAAGAGAATCTTTACGTTTTGTGGGCCTGTGTTCAAACCGTAAGAGTAAAATGTTAAAAATGCACATGAACAGTGAACATAGGCGTCCTTTTCACCTAGAAATATAGTTTATTTTACAGTGTCTCCAACCTGCAGTATCTATAATACCATTACATCGACAGTGTAAAGAACGTTTTACCCGATGTTTTGTATAACTGTGAAATTTTGGTTCTTATAAGGATGGCGGAGAATAAGATGCTCAGGAGAATTTTTAGCACTAAGAGAGAGGCAGCAATGTTAATCCATAAAAAGGAGGCAATGAGAGGCTCATCAGTTGGTGCTCTTCTTCGTGGATTATTAAAGAAATCAGGTCAATCAGGTGTGATGGGCTGAAAATGTAGCATAGGGTCTATATGGGAGAAATTGTAGTAACGACCTTCGCATGGATCCGAAAGCGCCTAAAAAAGGGAACGAACACGTCAGAACCTGAACATTATGTACACATTTTTTAAATTGTTTATTTGCTGGTGAATCTCATGCTATCAACAAGTATATGCTGACCGTAGTCTGCTTTTTTAAGCGGATGAACATCTAACTAATGCTTCTTTCTGTCTTCCTAATTTTAGATGCTTAGAATTGTGGAAGGTTTAGGACGTAACAAATGTGTTCGGATAAATCAAGACAACACAGAAATGAATCACGTTAAAAAGTAGAATTAAGGCTATCTGTTGGGAGAATTTTGAACTTGATTAAAAAAAAACACTAACGCGTAACCTATTTTGTCGTATAATAAGATTATAATGGGGTCTGAGCAGGAAAGAAAATATGGCTGGCATAAGTGTAGTTGCCGGTTTGATTTGCTGAGATGAGAGACAACATTTTAAATGAAACTTAATTTGGTGGGACGTGAATAGAATAAGAAAAACAGGGCTAGTAATTAACATTTAACAAAACCACACTCGTTCCGTTTAAATAAAATAAAGTTATATTGTGGACTAGTCAGTTAATTAAATAACTTCAGTGTGTAATTTTCTTTTAAAAATACATTACTTTTGTGGTTGTCCTTTAATAAACTAAAATGTACCTTTTTATTTAATAATTACTGGTCTATACTTTAATCCGACATTTACTTAATTGTCCTTAATTATGTAATTTCTCGTATTAGGAATACTATTGTAATGTTTAATCCATGTGTGTCCATTTATATTAACCGGTTGCTTGTTAGGCGCGAGTTATTTCGCGTACTTAGAAACAATTTATTCTCTTCTTGAGTAATTTCGTGTTTGGATAATTTCGTCAAAGAAACATTTCGGGTTGTCAGATTATCACTGGGGTGAATTATTTACAGTTGTGTGTGACGTGACGCTTTGTAGTTTGGTTACCCTGTAGCTGGAGACCACCTTTCCTCCGAAACATTTGTATCTATCTACAAATTAACACGGCGTTGCAGTCCAATAAATGACAATATTAAACAATATGCCTTTTCACCGTACAAAGTTTGAAGTTTTTATACATTACTATGGAAGTGACTATACTTGCACAAAGGTAAATAATAACAAAAAAGGATAAAATAAATGCAGGACGTATATCAAACAGATGAAGACGTCAACCATGGTGTGAATGGCTTAAGTGAGTGAATTGTTAATTACAGTAACAGGAAAGACGGGCATGGTGTATTAGTGAACATTCATTCTTCGGCCCTAATCTACACTGATTAACATATTAATTACTTGAAATTCTTTGCAGAAATTATTAAATATTATCTGACGGTAGTTCACAACCGATTTGTTTCACGGATTTCCCTTTTCCGTTGTTCATTCTGTCACTCGAACCTTCACGACTATAAATTCACAGAGCAGAGTCCTTCCTGAGAAGCTAACAGGTTCTCAGCTAGTCAAGAAATTCCTCACATTTTATGAAACCCGGATTCACAATAGCCCGCCACTCCATCCTATCCTAAGCCAGATCAATCCAGTACATGACCCCATCCTTCCTCTTGAAGATTTATTTTAATATAATACTCTATTCGACGCCCAGGCCTTCCAAGTTGTCTCATTTCCTCAGGTTTTTCCACCAAAGCTTTGTATGTACCTCTCCTCTCTTCTATTCGTGCCACATGGCCCACCCATCTAATTCTTCTGGATTTGATCACCCGAAATATTTAGTGAGGAGTTCATCATAAAACTTATCTTTATGTAGTCTTCTCCACTCCCCTGTTATCTCGTCCCTCTTAGGCGTTCCTTCCTCAATGTGAAAGACCAAGTTTTACACCCATATAAAATAACAGACAAAATTATAGTTCTGTATATTTTAATTCTTATATGTCTGGATAGTAAACTGGAAGACAAAAGATCCTGCACCGAATGATAGCAAACATTCCCTCTGATCAATCTGCTATTAATTTCTTCATTAATGCAATCTTGGTTTTTAAGAGTTGTTTCCAAATATTTGAAATGCTCCGCACATTTAAAGGAGTTGTTAACCATTTTTATGTCTTGATTTTTCCTGAATTGTGCTCACGTGACATGAAAGTATGCTTAGTTTTCTCAGCACGTACTTCTAGAGCAATTTCCTTACTAGCAACTAATATAGCTTAGGTTTTTTTCTTTATAGTGTGTATGGTTTCACCCAAAGAAGCTGATGTGTACCATTTAACTTTAAGCCCTCTTTGTTTGCCTGAACAACCCTCGTAGTGGCATAACTATTGTTTATAAATCCCAGAAAACATTTAGTGGAATATGCCTATATAAGTTTTGATTCTTTGCGTTTAAAAGCGGCTTTGTTGCAGTTACAACAATTCATAACTGCAACAATAGGATATCAAATATAACAATGCAGGAAATGTAGTCGTGAAGTAAAAATTCTTGTGCGTTTGCTAGCTTCGGTTGTATTACCTCTAAAATTTGTTGGAAGATTAAGAAGTGTTTATAATTTCTTGTAGAACTTTTTCCAACGCGTTTCTGACTCTAAGTTTTTAATCAGAGTCTCTAAACATACGCACAGAGACACATTATTTTTCTATTTTCATATTTCTGATTGCTTGCTTGACACTGATTCCTTAAATTTAAACCTATTTACATCAGTCTAATCTCTCGTTTTACTATTCACCTTTATAAGATAATGGCTGTGCCAACTCTCTCATATGAACTTGAGGCTTTGACTTTAACAAAATAACATTAAAAATCACATAAAAAAGCGGAGGTGAAATCCTTGAAGTCAGTTGCAAAATATACATTATGTGATCATAAAATAAATCCGGAGCTAAAAAATAAATAAATATTTATAATGTTATTGAAATTATTTGTATTATAAGCACAAGCGGACGCAACATTTATTAAGAATGAACGATACACGCATTCCCAAGTTGGGGTGTGGGTACATTCCAACTGGTAGAGGAAACGTAATTAGACCAAAGGAAAGATGGAGACAGCAATTCCCATGGAGAAGGAACAAGCTCTAAATTGGCTGATATCCTGCTGATGATGATGATGATGACAACTACATTATTCCTATTATTTTAGCATTACAGCTTTATTCTTCTCTTTAGTAATTTTTATAGTTTCTCCTTCTATTCCACGTCAGCCTCCAGGCGGCGCTGGTTCTTACTAACTGTGTTTTGCCATTTGCATTTTATTTCAAGTAAGCAATTTCCCATACTTTTCATGCCTGTTACTCTTTTATAGTTCAGTACTTTCCTGCAGGCTACATTCTCATTCACACTCAACCGTTCCCCATATTAAGGTACTTCTATCTTCTACTCGTTTCTGAACATTTTAATAATATACTTTCGGCATCGCCCTTCCTCAAACATACGGGTCATCTTTCTCTCTCAGATCCCCGCCTAATTCCTTGCAGCTTCCAAATCTGTACTCGGACGTAATATTTCTTTTCTCTCGCTTCTCGGAGAGGCATCAAGAGGCACGTGAAAATGTAATCTCTTAACACATGAAGAAACAAACCGAATTATTTCTGCTTATCATCAAATACAATTCTAACAAATAAAGTTGTTTACATCACACATACTATGTGCTCTTGTGAACCCGGTAATTAAACTTCGGGACCCGTAAAATGTATGGAGTTCCTTAGGTAGCTAATTAATTTATTAGCTTCTCAAGAATGGCACTAGTGCATATAGCTGGTTGGTCAAACTGTTAGGTTGTCCTTTAGTCAGTCAGTCAGTCACTCAGTTGTACCTCACATGTGGCTTTTTCTTTACTTTTGTGTCACCCTGTGATGTAGCTTACAAACGTACTTTCAAAATGTGTCATAGCAAACTTACGACGACAGTTGTTGTTCGCTTTTTGCATTATACAACCATCAGACGAATAAGACCTTAGGGAGTAGGGAGGCTGAAGGATTTTACAAGCTAATAGAAGAAAAATATGGAAGTTTAGTTGGCTGGTCAAAACTTTATTTGCCGATGTAGCTTGTGGTAATGTAAGCTTGTGGATTACCTGAATATAACACCTATACGTGCAAATGCACATTACGTGTTTAAGTCGCCTATGAAATCAGGCTCCAGGCCTTATTGCTGGATAAAGCCCACAATTTTATTTATCGTCACATTTTGTTATGAGCTTGTCATACAGCATTGTACAGAAGTAATGTTTATGCAATAGGCTAATTTTAATGCATACTTTGTGTTTCGGTAAGCCTCGAGGCTACTTTGTGCTGCCTTAAGTCCTTCAGATCCCTCTAGCAATTTATGTTTAGAATTTTTTCGGTCTTACGCACTTTGATCTAGATTTTAGACTCTTTTTAAAATTCAGAGTTTCCATATTAATGCTAGACTCTATATCCAACAGGTTGCACATAGGAAAAAAAAAAACGTTCTGTCCCCCCCCCCCCCCAAAGGGCTCATTTTTCTTCCCCTCGTTTCCTCCTTTTCTTTCTTTGTACGTCGAGCTCTTTAGAACATAGGTCTACATCAATACGTTTGATGAAATAAATATCAAAGTAAAGGAAATAAAAAGACTAGTGAGGGGAACAGTGATTGATGTTTGTACAAAATGGCGACGAAAAGCTAAGATGGATGGTTCTCTGATATTTAAAAATAAACGAGCTAAAGACGTACACGATTGCGATATTCGTCTTTGGAAAATCATGATGACTAATTATTTATGTACACATTATAAAAGTAAAACTAGTGGTAGCTCAGTCACAATAGTAACTAGGGTACGGGTTTTACAGCAAATGTATCAGACTTCGATTTCAGGTAGATGCAAGATTTTTTTTCTCATGTCCACGACGTCTATATCTGGCCTGGGTCCCACCCAGTATTCCGTGTAGGGCCCAGGCTCAGAACATGTGCAGCCATACCTCCATTCCCCCACTTCTTTACGGTGTGGTACTTAATTAACCACAGTAACTCTATGTTTACTTTTTACAGTCATAGTAATAATCGTCTTGCATATTGTTATTGTTTAAGTAAAGAAACAAATAAATATATTTAGCAGCTGCCGTATCGTTAGAACTATTTTATGGAGCTTTTAAAGTGTCGATAAGCGGAAAAAATACCTTATTAATTTACAACACAAATGGAACATATGAGGATTTCCAGAATTTCTTATAATTTTTTATGTGTTACTGGAATTTTTATCAAGTAAATATGACAAGGAACCCGTGTGTAAGTTACTTCGCGTCAATCGAAAGTTCGAAATTCATTGTTTCTCACAATGATCGGTACAGAATCTTGATTTATGGCATAAATATGACCATGTGCGTGATTGAATTCTGTGCGATTTATTGCAAACTTTTCTCTCGAGGGGTTTTCTCTTCTTCTCACCTTCAGATCGGCCGGGCTAATCCAGCTTCCTATCCAATGAATACTGTAAAATCTTTGACCGGGTTAAAGCGACTGGGTCATGGAGCACACCACTCGCATCTAACCACTTTCGAGTACTGGAATGCCTCAAGCCATACATTCATACCCCTCTCCATTTCGTCGTCATGACCCGAAACTTGATACCATAGGGATAATGCTACATTTTTACCTTTTACTTAAAGAAATTCAATAAAAATGGCAGATCCGCTGACTTCAAGTACAGTACCCTCTGCAAAGTAGAGGTATGTCATGAAACTGTAGCGTTGTGTAAACTTATCAACCCTACTTTGTGGCACCTCCTATACCGCTTTGACTTCTGAAAATTCAAGTCTTTTACGGATGTTACTCAGTGTAAAGCAGTCAGGGACTGCGAGTTTGCTGCACTGCTTCACCTGATGAAGGCACTACGATCCTTTCGGAATGTCGGTAAAACTTCACCGGTCGACACACTCTTACATCCAAGAAGGCTTGAATCTTCAGCAGCAGCGCTGTGAGAACCTCAAAACTCGCACGTTTATTTTACACGCCCCTTTGTAATTCCGTGCATATCTTCTGTTTTCGTCACAGAGTATCAAATGCAGCTTCTTTTAAGTTATAAGGCTTCCTGTGGTGAAGACCCTTCAAGAAAGTAAAGTGAATTGAAGTGTCGCGTTTCTTAAAAGGGAAGTTGCCTCCAACTGGAAAAGACGTGGGAGGGATTTGAAAAAGGGTGAAGACGAGATAGGACAATGAGAAGGTCGAGCTGAGATGGAAGTTTCATTTGATATCGCGTGGCATTACAAATGTTTCAAATCGTAAAGCAATTAAGAAAACTGTGAAGTCTGATTTCAATTTACATAAGAAAGGAAGCAATTTTATATGAATCATAAACACTTGACGTAGCTATAGGCCTATGTTGTCTCGCTGTCTTTGCTTGCATTTCGTACGCATGACTGTTAGGATACAGTAACGGTAAAGTTGTACATATGCAAACACTGAAAGCGTATAGGGGGAGTAGCAGTATAGCTCCACTCATTCTTAACTTTGGACCTGGATGGGGGTGAGTGGTAAGCTTCTTGCCCCAGCCACCTTTCCTCCGGGAAAGGAACCCTCTTTATCCATTTAATAGGAGGCTGGGTGGGCCCCAGAACCCCTCTGGAGAATGTGAAGAGCAAAAATCTCTTGCCCCTCGCGTAAGAAATTTTACTGACAAAATCTAGGGAATAATGAGCATGAAGGCCGAATTTTTAAATTTCAAGAGGTGCTCCAGTTTGTGTTACGAATTCTCCGGCTTACGATTTAATTCAGCGCCAAGTTTCCTTTCCAATAATTTAAATTCTTTTGAGATACTCTTTTTTAAGACACCTTCAAAATTTATCAAAGAGAAAATCATATTAGCTTCAATGAATCATAAAAGTGCACTGCATAAATAGAGTCTCCTCTCATTCTTAACTTTGGAACTTGATGGGGTTGAGTAGTAAGCTTCGTGCCCCAGCCGCCTTTCCCTCCTGGGAAGGAACCCCGTTTATCCATTGAACAGGAAGCTGGGTGGGCCCCAGAACCCCTCTGGAGGGTTTGAGGAGCAAAAATTGTATTTTGAGTAAATAAAAATGGAAAATGGATAGGGACAGGTTCCATAACATGCAGGGAATTTCTTGAGTAGGTGAAGACCTGTTACCTTCTCGGCAAGGACTCTGCTCCATGGAGTTAGTTCAAAATGGAAAGTGGCTTAAGAATTAAACTAGCAGTAAGTGAAGTACAGTGGATGCTTGAGATCCAGGGCGTCGTATAGTCGATGCCTATGTTACTATGTGGATATGAACATAAATGTTAGCGTCTCACTTCTAATATGATAATTGAATTGACTGCAAAATGGACCCTTGGAAGCAGCAAATTTGGGTTTTATCTGGACTTGTTTGTCACGTGTCAATATTTACACTACGATATTGCGATTCATATTATTTCACGGAGAAAAATAACTTTCCGTCGTTAGTCTTACTTGAAATGTTTAGCAGCATCCCAACTCATTGTATAAAACGATTTAAATGTATTTATATTCTGTTTATCGCATAATTATTTTCTTCATTGGGAGCCCTGTATAATATATATATATAGTTACAGTTGGGACTTCGATAAATATTTTCCAAAACTAATCACCTATTTTGATGTGTTTGTTGAATTTTCATTTGTCACCATCGACTTTCTTCTTGGGTCAGAGGAATTTAATCCATTTGAAGACTGTATATTTTATAAGGGCAAATTTTTTTTCCAGTTTTGGGTTTTCAAAGCTCCCACAAAATTCTGTAAGCGGTTTCTCATTTTTATGCGTTTTGAATAAAAATCCTTTACGATGTCAGATACAGAATTAGATAATTAACTTTAATATTATACAGTGTTATAATTGTCTAACACTTCCAAAATTTTTGTCCCCGTTTCAGCGTTTAATATACTGCAAACTTTAACTGTTGTTTAGTTAAGTGTAGACTTCTTTTTCACTTGCGCACATTCCCGTAAAGTACAACTTTTAAAAATGACATAGGGGTACAGAAAGATTAACTAATATATTCCTTGATATTTAAATCACGTTTTACCAAACACGGTTAACGGACACTTCGTGCTCTTCCACTCTATACGAACATCACAACGGTTTCGGCAATATCCGGAGTCTTTGTTAGGAGGGTCACATGTTATTTGCCATAATTGCAAGTATTATACTCGATATTTTAAAAATTATATGTTAATAGTTTCCCCTTTGTGCTCTGAATACTTCGGTTTTATCCTCTGTTTATTATTCCACCAGTTCTCCGTAATCATATTTCATTCATCTAACACCAGAAATATGATTGAAATCATATTACTGATATCGCCATTAAATAACGAACTCACAAACTTATCTACCTTTACGAACTCAAACGTTTTGTAGAATGTGAAAGATCTTCTTAAAATTGATTATTACTTATTTTATTGACAACTTATTACAAGTACAGAAATTCTTGTCTATCGGTATTTGTACCAGCTATAAAGCTGGTTTCCATTGACGGTACAGCTCATCCCCAGAAGTTGTTAATCACTTACTGAAGAAGCCACCATGTATTTCTCAGCTGGATACAGTACAGCACTGTGAACAGATTTATATGAATTCCACGATTGGAAAACTCGTGGTTTGCTATGTGTTCTTGTGTTCAAAACCTTATATCTTGAAGACTAAGCACTTCACGACGTTTCAGGAATTTATTCTAATCTTGGCATTAGGTACTCGATTCTAGAGCCATGTATTAATATTGCTTAAAATTTTGTATACCAGAGACAATATACATAGTAATGGTATGTTAAGTGAACTGTTTTTGCAAATATTTAGGGACTTATTTTTACTAAGGAAAAATTCTGCAGTCATTTAAAACGCTCATCTAGCCACCTAGAATATGGCTGCTGGCAGAAATATAGACCAGCATTCACTTACATTCAATTTTATGTGATTTTGACGATGATGTTTTACATTTGGGGCTACTTAACCTTCCTACTTTGTTCATTATCTGGTTTTCAAATAATACAAGAAATGGACACGCCTCTTTAACTGAGAATGGAAACAAAAATTAATTTTCCTGAACCCTGTGTATATGATTCAGGATCCATGCATTATTTGAATATATACAATAATGATACCAACAATTGCACACAAGTATATTGAAATTAGTTTATAGACACAATAAATATCTGAACACTGTACAGTGTGGTTTACTGTACAATCAACGACACTACACTACCTCTCGGAAGGTGAATTACTAACTGAAACCTTCTACGTATACCATCCAATCAAATATCGACACATTTATCGCAATAACTTACGTATATTTATGTATTTTTAACTGTTGGTTTTTATGATTGTAATTACACCTATGGATTGGTTCTGATACATTTATAATTTAATTGTATATTTTTAATATATCCAACCTTTGTATTTTACATCCCTGAGGATTACCACGTGGTTGGCCGAAACATGTAGAAGTTTTTTTGTGTATCTATATAAACTAATTTCAATATATTTGTGTTTACTTGTTGGTACTATTATTGTATATATGCTCTCTTTACTTGTTTGTATGTTTGGAATACTGCACGAAGGACAAGATTCAGCAGCTAAGTAATTCTAAATATAGGCTTATGTAATCACCTATTTGAATTTCGACTGAAGTATTTCATGCAAACTTGGAAAACCCTCTTCTTTCTAATATTACAAATGTAAATAAAGGCCAAAAGCATTGCTGCCGATTAAGTTAACATTTGCTGTAGAATTATAAAATTATCTCTGACGGTTAAAACCTTCGCAATCCGTTTTGACGCATCTGGTAAAGCAAAATGCCTTCTTAGTTATCATCTGCTGTTACTATCATGTTAGTGGTGGTTAATTAATGCTAATTACAAAGAATTCAAGATCAAAGCCATCTTAATACATTTTAAGGATGAACAAATTATAGTATTATCATCAGTAACTGAATTTTGTTTGGAATATAACAGTTTGGCCTCATAATTAATTTATTTCTCATACATTATGTAGAATAATTGTAATTTATAACATGTAGACAATTAAATGACAGCAAATTCTCAGGAACCTCGCCGCATTATGAACATTTTTCTATGGCGTTTTTCCTTATTTTGATGTATTTTTCTTTTTATGTACGAAGAAGTTTATATTTTTTTCACGTCCGCTTTTTAATACCAATTACTAATGGGTTATTATTTTCACATGCCTTTTGCTTCTTTGATGTTTTTTTTATACCTACGCATTAATTTTTATCTTTTGATATTCGGCGATCCAACCTTATTATTTCTCATATTTGAAAAAGTTCTTATTTATTCTTTTTAAGGTTTCGACATTTTTCCCCCTTCTTTAACCAATAAAATACTTGCACTGCGATTGGCTGTTACCAGGCAACTGAAGGAAGCCATATCCCATATTACCTGTCCTGGGGATCTGAAAGAATCACCATGGAAACCAGAATATTGAATTTTAAGGAGCGAACGGGCGAGTGGATGTTACTGAATAGCGTAGGAGCAAGGAGAGAGAGAGAGAGAGAGAGAGAGAGTGAAGAAAGTAACCAACGCCCTTTTTCCTCCATCTTTATAAAAGCTTTAGGCCTATGTGATGTGTGTATTTTGCTACTGCGCATGGAGGCGCCCCTTCCTCCCCTTCTTTCTTCTTGATTCCAAGAAAGTGGAAAGAAGAATTCATCGATTTTACATCAAGTTCTATCTTGTTACTTCCATCAAGTGGAAAAATGGGAGGGGCTTGCCTGATTATCCAAAATATATTCAATGGCGGAAATGTATCTGTGATGTTGACTTTCTATTATGGACGGATGAAAATTTAGTCCGTATGTGGATGACTGGTTCGACATGAAATATAGAGGCAAAAAATTATCATGCCTTAGAGCTGTTGGTCTTAAATAGTGATGGGCAAAATACCAAGTAGCTACAGTTGATATGGTGAAGGTATTTCGCTGTCCCTTCGTAGTATGGGGTACTGGCAGAGAAATTTAGAAGCGTAGTCTCGGAGTTTGGTGCACGTTGATTTCCTTCTTCTCGCGATATTCTTCATAGCTGATTATCAGTGAGAATTATGTGATGTATAAATACTGGGCTGAACCTGTTCTCTTGTTTATGAACTGAGTCTCGATTTTCGTTAAATTTCACGACTGGCAGACCTGATACATAACTCGAATTGTACCTCCTTCACAGACACCATAATACCAGCGGCACATACTCCATATTTATTAACAGCGACTGTCTTCACGACGTTGCTTTCCTAAGAGCGCTCTCGTCATATTTAACGCCGTGAGAAAATTGAATATGCTGTTAATACAGTTTTATTAAGTAAATTACTGTATACATGTGTTAAGAGAGCTTAGATAATAAGATGAATAATTATAGGAATGCAGTTTGTCTGAAAAAAAATGTATTTTTGGCTCGTCAAAGATCCTGCATCTTGGATACTCGGCTTCTTTCAATAACCCCAATGTTGTGAGTTCTTTACCCAGAATATGTAGTATAATTATACAATATCTACAAAGAAACGTGAAGTATGAATTTTAGATTTGAAAGATTATGGAAGTCCATATACTTCGGCAAGAAAATTTTGATGTCTCTAAAATGTTAGTGTGGTACTTACTAAATCATACACAACTCTCTTCAGATTTTATGACTGCTACAAATAGCACTGCAACTTTGAAGGAAATGTGTTTTGTACAGTTCTGCCCAACCGTTGGATTCCAATTTAAATTTTCCTATTTGTTGCCTAATATTACAGTTTTTTTATCGCCATTACATCAGGGAATATTACGTTGAACATCTGAATATTATCGCACTTATAGCAGTGTATTATTTTTGTACAATGTGCTATTGTACGTCTAAATAATATCACACTTATAGCGGTAGTATTTGTGTACATTTCACAGAGAACAATTTAACACACAACCTAAAACTCTTTTAAAGTCGTGGCACGTATTTTCTTACTTTTTATTTTCGTTAAGTGTAGCAACATTTGTGATATATCTAAGCTATTTTGACCTCAAATTTGACTAATCACATGCCTCAAAGCAATCTGTTGACTCCAGCCCACATAATCGGGCATATATTTATTGTATCAGTATTATATTTGCAGTTTTCTTTGTCTCAAGTATATTACATGTATGCAATGATTAGGCAGTTTGCCCTACTGTCATTTTCAGGTCTGTGGTTGCTGTTGTAATGCAGTATTTTTATTGCTTTCTTATAATTTCTTGCAATTACTTTGCTGCTACCTTCTGTAAATGGTTGTTCTTTCTCTGAGCACTAACAGGAAAATGTATTGAAATTTATATACATACGCATCTTTACGTGAATGACACATGGCATTGCGTACTTCAGGCGTACCATACAAACAATATTGAGGTATATACGCGAAAACAGTACTTGTAATTAGTCTATAGCTTTTAATAAATTTGTTGTTTTACTTCTGTGTACCAGTATAATTTTTAAAAAGGGTGAATTTAATTGGTCAGAGAACTTATTACCGCGTGCTCAAAATTTTCCTGCTTAAATTCAGTTCTTGATTCGTTCTTCCCTTATTTAATGACTGTTTTACGTGTATAGGTTATGCAGCCTAAAATTAGGTGATATTATTTTTCAAAGAGGCTCTTTTAAGTTAAATCTTGCGTGTAAGATCTTGAGGATGTTACGAAACGTCGGCGAGGATGGCTGGTACCTCACATCATAAATAAAATTATAAAGTGTTGCTCAACACCGACTTGCTAGATTGTACACACCGGTTCCTCCCAATGCTGTTTACGTATTCACAATACATTAAATTGTACTGTCCTAAAAGTAATTTATATTTTCACACTACTGCCTATTCCTGTTATTCTTCACTGAGTTATGTAATACAAGTGATCAAGCATGTTCCGACTTCACATACACACACACTATAGGCTACACACTGTCCGTACGAAATTTCATAATTGCACCTGATATCGCTGTGGATTCTGGGTGCACTGACAATAGCGATTCCTGAATTTACAGAATTTTGTTTTTTAACACTACAAGTTTAACTGAATATTAAATTAACAATCTTAGAACTATTTACCCTGACAGTATTTCAGATTCTAACACTCATTTTCAGAAACTGAAAATGTGTTTAATAATATAATTGGTAATAAAAACTTACATATAAATAATCTAATTATTTCGCATGGCAAAAGTTTGGTGTCGTCACGGGCATGGCAACACAATGCTCGACATGCGCCAGTCTTGACCGCATCCTGACGTACAGTAAGTTTCGTCTGGCGTGTCAAATGAAGACAGACTCCGTTCCAGCAAATTATTATGGCCAAGGTCTTTGAATATTCATAACCTTTCTGGGTGACAACAGAGAAGGATTTTGTCAGAAATGACGTAAGAATTTGCGATGTATTGAGGGTTGAAAGTCTGCGTACACTGTTATAAAGAAGAGCAGTTTTTGTAACGTACTGTCCCTTGTCTGGATGTCTCCGATGTGGTATAGAACAAAGTAGAAATTGTGCTTTAAAGGTGTATTCAAATCAAATGAAATGTTTATTAGTTCAGTCAAATTTTGCAGAAGGCTGTGTCTGCTTAACACCGGATTATTCGACTTTCACAGCCTTTATGTCTAGATTTATAAACGATATTTTTATTCATCATGTACCTCAATCTACCATATGTATTTCCAATATTTAAAAAATCCACTCCAAGCTTTATAAGCCATATATCACTTTAAATACTAAGACACAATCACTTCCATACTTTGTTGTCTTGTCTATAACTTTTGACTATTGTTTGGCGAGTGAATTCTCGTCTATTCATGAAGTTATATGGAGGAGTGAAGATAGTGTTTAACATATTCTTAACTCGGCACTAGATTTTGGTGATGGATGAGCTTCGCGCTTCAGCCCGTTTTGGCCCCAGAGAATTATTCCTATGTACCCACAGGATTTTAGGGTGATTTCCCGAGATCCTAGACGGAATGGCGAAAAGAAAAAAATAGCAGATCGAATCTAAGTCCCCTATTGTCACTACATTGGCTGAACTATGCATCGCATGTCTTCAGTTCTAGTCGACACAAACTAAAAAGTGAAGGAAATTGTAAAGGCGAATGTCGTGAAGACATATGGGGGGGGGGGGGGAATAAACGTATAGCTCCACTCATTCTAATCCTCGGGACTAGAGGGAAATGAGTTGTCAACTTCACTCCCGGTCGCTTTACTCATGAGAAAATAGCCCCCAATTCCCATTCAGTGAGATGCTGGGTGGATCCAAGAGCCCTTTGTATGCTTTGGAGAAAATACAAACCCCCTTACATATTAAATATCATGTTTTACTCGTATGTTATTGTGTTAGTATAATACGACGTTTCAAATATTAACTAACTATAACCTTATGTTCCAATATGAACTTATATTGGATTACACTGCCTCAACGCCTCGCTAATGGCTGAACGGTCCGGATTTCGAAACCCGGTGGGGACAAGATTTTCAGGATCCATCCAGACCGTCCCCGAGCCACACTCAGCTTCCTGTACAGTGGATACCGGCTCTCTTTCCAAGGGGTAAAGCGGCTGGGGCTTGACGTTGGGCATCCATTACCTTCTAGCTCCGAGGTTGTGTATCGGCAGAGCTATATTTTCTACCCCCTTCTCCCATGCCTTCATGGCACGTTATGGGGTGACATTAGTTTTACACTACCTCAAAACAAGCGAAACAAAATTCAGAGTACATTCATAATATGAATGCACTCTATCGTATTTTAGATAGCTTGAAACCGTGGTATAAGAACTCCCTGAAGATGGCACAATAGTACCGAAACATGTTGGAGTGGTAACAGACTACACTATTTTAGTATTATTTAGTAAAAGAAAATAAGTTGATTAAAATGCAGGGAGTATGCAGTTTCGAAATGGACACTGCCTGTATTTATTCGTTTATTCTGTACACATTATGCAAGTTACACACAGAGTAATACGTGCCTGTGTTGACTTCATTTGTTCAGTATTATTTGTGAACGTAATAAATCTAACTGTATCCATCTTGCGTATTTAACTTTCATTTCACATCTGTCAGCAAAATGACAACCAATCAAACAAAGGCGGAAGTTCATCCACCTCCCAAAACACCCATGCATATATAATTTACCAGAGATAATGAACATTGTCCAATACAGTGTTAGTAACTTACAGTCCTTTTGTAGTTTTACACTCCAATTACTTTCTTCTTTCAAAAATTCCTGTTAATAAAGAGGTCATGGCTTCCATAACTAAAAACTTAACTTTGACCATGTACTTCTTAATTTTAAAAAAAGTAATTTTTACTAAGAATTCTGAAGTGCCACCATGGACAAATTTTTGATATTATCAAAGTCACAAACATCTGATTGAATGTGTGACGAAGGTTTGATTTTATTCAAATTTATTTTTGTTTCTTCATATTCTAAATTTCAAGTCTAAATTTCTCTCGGCTTTATAGTGAATATACACGAGTCACTTGGTTTTCAGAATCAAACTTCACATACCCCTTGTTCTGAGAATGAAAATTCACGTAATTCTTGGTCTCAGAATGAAAATTAACGTATCTGTTGGTGTCAGAGTAGAACGTTACATGCCCCTTCATCGCAAAGTGAAAATTCACGTACCCCTTTGTCTCATAGTGACAATTTACATAACCCTTTATCTCCGAGTGAAAATTTACGTACTCTTTCTCAGTAGGGATTTATTCTTTACCTTAAACTACATGTTGTCCTGTATTATAAAAAAGGCACAGAGATTTTCACATCCTAAACAAACTTTATTTGTCCCATGCAGAGAAGAGTTGTACAAGAAAAGTAGTACAAGAAGAGTTGTACAAGAAGGGTTGTACCAGAAGATTTTTACTAGAAGAATTGTGCGTGAAGAGTTGTGCAAAATAACTTGTCAAGCAATTTTAATTCCTTTCGATGTGTGGCGTGAAATATGTGTGACGTAGCACATTGTGAGGCTACTTATTAGCCTATACATGTACACGGTGTCAAACTTGCTACCTTGCCGATTTGGATTGGTGAAAGCAACTGACTGCATTAATACCGTAACTAAAACAGAAAAGGCTAGAAATGCTTGTTTATTGTTCATAAATACTGTCAGTTGTGTTTCTTTCTACGCTAAGAATCTTTAGTTCAAGCTGTTCTTCTGCACTTCATGTACTTATCTGTTATACAGGCAGCTCCGTATCTTGCTGAGAATTGTGACTTGTAAAGTTCTATAAACGTTAATCGCCAACACAAACACTGAGATAGTTTTGTGGCATTAAATTGTAAGAAACAAAGATAAATTCTTAAAAAAAACTCTGATAATTCACTCACATATACAAATAGCTGGGTAATAATTTGTAATTTGTAATAGGCACGACGCATGAAAGGTAATCTGTCAAACCCATCTTTCACCCTTTATTATAGCTGCCTTTTAACGTCGGTCCTCAAACCAATACTGTGCTATAGACCGCACTACGTATTCAATTATTGACAGAGATAAATTATTTAAAAATACTAAGCCTATGGGTGGAGTCCTTCTTGAGTAGCTGATAGTCGTTCGGCTGGTCAATAAATTCCACGCAGTTTATGGGAGAGCGAAACATTTGGCCCTGTCCTCAGCCAGTGGCCCCATTCCAAAATTTGTTACTTTCAGAGAATATTAATTTTTATCTAAACTTAGGACTTCCAAGTTTTCTCTAATCTTGAAGATTTCTAACCAAATTTTGTATGCATTTCCCAATTCACATGTACTAGGTACAAGCTGCATGTCCTGCGAGATCATTTATATGTGTATATAAACATACGACAAGTAAGGGAGTATATGTTTATGTAAATGATATTGACAGTAAATGATTACAAGCAATATCTGAATTAGGAATCCAATTCAGTTTTTCCTAATTACCTGGAGTTCAGTAATGTTTGGTTATGCAGCCCCCAAAACTTGTATGTCTGCGCCATACCTTATTACCAGAGCCTGTACAAATGATTTTGGAGAATATTTCTGTAAACATTGTACATGAAACCGTTCACCTGAAATTAAAGTATTTTCACAACTTATAATCAGTATTCCTTTAACTGTGTTCTACGTAAATTGTGCGCTTTAAAGTTAATAAGTGGAAACAATTTGTAAATCTTAACAAATATCTCAAAATTCTGAAAAATGCTTAGGTATAATTGCGCAGATGAAGTACAGAACACGTAAATTCTGGGATGAAATTGCTCACAGAAAAAAATTATACCTTAGAAAATAAGTCAAAATTACTACAGTAAGTTTCGCCCTACGAAGCCTCAAATTAGCCCCAATAACATTTAAATATTCTATTTCTACCTTACAGAAAGCACTACGTTATTATTGCAAAGGCCAGTTAATCCTGTTTATGGACATAATCGCTGTTTATTCTGAGTCTTACGAAACACATTCATTTAATCTGTGATCAAAATGCAGCGCTCATATTATTAAAGAGGTAAAAGGTTAAGTAACTTGCACACTTTCTTTTTACAGTGTACGTTCAACTACTGCTAATTTCTTATATAATGGAGTTTATACACATGATTCAGCCCCTCTTTTGCCTGCACTTAGTGGCGATTTTTATGCAGTGCAAATAATCCAGTTACATCTTAATTTATCATTATTTAAATGAGAAAGATAATCCCTTGCAATTGTGGAGGTATGTAGTTCTATCACTATCTGTGCCGACCTATGCGTAGGGTGCACGCGGAAAAGTAATGAACTGTAGAATGCTTTAATAGGATTTTATCAGATTTATTGGGGCATCGGCTTTTGGATCCAGGAGTAGTGTAGCAAAGTGTTCGAACTCAGTTTTAACTCTGATATATGGTTGACCCTTGCCCCTGAATTCGGCACATATCTACCAGACTACACGGCCTTGCGTCACAGAAATCTCCAGCGTCATTTGACTTCCAAGCACTTATGATTATAAATGTCCATTAGACTCTGCACGAAAATATTTCAGGGCTCACTACACCTTTGAATGAATAATTCTCGTGAGATTGAACCCTCTGGAATCCAGTGGTTGCTATATGTACCACCAGGCTTCTTCTTCCTCTTCAGTAGCGCGAAAACCCACATCAGGCCCTGGCCTCCACAATAGTTCACCTCCAGACATTACTATCCTCTGCCAACCTCCTCCATGCTCTTATATTCAGCAGCATCACGGAATACCTCATGATATTGTCTTCCTATAATAGCCTTGGTCTTCCCACAGGTCTTCTTCCATGAAATTTTCCATTCAGTACTTTTATTCGATATTGTAATATTATCCATTCGGCCGATATGACCAGCCCATTGTAATCTTCAGAGCTTAATGTATTTCACAATATCAGGTCTATCTAACAATTCGTAGAGATCTTCATTATATCTTAGTCTCCATCCTAAGCTATTTTCATAGACCGGACACCACCAGGTTTAGCTCTAAAAAACTCTACCTCCTACCTGCACAGTATATTTACGTGTTTCTGTAATTCTTGCAATATATAGCAGTTACTTCCTGTGCAGCGTTAACCGTCTGGTCTCCTAATAGGAATACATTGTGTTCTCTGTGAGGTACAAAATGAGTCTGTTTAGAAACCAGGTTCTGAATCTTGTTGATATTCTCTATGTTCAACGTGATTTCTCTCATCAAGACAATAGCGTTTTGGGAAAGTAATCTAGCGAGAGGTGATGAGATATACTCGTATATGACAGACCTTCGAAAGTGTGAAATATAACTTGCTTTACAAGTCATTACACCTCAAGGTTACCAACATATTTAGGACATTTAATGTTACAATGATGTTTATATTAACAGCTATCTGTTTATATTACTAATAATGATATGGACATATCTACATCGCTTTTGCAGAAAGTATTGTTACAACTGTATTGTGAATATGTCTATGTAATTTCTCCCTTCGTATCAGATATCTAACATACCAGTTTGTTCACAGTTTCTACTTTGTTGATAATATAGTCCTTACAATATTGTAACACGATACATTATTTATACTATATTTATAAACACCATTAATTTGGACTGCAATGATTTGCCCTCAGAATTGAAATAAAATAAATTTTCTTTTGAAGCTTCCATAATTTTTCTTTAAAGAAATGGCTTTTTAAACGCAGCAAATTATAATTTCTGTTTTACATTTATAAGAACAGAATAAAATCAGCTTCTAGGTTTACAAGACTCTATTACAGTGAGCAAATCATTTAATTGCCTCTAAATTACGTAAAGACAAGCTTCATATATTTGCTAAACAGTAAATAGATTTCGTTTCCGTGTCTTCTACATCTTACAATCATGTTCTTTGTTATGCTTTTATTTCTCGTGCCGCAAGGGAAAGCAACTAGGAAGCTTCCGCGTTTTATGAATGCTTCATGGAAGGTATGTAGTTAGGTAGTCATGTTAATCCTGCACTTTGTTTTTGTATATATGGCTTCCGGCCATCTTGAATACAAGTTATATACATATATATGCGGCAACATTGTGAGTGAGTAGTTCTTGTAGGCTGGTACTGGGCGTGGCTGCTGGTGCCTCTTAGTCGAGTTGGAAATCGAAATAAGATCGATTCTTTCTTGCCTTCATCTGATGTTGGACATTTTTTCAGCTCTCTCGCTGTCCAGTTCTACCAGAACTTCTGTTAGCGTGTTTATTTATAGCCGGAACAAAATAAGTTAAAAATATATTTAGTAATTATGTTATCCTTTTACGATTCCAGCCAATTCAAGAAGAATAAATAGTATTTATTTTTAAAGTACAGTCCTTAAATTTAGTCACTGATCGATTGACGCTTACTGTATTTAAGTAACACTCAAGTTCATACAGTACGCAACATGTAACAGGTACATTTTCCTTTCGCCTAGAATTGTGTCCACATACTCGTACAAGGTGAGTATGTACTTGTTTATCAATAAACATGCGGCTTGTCTATGGTACTTATGCAGAAACCAAAAAGTCGCGCTTTTTCGAGGATACAGACGGGCTCTGTCTGCAGACAGGGAACGGGTTTCATGTCCTAAGAATGCTCTTTGATGAGAAGTGTCAGCAAGAGTGTAGTAACTCACAAAAGACTGTCACGTGCTCCTGTTGGCAAGTAATTCCAGTAATTTGTCTGACAGTAGTCGATTAAGATTTTGTAACTACATTTTTTAAAATAAATCTGAAATCATATAGTAAAAGTTTCAATGTTATTAAAATCTGAAATTATGAAATAAACTTTTAAACATTTGAAGATAGAAGAGGGTGAGAACAACAGGAGAAAGTAGGGGGGGGGAATTCATTGACAGTACATTTCAAACAAAATTTGTCCCTTTGCACCCCTTGAAAGCATATGGGAGCGTTAGGGTATACCTCCACTCATTTTTAACATCAGCACTAGGTAGGGGGCACGCGGTGGCGCAGTTGGTCGAGTCACTGCGCTACAACCCGGAAGGTCGCGGGTTCGATTCGCGATGGTGTCATTGGAATTTCTCATTGACATAATCCTTTCGGTCGCACTATGGCCCTGGGGTCGACTCAGCGTCCAACAGAAATGAGTACCAGGAATATTACCTGGGGGTAAAAGCGGCCGGTGCTTAGGGCTGACAACCTTACCACCTTCATGTGCCGATTGTCTAGAAATCTGGGAGCCTCAACCTCCTGGAACCAAAAGACCTGCCCAGGCCTGTAATGGGATTGCGTTACCTTGCTTTACCTCAGTCAATACTTCACGTGAATGTGTGACACTTCTAAATCCTATACGTGATAACACTGAGTCATTCTGTAGTAGTTCACCAGTGCTTACTTTGCTATATCTGCCCAGTCACTTACCGGTACAAACCGGCAATACTGTTGTATAACTGAAAATATTGTTAAGTTAATAATCAAACTTTCCTGTACCTACATTTTCTGAACTATTAACTAATTAACTAATTAATCAATTAACTAACTCCATGCAGCAGAGTCTATCTTGAGAAATTTATAGTTTTTCAGCTAGTCAAGAATTTTCTCTCATTTTATGGAACCCGAATGTTAATTACCGTGTTCACAACAGCACGCCATTGCCCCTATCCTGAGTAAGATAAATCCAATCTGTGTCCTCGTCTTATCTCTTGAAGATCCATTTAATATTATCCTTCTGTCCACGCCTACGTCTTCCAAGTGATCTCTTTCCCTCAGGTTTCCACACCAAAACCCTCACCCAAACCCCAAGCTGGAGACACACCCCTCTTCGGCTATCCAAGACTGTTTATTCAATATATTTGCAGTTACTAACCATATTTGGAGGGCGTCTCCTCCATCCGCAACATGAGGAGACGCTGTGCCGTAGTGACAGGGACACACTATCATAGATTTTCTGAACTATGCGTTGGGAGATATTTAAGCGGCGCGAAAGCGCTAATTTTTGGGTTAAAAAGGAAAAATTGTACTTTGGTATCCACTGAGTTTAAAATTTTGTAAGACTATCTCTTGAACTTTTAAGAGCAAAAACATTACACTTGGGGAAGTTATTGCAACGCAAGTACAATTTACATTTACAAGAATTTTTTTTTCAAATGGATTTGTGGTTCTCACATATCGTAACATCCCACAAGACTTCAGTCTTCTAATATTTTTTTTTCTTATTTCAGAAGCGCCTCTGGGAACATTTTCGAGGTTATTTGTACCTTAAACAATGGTTTCCATTCTAGATATATCCATCCCCCCTCTTATTAACCTACGACAATTTAAAAAAAGTCCAGCAACCAAATAATTTACGAAATTACAGTGGTACTTAGGATTCTTTAATTACATTAATATTATGCGTACATTTTACTTCTCGTCATCTATTGTGTGTTACGTCACTGTTATCGACGGCTATTGTTTCTGTAATTAGACTCCGCCCTCCCTGGCACAAACCTACCTACGCGCCTATCTAATCTAACCAACCAACCAATAACGTTATCCAATTGTAACATATGATTTTTCAAATGATTATATGGGCCCATATACGATGAACAGGTATAATGTATTGGTAAGAAATAAGAATTTTGAAGGAAAACCATTAATTTAAAATATTTAACATTAATTGCCAGTAACCATGGAATATACCCACTGCACAATTCTATGAATCACATCGCGTTTCTGTAACATATACTTTTTATATAAATTAATATGCGAACATGAAAATTTATTGAATAACAAACCACTGACACATTTGTTCACGTTAATGCTACACGAAAGTATCGTTAAGTGCTCCTTCCTGTGAAGCGTAACGTATAATTGGATGTTCGGTATACTTACAGCACGATGGTCATCCATCCGGTCTTCAGACGCCGTGTTTCACAACTGCATGTCCATACAGAGCCCAGAACTCACATGCTAGTACATGCACATATGCTCTCTACTGCCCTTCATTTTATTTCTATAGCTCTTTTTTTAACTCTTAATTCTCTCTTTTTTGGTTCCCTGATGGACATTCACCCCTCTCTTCTTCCATCTGCTTTTACTACACCTCTACACTGCATCTTCTGTTTCTTTTCTCACACGTTGCATCCTAGTGTGTTGCTTTATGCATGGCCATACGTAATTCAACTTAGGACAAGACAGATCTAAGGTTTTATAACTCATCGATGTACCCTTCCCCTCTTTCAATGTAATTTATTCACTACATTAAAGTTATCGATTTAATTTTGCAGATCATCCTTCAAAATTCCCGTTAGCTTGCCCGAAGTAATGTCAAGGTTTCGTTTTTGTGTAGAAGAATCAGTTTGTTTTACTTATGCTTCGTTTTGCATCAAGTTTAATTTATGTGCTAATGCAAATTCTTCTGAACTGTTTTTAGGCGCATTTGCAAAATTGTGAAAAGCAACTATTAATTTCGTCATCTCTGTTCTTCTGTCTGTCCGTCCGCATGGAACAACTCGGCTCCCACTGGACGGATTTTCATGAAATTTGATATTCGAGTATTTTTCAAATGTGTCTAGAGAATTCGAGTTTCATGAAATTCTGACAAGAAGACCTGAAGAAGACATGAAGACCTATATACATTTATGATACTATCTCGCTGAATTCTTCTTATAATGAAAAATTTTTCAGGCAAACGTTGTAGAGAAAATCAAACACATATTGTATGTTCAGTAAATTTTTTGCCGAGCGTCGTGCCGTTTATGAGATAATTGGAAAAATATGGTACAGCCAAACAGGCCACAGACGACAATATATTACGGCGCATGCGCTTTGCGTTCTGGATAACTAAGGCTACAGACATACGCTCAGAATATGTAATATTTAGGGGTATTGCTTTTTTACGGCAACAAAGGTTACAAGAAGACTCCTCAATGTTACGTTATACGTAGTTTGTCTCTCTTTTTAGGTTTGCTTAGAATGACTCAGGAACTTAACTAACAAACGTACAATAATCTTCACTACTTTAAAAACAGAAAGCTACATGCTAGAACGCAATTTCCGAGAACAGATTAATTCAGGTACAGAAAATTTAATGAAACGTGGAAACCTATATAATGCATAATGCCTCTTGCTTGCAAATGTTGAAGGTACTGATCAAATCCAATAAAGGTAACATAACAGTGAGTTATGTGACCAGTGGGACTGTAGTGCGATCGCGGGTTCGAATACCGCTCGGGCGACTCGTTTATTTGTTTTTAGTTTTCGCTCTTTTAAAGAAAGGGAATGTAAATCTTCAAATGGGTAAGTGAAGTGAGAAGCACGTAAAGATTTGAAAGATTATGTTGTTCTCCAAAACCGTCCAGACTGACTGTGGCACCCACCCAGCCTCCTAGTCAAGGGGTACCGGGGATCTTTCCAAGGGAGTGACCCGACCAAAGCGTGGATTTGACCACTGACCTCCATCTAGTGCCTAAGTTAAGAATGACTGCAGCTACAATTCTTCTCCCCCTGAATGATTCATGGCGTGAATAGGGACAAATTTACATTTATGTACCGTATTACTTCGAATTTAAGACGCCCCCTAATTTAAGAAGCATCCCACTTTCTAAAGGGATTTTCAGAAAAAAAAATTTTCAAACAAGTACCACTCTCCGTAAAATTTACTAATCGTTTAGTGAGGCCACTTGTTCTTCGAGGAAAATGACGTTTTCAAGACTTTCAAAGAGTGGAAAACAATGCCTCGAATGTAACACGCACCCTGATATTCAGTTCGGAAATGTGTGAAAAAAAAAGGTGCGTCTTAAATTCCAAGTAATATTTTTTTTTATTTCTCAGTATGGGACTTGCTTCACGTCACCATTGTGTTGTCTAGGATTTTCAGATGGCGCCTAGATTTTTGGGTAATTTGTGCACCCTGATATAGGGCGAACAATGCGTTATAATAAAAAATTAATCTAAAACTTAAAGTAAATGCAGTGTTTGCGTTAGTGTGCCTGTATTTATTGCTGTACGTGCAGATGGATACGAGATCGCAGACCGAGGCACTCTGCAGATCGGGTTTAATTCCTGAGAGAATTAAATGGGGCATAAACTGTCGTGTTCGAATTAATTATAAATATCACTCTTTTAGTATTCCGATGTAGGCATGTCTATAAATAATATTTAATCAACACGAATGGTTTATGCGACAGGTTTTGAAGTAAAGCTATTCGAACGTCTATGGTGAGAGGAATTCCAATGTCACTGGGAAACGGATTTATGTGTTCCCTAAGCAAAAATAATTGTGTCCCCCTTTTCCAGATTCTGAGCTAAAACGGACGAAGAAAGGAAATAATTCAATCATATAATTAGTTTGAGATTTTATATGCTTCAACTAACATTTTGTCGTTTGAAGCCTTTATGTGTCGTTTTAAGTAAAACTATACGTTTAAAAACCATGGCGGAAATGAAATTGGCGAGCATTATAAAATTATATTTAAACAGCCACTGGAATTACTAGCGAGAAAGAAGTTAGTCCTTCCAAGCAGGGGCGAAGGGGTGGGGGTGTAGGACAAAAAATTTCTTCGCCTGGCTGTATCAACATGAAGAGGCAGAAATGAAATGGAGTTAACAAGCAACATTCCAGTGAACTGTGTGGTACAAATGATATAAAATTTTATGTGTGAGAAAATTAACTGAATGTAATCTTAAATTTGCTGCCTTCGCTTGTGCTTTAAAAAAAAGGAACGCTAGAAAATATATGTTGGGGTGGAGGTAAAATTCCATGAATTCTTAACCTCAGTACTACATAAGGGTGAGTGATTTAGCTTAACAGCCCTCACGTTAACTCCTCACATCTATTGAATATGATTTTGGTTTCGCTGTATAATTCGTTTTGGCTTGGTTTCCATAAAAGATGGAATTATTTTTACATACGTAAAATATGTAATTTATTAAGTTGCTTGTCGAAGAAGTTAATTTCTTTTTATTTTTTAAAAATTTTATGCGAGATAATTGGTCTATTGATAAGTATTTTTGGTACACCCTGTCCTCGAACTTCGCGGTTGAGAAAATGGTATTTCTCCTTTTCTAGGAGGTCTTGATTTCAAATCTTATTGCGGTGACCGACTATCTTTCCTGAATTTCTTTGTGGTTTTTCTCAGCCTCTCCAGACATGGCGGGACATCACGTCAAAATCGGCCAAAACCACTTCCAGACATTTTGTTATCCTCTCTAGTTATCCTGCCATTCGTCGCATTACAACCAGAGATAGCCTAATGACAACGTCGTTAATTAAACAGCCTATATAAATAAGAATGAATCCTGCTTTACAGTATACCTTTTAAACACACCAGAATATTTCAAGAGAGGTGTAAGGTTTTTGAGACCAGTCACAATTGTAAGTGTTCAATGTAATGTGAGTTTATCGAGTTCTTCGGTTTTGTGTTCTCACCTGTACCTATTAGGCTTGCCTTTTCGTGGCGTGACTAAACGTCAACAACATTCTCGCGAGCATGCTACTTCAATTTCGAAAGAACCAATTCATCAGTCTGGGAGTATTAATTTTTCTCGCTCGCAGGTAAATTCGAAGATAATATCATCATGTAGACAGTCATTTCTTTCCATCACCCTTCTAATCGATTATAAATCTACCATTACATTATCCACCGCCTAAAAATTATTAAATGATCCGTGTAAAATTACTACACAAAACTCCCCACAACACGTGAAAACCTAGTGTAATAATTTTACACTAGATTATACACACAATAACATGACAACCAAGCAGTCTTTCATTTGTGTCATAGCTGGTTATTTGTATGGAACAAGCTGGGCGGATTTATGCATAATTCCACCAGAATACTAAGCATTACAAATCCTGAGGATTTCAAAACTTCTTGAATGTCACACTGTATATATTCGTGAGTGATTTCCGACGTTTCGGAGGAACGTAGTGACTCCATCTTCAAGGCTCAAGCAGCCCAATTCTTGGTTCAGTCACCCAACCACACAGTCTCATATCGCACAACACCGCTGTGAAAACCTCCCAACTCGTATTACAAATCCTGTATACATCGAATAATTCCGCGCATCATATCATATCACGTAAGGACAGAATTAATTTTTCTAAGTGACCATAAACCGATATTGCCCGGAGATCTTTATCCATGGATGGAATAAAAGACGCGGGAGAAGTGTACGTGTGCATGTGTGTGTGTATGTGTGTGTATGTGTGTACAATGAAAATGCGCAACTGGCTCCGTTGACAAATACAAAAAAAAGAAAAAAGAATCTCATTGCCTTGTTTGATGTGTGTCCACTTTTTTTCTTATTGTAAAGAAAAGGAACCAGTTTTAACAAGCAAGAATTTTTATTTTGCTTTGCAGCACACCGACTGGTATGAGATGTGGTCTTATGCTCATTGTGCGTGTGCGTATGAAAGTAATGCGTCCCGTACAGTTACGGTTATCATATATGCAGCAATTTAATTCCGATGCTGTCGCTAGAGGGGCTCGTGACAAAACATGATTATAACTCGTATTTTCGATCATTTGAATAATCCTTCCTGTCAGCAAGGGTCGGGTACTCGAGGTAGCTCAGTTGGTGTAGTAACTGGGCTACGGCCTGAAAGTCGGAAGAATCGTTGTTCGATTTCTGGCAAGGACATGAAATTGATGTCTTCTCTAAAGCGTTCAGACCGGCTCCGGTGGTCCACCCAGCTTCCTATTCAATGGATAATGAGGGATGTTTCTCGGGTGTAAAGCGACCGGGACGTGAAGCTTACAATTCACTTCCATCCTGTGCCGACGTTAAACCGATTAGAACTACACTTCACCCGCCCCCATGTGCTTCCATAGCGCACACAGGACCAAGTTTCCATTTATCCCCACTTTACCTCAGCAAGCATGGTGTTTTAAGTTTCTAGGATCTTCGCTGTGCGTCCTCTTAAATTGGCACAGAATGGAATGCAACATTTTCGATTTATGACCCACATACGTAATTGACAAGTTGCAAGCCGTACTAGAAATGAGATCGAATGGAAACTGGGCCATGTGTTCAAAGTATACTTCCTAGAACGGTATCATTTCAGATTAAAATCTTTGGAGTCAACTAGGAGCCTATAATTACCCTACAAACTTCGTAGCTCTTTAGTCGTGAAGGTTAGTTCTTATGTTAGAATTTACACACCATTTCGTGGGGAAAAAATGAAAGTCAATCCCAGTAGCATTCACTTCATTACGCAGTCTGTCTTACCACATGTCATAGCTTCTTCCACAGCGAGTTCTCCAGAGAGTGCGATTTAGTACTTTCTCTTTCAAGGTCCAGTAGCTTATCTTCCCCTTGAAGTCATATAGTAGCTGCGTACTTCTTCTTACTCATCTTCTCGTCCCTTGTATCTGTGCTTCAATAACTTGTTTTAGAAGACAATTCCTACGCAAGATGTGACCAATCCAGTTAGCCTTTCTTCGTTTTTTTGTATGTAGAATGTTCCTTTCCTTCTTGAATATGTGCACGTAATACGTCATTTTTCCCACGATTGGTCCAACCGATCTTCTTCGTCATCCTTTTCCAGCACCCCTTTTCAAAACTTCTCAGGTATTTTTGATCTGTTTTCCGAAGTGTCCAAGTTTCAGCACCATACAAAGCTAGTTTCATCCCTAAATTTAAGTTCAATTTGCTGGTGAAAAGTTTTAACTTGTTTCGTGCTGCTGTTGATATGGCAATCATGGATTTAATTTCAAGCATACATCTTTCATCATTTGTTATCAGGCTACCCAAGTGGTTGAAATATTCCACGTTCTGTAGTTGTTTTTGATATATCATAATCTGTACTGGGGATGGTTGTCTTTAGATCAGTAATAATGATTGATATAATTGTAATTAATTTGTTTTCTGGTTATTGGAAAGCGCATTTTCTACATGCTTGTGCATCTGTGGTGAATTTTAACCCCAACAGTGTATACGTCAGGTGAATTACTGAAGTAGGCAACACACACATTTGAAGAATCAATAGAATACATGTATATAAGACTTTAGCTTTTCAGGATATTGAAAACTTCCATTATTGTAGTATCCTGGGTTCTGATACTGTGTAGTCTGCGAGTCTATGTTTTCTTTCGAAACTTTATTGCCCCAATTTATACTGAAGTTGGTAGCAGTGTATAGCTTCGAATATTTGGTACTTACTTCTGCCGTAACAACTGACGCGTATACTGTTTTGGAATGTCAGTACTTAACCTACCGCGTTACACAAGATCACAATATAAACTCGAATACATTTTAAATAAAGTACGTGAAGAGTCATAATTTCAAGCGTCGACGTAACACTTTACCTTACCCTGATTAAGTATTACAAACAAAATAAGTGTTTCATTACTTTTGCTCGAAACCGCGTGTGTCCACATTTTTAAATCTTAGGTCCAAACCTTTATTTAATAATTTTTTCCTCTCTCATACGCCATTTACCCAACCCCTCACTCTGTGGCCTATATATACAGTACATTTAAACAATGAAACCCTTGGGTGCGTATGTGTAAATATGCAAAGAAGCTTGGACCCCGAGTGAGGCAGAGTCCGTTGGGAAAGAGAGGGGTCACTGGTCGAAGTCTTTCCCCCTCCTTCACCCTCCTGTTTGTGGGGTATGCAATATCTATATGCAAGAAGTGGCACATGGCACAGCCACACGTTCGTTAAATTTTAAATAATAAATTGTGCGAAAAAATTTCATTAATTAATTAATTAATATACATAGCCCGAATGTGTGTATCTGCTGCAGCTGGTAACGCTTCTTTTATCTAGGCAGTTGTCTTTTCCAATCTCTTTCGAAGAACTAACAATACTGAGTGCGGTTTTTCAAGGTTTGCCTCGGTTTTATTCACACACATATGCTGGGATTATAGACCTAACTCCATTACGCCATGACCTCCTGTTCCCAAATCCATTCCAGTTCAACATTCACCACTCATCCTTCCATTCCACGCTGTATAGTCTTAGATACAACATTGTTCATTAAAGCTTAGATAAAGGAACAAATTTCTGTTTACGTTGAAGGAAAATATATGCAGTATATATAAATGTGAATGTAAATAAATTATAAGATTCTTACACTGAAGAGCGTGATAGTGAAAGAAATACAGAAGTATTACATAAAATATATAAAATTTGGAAATTTAGTTAAATGCGAAAAAAAAATAGCTGAGTTCGTAGGGCATTATGGATGACATTCGATGGGTCGAGGTTCAAGTCAGGTTAACTGCACACTTCTAGTAATTTCCCCCCAAGTCTCTGCAATAAAATAATGGCATAATGCCTAAGGAAGGCTGCAGACTTCTCATACACATTTATCATTTCCTTATTCTGTACCCTTTATTTTTTTTTCCAGAATGCAAACCCTATTTTACATGAGTATATTAGGGTTAGAGTTTAACAAAGTACATGTAATATCATATCAATATCGTTAATTGCAATTTTCTATTGATGTGGTGAATAAAATTAATAAAATATTTTTAACAACAATTTCTACTAAATATATCCTTTATTAATCTCTGTAATAGTTACGAATTTAAAATATTTATTCGGTTATAAAAACAATGTAGGTTAATCGTTACAATTATATGTTCAATGTAGGTACATCTTTTCTAGAGACTGTTTGTTTATTTTCCGAGCTTTTAGGTTTTGCCGCGGTATAAAGGATGTCGTCGTTCTTCTGGGATGTTACACAGAGTATGTACCAACATACGGTAACGGCTCAGAAAAGCGAAAACCTTATATGTTTATTTGTTTGCAGTACGGCTATAGGCCATTAACTTGGGTAATATATATTGTACCGCAGTGTCTAATGCCTTCAAGCGTCGGTCTGGAACTGACGTCTTAGTCTTTTTTTACCATTGAAGGCACAACGTTTAAAGTTTCAACCATTTACTTCAAAATTTAGAACTTCTGCGCTTACAAATGTATTGTTGCAAATTTTATCACAAGGCAAATACATTCAGTCAAATTTATTTTTCTGTGTTCCTTAAACACTCACCATATAAAGAAGGAAGTTACAAATAAAAGTTCCATATCTTATTTACTTCCATATTTTGCGTCACGCTTCATGTAATTTAGGTCTTATATTCTATTATTTTGAAACAAAATTAATTTCGCCCGATTTCCCCTGACAGCTTTTAGCTTAGACAAAATAATTGCATGGCCAGTGTCGTTAACGAAATATGGGCGGCGAGAGCCTTCTGAGGGGTTGTGAATTTCCAAAATAATGAAGCCTGCTGCTTATATGTTCAAAAGTTTAACTTTTCTAAATTAATAAAAAGTGAAGTTGGAAGAAATTTAGCAAATTTGTATAAATTTTAGTCTAAATGTTTTTTAATATTAGGTACTCTAATTTAGCAGTTACGTGCTGCGGTATTGCTAAGGTACTTGCAACATTTGGATCGTATGACAAGTGTCATTTAAGATTTTGGCTTGTGGACAAATGCAGTCTGATAACCGTTGATCTAGATCTTCAGTGCCAACATACATTGAGGCCTGCTTAGTGTGAGAGAGACATAACCTCTCCTGTTTTATAGTTTTGCTGTAATTTGTGCTTAATAATTGAAAATAACATTTATAATAGAAATATAGGTACAACATAAATAATGTATACACCTTTTTTTAAAAAAAATACGTAGCACTGAATGGCTTAGCATAGTCGGTAGGTTGACCAGGCTACGGGATGGACGACCCAGAACTCATGGTCCGATTCTCGGGGCAGGCAAGATATTTTTCGCTCCTCAAAACCCTCCAGGCCGGCTCCTGCTCCCAGCCAGCATGCTACTTAATGGATACCGCCTGCTCTTTCCTTAGGGGCAAAACGGCCAGAACGTGAATATGACCACTCACTTTCCATTTACTGCCGAGTTAAAGAACGATTGAATCTACACCTCCATTCCCTCCATATGCCTTCATGAGTTACACAGGGATAACTTTCCCTGAATAGGTTAATATCTGTCATCTTTCACTTATCTGTCTGACGCAAGATAGCCAATGCGCTGTTGCTGGGCGCAGAGGGACACTGTTGTTGGCGGTGAGAGATGTGGCCTGCTTGTGTTTTATCATATGGACAGTACTCATCTATCATACAATGGAGTGGGGAGTACCGTTTGTTTGTAGATTGACTGTCGATGCGGGGTTAGTGTCACCTGGGGCTGCTGCTGGAAACTGGATTCTCTGAACCATAGAATAGGTCAGCTCTTACCCTCCAGATGTGCAACTTTTCAGTCTGAGAAATCAGACCAGGACAATCCGGTGATCACTGTGGTAGAAAGGCTGGCTACTTACAGGAAGGGCTTCTATTTATTTATTTATTTATTTTTATTTATTATGTATTGCTAACCTTAGTTTGGGCAGGACCTCCCCCATCTTTTCTCTAAAAACAGAGAATTAAAATCTGAAATATATAACCAATCACGTTGTTCTAAGTCAAATCTGATGGCGAAGCTGTCAGAATACTAACTTCTGAACCCTGAACTAACTCCACAGAGGACAGTCCTTCTTCAGAAGGCAATAATCTCTGAGCTAGTCAAATTTGCAGGATTTTTTTCGGAACGTGTAAATCATTACCGTGTTCACACGTGCCCGCAACTGACCCTGTGCCGAGCCACATAAATGCAGCACATAATTTTACATCTCGCTTATGTACGAACCATTCAAATAGTATCCTCCCATCTATCCCTAAATATCCGTAGTATTTTTGCTTTGCGTTTTCGAATCAAATTTTTCGTACACCTCTCTTCCATGCCTCGCCCACATGATCCTCCTTATTTTGAATTCCTTTACTTAGTAAGGAGTACACTACAGCTTATGCAGCTCATTTCTACACTTTCTTTAGCCTCCTAGACGTTAGACAAATAAATTATATTTATTTTTCAATTTTTGTTTTGGTTTTGCTAGTTATTTTCGAGGAATACTATTTTAGTAAATTGCTCCATTAATATATTCACCCTAGATAATGGCTAAACTCCCTCTTGTAGAATACAAACTAATTTAAAAGTTTACTTTTTCTGTCAGAAATATATTATCTATCAGAGCAATATTTCATTATACTCTTGCCACTGCTGACTTACATGTTAGGTCCAGGGCAATAGCAATAAAGAGTCTCAACCGAAGTTGTTTCAAGAGTTCTTTAATATTGTTTTGAGATATGTGTTGTTTCAAGAGGTAAATTGTTTTATTAAGTGTAAGTACGATATTAAGTACAAAAATGAATTCGAAGCGTAACTCAAAAAGTCTATTTTCCTGCTGTCTGTCTAATCCTACGTGCCTATTACAATTACTATTGCTAATTTACTTTACTGTTATGAAGAACCTATTTGCCTGTAACAGTACAAATCTTATTATAAAACTTGTCGTGTATAACCTCAAATTTCCGCATCACTGCAACGTGTGTAGTTGTTGAATTAGATACTTCTGTCCACAATGCGCAGATATGTTTGTGACATGTCCCCGTGCCAAATTTCACATGTCTGACTCCAACTATTTATTAGTCATCGCCATGAAACCGAAAATTTGTCACACGGCCATCAGTGCATATCAACCACACTACACGGCGACACATTCTAGAAGGTGATTACCTGTTTCACTGAGTCTTGTTTTCTGTGATAAAGATTTGTGTTCTTACGTTATGGTCAGAGTAACAAAACCTATAGACGGGCGAAGAAATGATTTATGTAAAGGTTTATGAATAAACATAGAAGAAAAACAGCTAAGGATAACACTTTACAATAGGTGAGTTACAGTCAGCGTCGTTAAATAAGTAGCCAGGTCAGTGGTATGTCTGGGTTATAGGTTGGACGATCGAGGAAACGTGATTCGATGCCCGGCAACGATCAGAAGCCTTTCTTTTCTCCAAAGCATCAGGTTCGACTCTGGGGACCACCCGGCCTCATATTCAAACCACCGAGGCTGATGCGGCCGGGGCGTGAAGCTGGTTACTAACCTCTACATAGTACGCCCTCAACACATAACTGCATGGCATAGTGCTTAGTTAAGCAAGGGGACAATTTTGCCTGCAAAGTTAAACAATTTACAGAATTAGTGATATGTAGAAGGAGGAAGTGATAAAACAAAGAGAAAAACTTTGGAAAGATGCGTTTTCGAATGTCTTTTTGCATTTGTTTTCATTTGGTGTGTTAGAAATGTCGCGTGGAATAGACAGTGCCATTCCCCTTGGTATGCCTATACGTCATTCTACTACTGACAGTGACTGACCAGTCCGACACTGACAGTAGGGGAGAGTGCAACATTCATGGTACTTCATTTGATTGGCCGGCTCTGTGTCCGGTTCCAGGTGGCAGTTCTGCCGCCATTGTGCTTTATGTTGCTGCACGTCTTCTGAATACAAAAGTGTTACATGTGTAATGCAATAACACCTTTACTTATCATAGTTCTTTGCACGAGGCGAATAAAATCACAGTAATCCCTCGCACTACGCGGTTTTGAACTACGCGGTTGAAAAACTACATATTTGAGGAAACATTTGCTGAAGGGTGAGAAATTTAAATACACGTAAATACGGGCGGACGGTGACTCAGCTGCCGCAGAAGCTGGCGGCATCATGTACACAAACACTGTGTGAACGTTTAGTGTCCAAAAATATGTTTTTTTAAGCGATGGAAGGTTCATTATGGTCCGCGTTCACCTGACCCTGTTTTTCGCGTAAGAAGTTCGCGCAACGCCGTTTTGTGCAACACGGACAGCCCCCCCCCCCCCGCGTTGGACGAAGCACCATTGTCACACGCAATGTGAGATCTTGTCTATCCAAAATCTCTGAACCTATTACAAGAATTTAACCCAATTTCGTAATGATGCCCTTCAGTAAAATTTTCTTACATATGTTAATTTTACTTCGTATTGGTCTGCTACAACACATATTTTACATTAAAACCAAATCAGTCTTTATCTATTTTATAAGTAACGGTACTTTTAACATTAAACTTATACATAACATTGTAGATCTCATTACAATACAAACTTTTGTTAGAAATGTTTTTCGATGCAGTGAATTATCAACTAAATTACTAAGCTACTTACGATTCAACTCCGTAGAAACCCGTTTTTTATAATATAATATTCTCTCAGCTACTTAAGAAATTCCCAACATTTTATGTAACCTGAGTTTTCATTAACGTGATGATGTGTATTAAAAATAAAGTTGTTCCTTTATTTCGAATTATCACGTCAGAAGGCATCAGAATACGCCCACACAATTTTATATTTTAGAATGAATGAATTTTATATTACTTGTCTGTTCATTACCTAGAAAGTGCTTCCTTGAATTATGTCGTTTGTCTTACCTGAAATGAAACTGAAGAGAATATATTGTCCTTGGCCTCCCTCGTCTCATATTTAGTGTCGCAAACTGATGTTATAGTTGATTAAATTTTGACTTAGCGGTGGGGTGAACATTAAAACTGTTGTGACGACGTTTATTGTCATCTTATAATGTCCATGCGAATCGAAAATAAATTCCAAGGTTCTCGGGCGCAGTCTTGACTTTCCTTGGCATTGAAATGAGTTACATGGATAATTTCATCTATGAAACTTTAAATTCCGTGACAGATATTATAGGGAAATGGCTGTGAGCTGGCTGGAATACATAAATTACTTGTTATGTTTTATTTAAATACGATGTCAGTAGCTCAGCTTTATTAGTCGCTATGATGGAGGTCGGTCTAGATAATAATGCTGATAAAATTAAGTAGGCCTATATGTCTGTCTCGTCAACGGAACGCAGGACAATATTACGTCATAAAATCGACTGACAAGTCACATTTCATATGTATGAAAACGACACTAGAAAATTAAAACTGCACATACTAAGACAGAATATTTTGCCTTCAAATTTGCTGTAAAAATTGTAAGTTATATAATTGTAATAATTTTAATTGTAATTATTAGATATATAATTATAATTTTGCCTTTTGTTTCACGTGTGTGAAACTTGGTGTCTTATATTAAGAGAACTGCTTAGGTTGAGAGTGTTCGGAAATAGGGTGGTTAAAAGAAGGCATTTGGAACTTAGGGGAGGAAGTAATAGGTGGATGTAGAAGATTGCCTATTGAAGTATTCCATGATTTCCGCTTAGTGAAGAAGCAAACTTATTCGTGTGCCTTCCATGAAGATATGCGTGGAATGGAGGAATAGCTCTACTGTTTCTTACCTCCTTACTAGATGGTGAGTGGTCAGCTTTAAGCTTTTGTCACTCCCAGGGAAATAGCCCCCACTACATAAAATGCTCATCCCCAGTGCCGGCCAGAATTTATTGTAAACGAGAAAATATCTTGCCCCTACCGGGACTCGAATTACGATTCCTCGGTCAATAGTATCGAAAGAAAGTTTTGTGCTCGTCAATCGTTTTTTGCTTACTGTGTTCGTCGTATTCCTTCCGAACAATGTAGCGATGCCTGACGGTTCGTGCTGGGCGCCATGTTTGCTAGTGCCAGACATGCAAGTGAAAACACTTTACGCTTCTGTACGCTGTTTAAAAATATAAGCCCTGTGTACATCACGCCACTCGTAATTGTTTAAGTGATAGCAATGATAGCAATCTTAATGCGAATAAGAATTTTATAAACAGACATTTTTGTAACAATATTTTTAATTGTCTATTTATTATTCAGTAGAATTCTTCAAAAGCAAGGACACTAGCCGTCAATCGCAATTCTAACTTTACAACATATAAGAATTTTTGTGACTGACGGCTAATATCCTTGCTTCTTTATATCTTCATTACAATGGGATGTGCCACTTAATTTTTTTATTTCAAAATACCAAACTCTTTCTTATTCAAAAATGTCTTTGTTATTGTGAAATACTCGTATCTTTGAATAGGAAAGGCACATGTTATGTTAGGAATACAGTTGTGTAAAATTCTGTTTAATTATCATTTCCACATTAAAAGTCAGCATACGTAATTTGTAGTAAACACAGTTAAGGCACATTAAGTGCCTCTGAAATTAAATTGACATATTTATGCTTTATAACCAAGTGCTTACTTTATGTACCACGAGGTTTTAACTTTAAAAAATTCTACATTCTGCCCACACAGTGTATATATGTGTTTTCTATGGATCTCATAACAAACAGCGATTGTTTCCCTTTACAAAAGTAAGTGATTGGTTTCATATTTGTTTACTGCGCGGTACGAACCGAATCTTTAAATATAAGTCAGTTTTATCTTAGTCCTTAGATGGTTCCCAAGATTCCAAGCTGCTACTGCATGCTTTTCATTCAGCACTCCCGATTTAAATTTAAATTTAAAGACAATTACATTTCCAAATTATGCCATTTAGCATTAAGGAGAAATCAAAATTTTGAGGTTCGTGATTTCAAGCTGCTACTGTCACCATTCTAACATCTTCATCTTCATTTGTCTTTATCGTACTACTCCTACCACAAGAAGCCTTGAAACCTTCTAACAAATTGATGTTCTCCCCCCCCCCCCCCCATATAAAATTGTCTGTCACTACTCCCTTGCTCTTCACATTCATCTCTCTCTCTCTCTCTCTCTCTCTCTCTCTCTCTTAGTTCTTAAAGGGTTGAAGGTTAATTAAAACTGAAACCAGAGGGATGTTTTTACTTCTTCACTGTAAGCTACCATTCATTCAGTAGTAAAGATAGATCTAGTAGATGAAAGTACCGTTATTACTGATAGTACTTACTATTACTTAAATTTATTTTATTCTATAATCACCGTGCATTTTTCACAATTATTGTTAAGTCACCAACTGATGCACTATTTATTTTAAAAAACACAATATGGTTCCTTAAAATGTTTATCAAAATATTTTAAGGAACCATATAGTGTTTTTTAAAATAAATATTGCATTAAGTTGGTGACTTAACAATAATTGTTACTTAAATATTTGAGATTTAATTTCATGGAGCAGCCCATGTTAAGTGCCCCTTTCACGGCTGCTTTTCTCGAATGCGGGAGGCGGCCTCAAGGTATTGAGGGTAGCTATGAATATATTGAATAATCAGTCTGTCATAGCCGACAAGGGGTGATCCTTCAGTTTGTTTACTGCTTGGGCGTCTAGCAACATCCCCCACCACCAAAAATAAATTACGATGTTACGGGGCCCGATATGGAGTGCATACTTCGAGTGGACTTGCGTACACGAGAAACAGCATTCGGATTCCATATAAGGACAGTAAATTTCATGACCAGCTAAACTCAAGTCAGCTTGTCAAGCATGAATTTGCGCCATGGAGTTTTGTTTGATGATATTAAGTTACGTCATTAACGTAACAACAAATTTCGGATTATACACTTTTCCATGTAGATATATTGTGGGGAAACAAAGATCTTCGAATTTAACCCTCTGAAGACTGAATGTAACCTAACCTTTAAAGACCCAGTTCGTACCGCGCAGTAAAACCAATCCGTTCCGGTTATGAAAACCAGCCAGTTAATATGGTATAGGGAAATAATTGCTCTTTGCTCTGAGATCGATACAAATCGCATAAACACACTGTGTGGGCAGAACGTAGGGCATTTGAATGTGAACACTAATGGTACAAAAAGTAACCACTGAGGTTTAGAAGGATTAAGCGTGATTACTTTCGGTTATTGAACATCTCGCCCTATAGACATTTTACACAAAAATAAGTTTGTATTCTCATAATTATGCCTACTACTCTTCTAGTTCCAGCGATCTTTTTTTATAAAGCCGTAAACATTTAAAGAGAAAATATTCTCGTACATGTTTTACCCATTAGTTATTTTTTCATGTGTAAGCCTGTGGCAAAACAGTTTTAACTAAAGCATTATTAATAAAAAATTCCCTTTTCGATAATTTGCGGGTACAGAAACCTTGACACATTAGCATACCCTATTATTGTGGTTTCCTGAATATTTAGATTACAGAGTAGTGGTCTGTCATAATACGAAATTATGCTTTGTTTTTGTCTACATAAATTTAAAAATGTTTACATTATAACTACACATTTTTGCACATAGCCTTGCCCATATGTGCTCACCAGCACAGCAATAATTTACTAGAATGACCCATCTGTGTTAACACATGTTCTGTGGCGAACCACGTATGACCCTTCGCTAGCCGTACCTCGCCTTCTGTTTTATGTTTGGCCGTGACCCTTCCTTAGTAGCTCTTTGTACAGGCCCATCGGGTCGCAGCTTTGTGCTCTAAGAAATAAAATAAGTTAATAAAAAACTGTAAAAATCCCCGCATCCTCTGCCATCTCTCTCTGCGCCACATATGGTCCTCATCGTCCGCTGTGCTTACCTTTTCTTACATCGTACCTACAGTTTAGGCGGTCGGTCGGTCTCCTTTGTACTAACGCATACATTTGACATTAGAAGGGCGAATGTTTTATTATATAAAGTCCTGTCTCTTGTCCACATCATATGCGATGTGTTATGAAGCCCCCACCTGTATATACTAGGGGTCTCAAACACACGACTAGAGTGCCACATGAGTCCATCTCGCGTTTTATTACATACAGTGGACTGTTCTTGATCGATCTTTCTCTAACCGGCTGTCCCGCTTAAATGCCTTAATAGCCAACTCCATGGATAATTGATTCTTGAGAAGCTAAGCTTTTGTCAGCTTTCCAAAATATATTCCTCATTTTTATGAAACCCCAATTTTCAATATCATATTCACAACAACCTGCCACTGGTCCCTGTCCTGAGTCAGATGTATCCAGTATATTTACTCTAATTCTGGTTTTTAAGATCCATTTTAATACTATCCTCCAGGTTACGCCTAGGTCTACAAAGAAGTCTCTCTCAATCAGGTTTCCCTACCATTATTCTGTATTAGTTTCTTTTTTCTCCCGTGCGTACCACATGTCCCGTCCATCTCAGTAACCGCCTTGATTCTAAACAAATATGAATTAGACTAATACAATAAACTTTATAATTAATTTAATGACAAGTTATATTATTAGAGACTTTATATTATTATTATTATTATTAATAATATTATTAATTCTATTGTTCGATGTAAGTGAATCTGGGGTGATAAAGTATTATGTTAAAGACATGCACAGAATTTTTCACTGTAAGCAGCGTTTATATTTTTATCTTCGCATTAACAGCGTTGTCAGTTAACCGACCGACTGATCGGCCCCGTTGCCACTGGGAGAGAAGAACTCCATTCTCATTCCGTACGTGATGGTGATTCTCTAAAATCAAAGTTGGTGCGGGGTCGGCCCAGAGTTATGCGCATCAAACACAACATTTTAATTACAAATCTTAAGGAGAAGAGAATACTTGGAAGATCAAGGCATAGATTATAGGATTATATTAAAAATAATCTTAAATGTGATGTGATGTGGTGGTACACAATGAATTCTTCTGCGGATAGAGTCTAATTGCGGTCTCTGGCGACAGAATAATAAATCTTTGGTTTCCACAGAAGGGGTGAAATGTGAAAAGTGAACACAGTACTATCTACTGAAGAAAGTCCCTGCTGCATGGACATACGCGTGTTTCACAGGGGTTTTTGAGAACCTTGGTGAAGACATTGAATCTTTAAAGACGTCTGTGTGAGAACAGTTGCAGTAGAAGGCGTCTAGCGCCTGTGTTACTTCCACAAATCAGAAATTAAACAGTCTAATGTTTGTGCATTCTAGACTTCTAAAGGCTAGTTGCAAGAAGTCGGTGTTAATAATCTCATTTTCTGCCACAGACAAAACCAAATAAATAAGGAATAACAATTACATTGTCTAGGCTTATGCGTCCTTTGTTAGGCGCCTTCGCAAAATGTACCCAAAAGTAACTACTAGCTTCGCCATGTCTGGCCTTACCTCTGTCTGTCCCCATGAAATAACTCATCTGCCACTGGATGGATTTTCATACATTTGATTTTGGGGATTTGTAGTAAACTCTGTCGACCAAGATCGTGGACGAAATTGACATTGTACGTGAAGACCTACGTACATTTGTGTTGATATCTCGCCATCTACGAGATAAGAGCAAGAAATACGATATCTCGCCTTTTTTTCTTGATAAGTAAAGGAAAAGCGGCAAGCCAGAGAGGCCGAAGAAACAGTTCACTATCTAAACATAGCAATCACCGCAATATGATTTACATATCAGATAATGAGAGCAAAATCCAGTGTTAGGTTATAGATATGTTTCTATCTTGCCTTAACACGATTTGTTAAGGGACGTTATAATAATATGGCCAAGAAAATATAAATTATTTTATTATAATTTAGCTTGAGATCCGAATAGGAATGGAAGTTTTAAATTGTCGCATATGCAAAATAATGTTCCAAGCTATGGGTATAATTTTTCATAGTGAAAAAAGGTACACATCTTAGAATAACTCAGGATAGGATGTATTTGATTTTCGCGTCCTGGAAATATATGACAGGAATGAGTTACTTGGCCTCTGCTTCTCAAATGTGCTATATACGAATAAAATGACTGGTAAGAAGCTAGATGGCCGGGTTTTGTTTTCTAGCAGATGCGAGTATTTCCCCCCTCAACTTTGCATACAGCGCGTGTCCGAACCCACCCAGCCCCCATTCTCCGATTATAGAGTAGCCGGTTCATGCCTGGATTAAGGAAGCATGGTTTTTACCTTCCGTACGTCCTGGTATCCTGGTGTTTTGTCAAGTTAGATGTTGAGTGTTCTAACCCCTGCCTTAATATTACCTCCCACTTTATTGTACTCTGTAGTCATATATATTGAAATCCACGCAAGTACTAATTACCTTAACTAATCTCTGCTTTCCTCTTTTTTGTATGTTTGCAGGTAAGACACACACACAGCTGGACCAAGCGAAGTGTAGAATGAGAATGGACGGGCGTCCGTAGGGTCTGTGAGGTCCATACAATGGATGCCCCAGCGAAGTATGATTCGATAAAGAATAGAGGGAAACCCCGTTTTGATAACCATAAGCGATGGTCAGATGCGTATGGGGTGGTTACATTTTTTTGTCTGTCGGTTTTATTCCACTGGGCTTTGATTCAACATCTACTCATATTCAAATTTCCGCTCCCTACTTTGTCTCCCTTTTTTGTGGGCGCTGAGCTACCGTGATTAAGGAACCCACCTTTAGTAATCGTTTTGAAATATGAAGGTCCGTCTGTATATAGATGTCCACTCAAGTGCAGTTAAAAGGCCAACATAAGGTTCGTTATCATGCTGTTTTGGAGAAGAGGCATAACTTGTGTCTTTCGCGGTGTAGATGTTCAGGTAGGAGGACGTCGGGGGTGTGACGTGTTGCTAAAAAATGTTATTCTGCTAATACATCGACTATAATTAAATATGTGAATCTGGAGCAGTTAATTGTCAGACACATCGAAGATAACGAGATCTCAGGTTCTCGCACCGGTGTTAATGAAGACCCCAGTTTTCTGGGATATTACGCCGTGTTGACTGGTCTACACGACCTTACATTCTAGAATGTTCGAATAGTAGCAGTGAGGACTCCTCGAATGAAACGTAAGTAGCCAAAAGTAAAGATCCATTTATATATGAATTTATACTTGCAAAATTATAAGCTTCATATAACAAAGTGTTTTTGGTATTTAATTTATAATATGGTATAAATAATTATAACCCACCGGGGGCATGGATGTCTGTTTCTTGTGAGTGTTGTGTGTTGTCAGGTAGAGGTCTCTGCGACGGGCTGGTCCCTCGTCCAGAGGAGTCCTACCGACTGTGCTGTGTCTGAGTGTGATCGTGAAGCCTCGACGAAACAAGGAGGCCCTGGCCCATATAAGGCTGTCGAGCCATACAGAAAAAAAATTATAATCCTTCAAAGCATAATTACTGTGTTTATCACCTACTTTAATATAGCTCCGCATTTTGTTTATACAGTTTTTCGTATAATCTTTACAGCAACGTTTCACTCCAAACCCCATTTACCATCGACAGAATATTGTAGAATTTGTGGTAAGAAGTTTCATTCTAGCGTAAAGACAAGACATTTGTGGTTGAGGTCTTCATCATTTTCTCTGCCTTTTCTAGCAAATATTTTGGACAGTATCTTACTGTATTTAACGGGCATGTCTTTCGAAATCCTTGCCCATTCATCATTAACAATAACTTTCTGTCTCATTCAAAGCTTCATATTACTTGAAGTTGCAGTAGCATCGCTAAACAACCAAAAAATCGATCACCAGAACAGATGAACTTGAAGAATACAAATTGAGAAGACTTTCATTATATAAACCCATTACGTCCCCGCCATACGACGGGGCTAGTATAATATCAACGCCCTTATCGACGGCGTCTCTAGCTACGATTTCCACAGATGACATTTTAGTTGGTCCGTTCGTATATTTACGGCCCCTAGAGGGATACTGTGGAATTACAATTTCACCGAATACTCACGCCATGAATTTGAAAAGTTCTTAACGGACATCTTGATGTTATCGGCAAAGTACAACTGTACATTTCCGACCGAAGAGTGGGCACTTCTTCACCTCTTGACAGCTTCATAACAACTGTCATCTGGCATGACGATGATCAATTAACACTCACATTCACAAAAGAAGCACATTATGTAAGGTATGTTGTAAATATATAATCGAAAAATGTGAAGAGCACTGTATTCTGTGATGTGACACCTTAGAGTCTGGTATGCATATACGGACGTTGCGTAGTAACCAGCTGCATCTGTTATCAGGGTAGGTGAATCCAGATTAACGGAGTGCACGTCTTCACATCCCACAAGATATTTGTGTTTATATTTACCATAGTGAAAGCCTCACATTTCGATCAGACGACACATATCTTACACTGGATTGTAGTACGAAGCTTTGTGCACGAGCTGTATCGACTACAGGGTCCGAGTCGATATAGATTTGACAAATACAACTGGTTTATGATCATTATACCTAAATTTAAAAAAATGCATCAGCAGTCAACAAATATCCGGGCTGAAAATACTTTTATGAACACTGTGGATTAACGATCGCTGGTTGTGCTTTATGGCGTGTACTTTAAACTTAAGTATTCAGAACTGAACATGGGGAAGGAGTAGCAATGATTAAGAAAAATGATGATGCTTATACGCTGGATCATTTCGTGGCAGAAGTAACGATACCAGATTTTTCATGTAGAACATTGAACACTGTCAGCTTTCGAGTTCTGCTTTACAGTGGGATTCCCCGCGTTGTTCCTTAATTGCTTATTTCCTTCAATTAGCAATGACTCCTGCTGCTTGGGGCGTGTAATAATTTTGCAAGCTTTATTAACAGAGAAAAAGTACCCTAATGTCATTTGTCATTATAAAGAAGAAGACGAACGCATAAATGCACCGCTGGTGCTGTCACGATGAAACTGTGACTCGTTTACTTATGATATGTTTCTACTCTGTGTAAATACAGCGAATTTAAGACCAAACACACACACAGTAGAAACAGGAAACTGCACAAATGATTAGATGTAGCACATTTAATAGGTCTGCGTATTGTTTTCATCCATGGAATGACACCTAAATTAATGATTTTTAATGTAAACTTTCATTAAGTTACTAATATAAAACCCGTTGAAGTTTCAACGAGAAAATTTTGGACATATATCCGCTGAAAAAAAATTTCTTTGCACGTGCTTCTTTTTTGTACGTAAAAGCAGCTTCCTTCATGAATATCCAACCTCAATATATAGAGTGTGTCGTCCAGTTTAAAACCGAATGTTCAAGTTTCTTTATCTACATGTCATGTTAAGGCATGAAATTATGGAAATATTTAAAACTACTTCCAATGTCCTTCATTGCTACAATCTTCTTTCACTCTTCGTAACTACTGCCAACTGTCTTATCATCTGATACCAACTCATAGGTAAAGCTAAAGCAATCCCTATAGTGCCTTGAGAGGCCCTTAGGGTTCCAGGAGGTTGAGGCTCCCAGATTTCTAGACAATCGGTACATGCAGGTGATAAGGTTGTCAGCCTTAAGCACCGGCCGCCTTTACCTCTCAGGAAATACTCCTGGTACTATCCCGCGCGCACCTTCCCATATATAATCTACGTTATAGATTTCTGTCTTTCTTTCTTTCTTTCCTACTCGGACTCTTGTCCCGTTAAGAAGGGGCCGATACGTTGTTCCGAAACGTCGGTAAATAATTACCACACGACGCCGCGTAATATCCCACAAGAGCGCAGATCGGTTTATTACCTATATCGAAACGTGTGTTACTGATACGCACCCTTAACCAGAATAACCTAATTTCTTTAATATCCACTGTTACATTATGCTTCCCCCTACGCCTCGGTCTCATTCATTCATTCATTCATTCATTCATTCATTCTGTTGCCTGCTTTACGACGGATCCATAGCCTCTTCCAAAGCGATTTATTCACAGAGTGCGATTTCCTTCAAATTCCAGTATCCTCTAGTGTCCTTAAGGTCATCCAGTAGCTGCTTACGTCTTCTTCCTCTCCTTCCCTCGATATTTCCTTCAATAACATGTTTTAGAAGGTCGTTCTCAGACAACATATGACAACTTCAGCTGGTCTTCCTCTTTTTTATTGTATGTATGATATTTCTCTCCTCGTCGACTCTATGTAATAGGCTTGCTTCTTAATTTCTCATATGATCGGTAGGTCTACCTTAATATTTATGACTGATGTATAAAATAAAATACATATTTTATTTGTGTGAAGAAACGAAGAATGCGGATGTTGTCATTAGGTACGGCTTTATCTACTACATAAGAACGTCATTTGGAATGTGAAGGTCGTACGAATCGGTTGTTAATTTTACGAACTGTCTTTCTGTCATAAGTTTTAGTAGTTTGGAAGTACTTTAGCGTCGAAAGGGAAAGTATGACGCTCCCTAAATTTCTTCCCGTCCCTTCCAGCCACGTGAATTATCTCCCATCTCACTTACGCTAAATCTCTTCCAAACGTGGGACCCGAATGTTAATCAATAATGACTCTGGGGACAGCAGTTTACTAGTGAGAATACATCTTATGTGAGAAGGCCGGTTAAATATTGCTGAAGTTCGGTACACAGTTGGCAACACTGCATAGAGATAGGAGAGTGTTATGTTATAGTATTTTACAATACTCTATTTCATCTACAGTGAAACAGATTGGCGTTGTAATTTGCCCATTTTGCAGCAAGTATAAGACAAATGTAATGTTATATTACTGTCTTAGGGTTAAGCTGCATATTAAATACAGTCGAACCCCGTTATAACGACATCGGTTTATACGACTTCTCGCGTATAGAGTCAGATATTCTGTGGTACCAATTAATTCGCCACTGTTATCCATAACATTACACTCCTCGGGTATAACGACACTCTTTTAAAACGACACAAAATATTCAGTCCCTTTCATGACGTTATAACCGAGTTGGACTGTAATTCTCTGAAAAAAATTTTTGGATTAGCTTTTGCAACGCACCAAATCTGTATGTATGTTATTGTCGTAGAATAAAGCTGCATATTAAGTAAGTCATTGATGGTTACAAAGTGTTGAGATTGAACTTTTAAAACCTCATCATTTTTTTATGTAACAAGATTGTCATAAGAGTAACCTGTAGTAACGTGTGTGAACAGAAACTTCTTAACTCTTCACTTATCGTCATCGTCGTTATGCATCCGACGTAGTTCGGTCGGTATATTGACTAGGCTACGGGCTTGCACCTCCGACAAATCGTGTTTGATTCCTATCGGGGAAAGAGTTTTTTTCTGTTCTCTAAAGCTCCCAAACTGCCCCTGGAGTCCAGCTTCCAATTCATTGAGTACCGTGGGCTCTTAAGTTAAGCCGCCGATCTCTCACCTCCATCTCTTACCGAGGTTAAGAAATGTATGGAGATATAACTCCACTCATTCCTATAGCTCCACTTATTCTGAACAATTTCTGAACGATAAGTCAACATGAAGTGAATCTGTATGAGTTAAGTCTATAATTCCTGCATCATTCTAATTTTGTGTTATAATTACAGTAAACACAGTGAAAACTTGCTGCAACTTTACTGCTCTTTGTTCGTAATTCGTACATTTTGCGTATATCGTTGTTTATTTTGATTGATATACGTAATTAATAATTAAATAACTAAATAGTATTAAGTTTATAAATATTAAGTAGTTCTTTTGCATTTTTAATATTATAATTTAAATGTTTAATCTTCTGTTTAAAGTACAGTTTTATACCGATTTAATTGTTATAACGTAATTATTTTACAAGTTTCTAACCCCATGGTTTTCAAAAGTGTACGTCTCAAAGTGTCGTAAATTTTTATAACATCTGACAGCAGAGTAATCTTTTTTGTACCTAATGAACACTGATGGTTCAATTTAATTATAGTGCTGCATAGAGATACATGTTTCTGTTTTGCGAAGGAACCAGCTCGTGGAGAGTGTGTAGCATGTTTTGCTGTGTTGTGCTGTAAATCTTCCTCAACTTTATTACCCTGGCTTGCCAAGCTTAAGGTACGCGGTCCAAACAACGATATTTTCCAGACGAATTATAATCTCCATTTTTTTTTACACTAAATGGTAAGGTGGTACTGGATAAATTGGTAATTATCGGTCTGGCGAATTTTTGTTCTTATTTTAAATCACACCAAACCAGACTACTTGTGTGTATGTGCGTGCATGTCTGTCTGTCTGACCACTTCGCTCTTCCTAGTGTACTTACATTAAGTGAGACAAAATGAACGTTTAATTGATAACAGTAAAACATAACCTAAAATTTTAGCGCGTGCAGAATCGTAAAATCTTATACCAACAGACTCAATCACAAATTCAGGTATTTCCATTTGTGTAGCTTACAGTGACAGTGTTACAAAGGACCTCTTTCTTTATTGCCGCAACGAACACGGCGACTTTATCGCATAGAAAGTATGCATCCGCCGAGGATAACTCGTGATATTTGCGGTGTTCAGGACAGCGAGAGAAAGAAACGTGCTGTATGACTCGATAACTATGAGTGACACGTATGAAGATTTGTGAGATTTGAGGTTATTACGGCGGTGAGTGTCGAGATTATGGTCTCTCGGGATGTGACGCCGTGTGGATTGTAGACACATAGCACCGTTTCGGACCAAGCTACTGCTTCCATCTTCAGGGTGGATGCTGGCGGCATCAGATTTCTATCTGTCAGACTAAACGGCGTCACGTCACAAGAATTATGCGATCCTACTCACATATAAGAAAGCTATAGTTTGAGACAAACTTCATTGTGCTATATATAGTCCCTCCCCTTTCAGGGTAACGGAATTATGTATACGTGCAGACTGCGGTGTTTGGGGAGGGGGGAATTGTATCGGTTATATGTACGTAGAGTGTAGGGATTCAGAACCATGGAAAAGGGACAGTCACTTCAGTGTGTATCTGGACATAATACGTTTTCCCTGAAGATGGAGGCAGTACTTGCCTTCGAAACATCTGTATCGGCCTAGAGTTATACAAGGTTTCAAAACCCATAATACTAAACTTTGAGTATTATCTTTCTTTCCTGTGGTGTACATAGGCCTTAACATTATAGGTGTGTTTTGTTTCTAATAATGGGCTCCATTATAGCCTATGACAGCGAAGCCTCGGGTTCGATTCATTCGGATTTGTGGTAGACAAATTGGTCTTGTGATGGGTTTGTCTCCGAGCATTTCTCTTTGCCCCCATCAAATATCTCTCCATTAATTCTGTGTTTTCCCTCATCTGTCACGGGGCAGTGATACAAAAGGCACATTAGCGGCCGCAGCATCAAGGGGCTGTTTCTCACTCGTCACCACCACCACCACCACCACCACCACCACCACCACCAACAACAACAACAACAACAACAACGTCAACATCTAATTACGCTATTTCCATTAAATTGGTCACAGTCATTTGATATAATTTTTCAGGCTTTCACAGCGATTTTTGCGCAAATGATAGTCATCTGAGTTACTAGGAAATCTATGATAATATATGTATTTCGACGTTTCGGAAGAACGTCAGAGCAGATTTATCCCACACTTTGTGATTACCCACAAGACTGTAAATTTGACTGTCGTTTTACTTTAACATATCTTCCCGTAAGTGTCCCTTTCGTAATACGATCGTTTGTTGCATATTCTTAGAGGAAACAAAAATGTTCTTGTAAAGGAGGAAGTGTTTTAATTACGATCTAAGGACGGTAAGTACCAAGTTCAGGGTGTTCTGGGACATGTTGTTCTCTTTTTAAGTGTGTTATTTAACAACGCTATCAATTGTTATGATTATATGAATACGGAGCGATGATGGAAACGTACTGGCAGAGGAAAGTCGAAGTACTCGAAAAAAAAACGCGTTAAAGTGCCACTTGTCCACCATAAATCCCATATAGATTGGTCTAGAATCAAACTCGGGCCTCCGCGATGAGACGACGACGGCTAAAGCGCTGAGCCATAGCGTGGCCCTGCAGTTCGAAGGACACTCGCGAATGTATTGGAGGAAACCACTGCCTTGGCCTTTAGGGTACAAGGGCCTACCCTGAATATGTGATGACAAATTCCTCCGAAAGTTTGGTACATATCTACCAAACTAAACGACGCCAAACCGAAGAGCGTCGTAATATCTGGAAGATATATTTTTCGATTTCAACATGCTGCTGAATGTTATCTTGTGTGAACAAATCTGTACGCCATGGTTGCGGCTGTTTCTTGTTCCCGTATTCGTGTCAGCTATAACAAGCAATGGGAAGCTCATCATGATCGTGCCCTTACAAACCACAGCTGCTGAAGTTCACAAGATTATGGACTGACTCGAGTGGAGTTGCTTTCCCAAGCCTCGGGGATAGAGATCGAACACTCAGATACACTTGTCAACAAAATCAGCTTATACACCATCCAATTTCTCAGTTCTTTCAGCGTAATGCCTTAAGTATCTATCCTTTGGAGTAAGAAGTGATTATATCCATCAAACATATTTGTGCGTTCTATGTGTGCCTTAAAACTAATGATATCCGACACGTCAAACAGCTAACAGGATTATTGTTATTATTATTATTATTATTATTAGCCGAAACATGTCGGAGAAATAATAATATACATGTTAACCAACAGACGTGCAATTAGTTGGAAATAAATATATTCTTATATAATTAATTCCATGGAGCAGAGTCCTTCTTGAGAAGCTAACAGGTCGTCAGCTAGTCAAGAAATTCCCCGCGTTTTATGGAACCCGAAGGTTCATTACCGCACTCACAACAGCCCGCCACCTGTCCCTATCCTGAGCCATATCAATCCAGTCCATGCCCCCCATCCCACTTCTTGAAGATCCATTTTAATATTATCCTCCCATCTACGCCTGGGTCTTCCAAGTGGTCTCCTTCCCTCAGGTCTCCCCACCAAAACCCTGTATGCACCTCTCCCCTCACCCATACGTGTATTCTTATATATATATATATATATATATATATATTGCACGGAAAATTTACAATGTCAGATTTACCAGGATTTATAAAAGGCTATTTGTCCTCAGCTCACTAACTAACTAACTAACTAACTAACTGTGTGTTGCAACCAGGATAGCTTTGTCCGTATAGTGACTAGGCTAGGGGCTGGACGATCCGGTTTCTAATCCCGGGGAAGACAAGAGACTTTCCTCACCTCTAAAACGTCTATACTAACTACGGGGCCCACCGAGCGTCCCCGGAGGTGAAGCGGCGAAGTTATAAGGCTGATTTCTCACCACCTTTTAATGCTGAGGTTAAGAATGTGTGGAGCTATACATCTACTCCCCCTATATGTCTTCATGGCGTGAACAGAGGCAACTGCAATTTGCTGTGTACCACTATAATGTACTTAAAATCTTACCACTGGACCCCATCCTGAGCCAGCTCAGTCTTTACACCCTTTCTCGTGAGACGTTAATAGTCCTGTGCGTATCTCATATGGCCTCTTTCTTTGGGTTAGTTGTGAAATTCTTACAGATATGATTATAAAATTTGCTATCTTCTGGAATGCGTCGCCGTGTAGACTGGTAGAAATGAATACCTTTTTCTGTTGTTATATCTCACACATTCTTCCTACCTTGAAACGTTTACCAACCAAATTTAATCTGTATTTCTACCCCCCTCCCCCCCCCTCAATGAGCACACACTAAAATCATTCGGTGAAGCTTAGCCCCTACATGTTATTCTTTTCAGCCTCCTACTCGTATTATCTCTTTCTTCTTCCGGTCAGATACCTACTCAGGTCCACAGCCTCCTGGCTAAGTTCACGGAGCAGTGTTTACCCCTGAATTTAATTGTTGCTCAACTGTTTAAAATTTCCCTTTTTTTACGGAACCCAGAGAGAGTTAATTACTTTTTTCAAAAGAATTCGCCACTGGTCCATCTTGTGACTCAGACAACCCCATCAAGTAGGCATACTCTCACGATCAGACACAGCGTCGTTGATATCCGTTTTAATATTTACCTATCATCTACGTTTACAATTTCCAAATAGTGTCTTCCTTTCACATTTTCTGAAAAAAAAAATTATATACACTTTTTATAACTCTCATGCAGGCTCTGGGCCCTGCTGTTTTCATATCCATTGATTTGTTCACGCTAATAACACGTAGTGACAATCACGTGACATGGAACTCTTCGTTATGCAGATTTCTCCATCATGCTTTTACTTTTTTCCCAGTTAGGTCCTAGCATTTGTGTGCTGAAACCGCCCATGGACCCTCTCAATTAGTTTTCTGTCCTTTAGGTCGCATTTGTAATTCTAATTGCAAATCTAACTTAAGGCCAGCTCACGAATATAAACTGAAGAAAGGATGGAATTGCATAGTCAGTACAGTGGTTAGACTACGAGCTGTACAAGCTTGGAATAGCGGTTCGATTCCTGACAGGTGCGAGAGAGTCTTTTCCCTTCAAAGCGTCCAGACTGGCTCAAGTGTCCACCCAGGATCCTGTGACGTGATTATCGAAACCTTTTCCACAGAGGATAAAGCGGCTGGAAAGTGAAGCTGGCCATTCACCTTTATCTAGTTCCGAGTTTAAAAACGAGTGGAGCTATACCTCCTCTCTCCCATAAGACTACAAGGCGTGCAGAGGGACAGCTTTGCCTTTTACCTCACATAAACATGAAATTATATCCTAATTTATTCCATCGAAGTTTCAACACTGCAAAACTGTTGTTTTTCCAGATGGAAATTTTATGAACACAACAATACAAGAACGTGTTTCCCTCTTTGAAGGTGTAGATATTACTTCTCATTGATTCAACGGATATAATGTTCTTTATTGTGCAGTAAGAATGACAATAACATAACAACAGGATCCCCCTATTATTTTCCTGTAATGGGGTTCACTCACCAACTTCTTAACCTCTACCTCTGCTTTAAATGTATCTTTCCAATAATACAGGCTTCTACTTTTATACCTGTCATACAAATACTTACCGGCAAAAACACTGAAATACAAACTACAGTCTTTACGATTTCATTGACTATTCTCTGTTTAAACACTAGGCCTATACATATCGCTCCTGAACTACAACATGCATACCCCGTGTATTTAAAATCCTATAATCAATTCTATGCGTGGAATAAGATTAATATAGACTTATGCTAATAGATAGCGGGAATAACGTCATTAGCATACGGAATAAGGTCAGCCCTCTGCCTGCGGCACTTGTTTATCTAATCGACACATGTTTCTTTTTCTAAACCGTTGGTCAGTCCAGCAGCACCTTGCACTGTCCAGAACTCTTACCACCAGCGAATAATGAAGCTGCCGCGCACATTTAAACATTTCCGTATAAATACAGGGTGATCTAAGAAAATATACCGTCATTTCGCATATGTAATCCGAGAATCAGGTTCAATTTTTAACATTTCCTAATAGTTTTCCTCGCCAGTTCTCTGGACGATTTCTAGTGTAATAGGCCTGTGTTCACATGAGTCACTCTCGTTTTCTGCTAGGTTCGACCTGTGACTTTGTATCCTCCTTATGAATGCTCAGCAATCACGAACAATTCTAAAAGATTCCTGTACCTTTTAAAGATATAAGAACTGCACCTAAAGAACTGCCAATAGGGTTCATGTATTTGAACACCGGACTGCTGGCTAGAAGTCAGTTTGTATCCGGAAGGTCCTGCGACCTGCCTACTCGATCAAGGATTTCCGTGCTTCTCTTCGGTTCGAGGACAAATGCTGCGTTGAAACCCATTTTCCACGCTCCTCTGAATACTTCTCACGCACCCCTCCCAATACTAACGTCAAAATTTTCTTCCAATTGCAGCCCTCCCAAATTCATCCATAAAGCTGCTCTCCAGAAACACAAAATTCAGCCAAAAATTCACCCTCTTTCCGCTGTGGCGTACCGTAACAGTTTATCTCACCTCACATTAACATCTGCTTCCGAACTCTTCACCTTGACACCAGCCTATCTTTACAATAAGGACGAAAGGGCTCTGCCTGAGAACCTTTAGAGCAGTAAGCAAATGTGGTGCCTCTTGTTAAATTCCACCCCCCAGCACTCATTAACATCATGTGTTTGCCGTTTATGTTGCTGCTCGCATGAATTGCCTGACGATTTCTTTCACCGGTAAACATATTGATATATACTGTGACCGCTGCCAGCTTGCGATTGAGCTCTTCGATTTTTTGTATTTCTAAGGATAATCCGGCAATAGCGCTATATTCTTTCTTCTATCCAAGACTTGGTGCGTCACATGTAAGAAGAGCTATAGATCTTCAAATTGCGGCTCGGATGTAAATTATTATTTATTTACGACCCATGGTCATCTTTGCATCTCAGATTAAACCTTTGCAGGTCACTTAAGGAATAATGACCTTAATAATATGCGTTCGATTCTTCAGGTATATCCTTCCACATTTTATTAAGAAACGTCCTGTGAAGAGTACTTAGCCTAATATAGGCCTACTTACGCTTATGTGGAATGTTCTATTCTGCAACACCCTGTATACATATTAGTAACATGAAATTAGCAGCCACTGTAGGAAAGTCGAGGAATGTTTTAATATATGTTAATAGGTCATCAGTAAGACTATTTATCTCGTAACAGCTAAAAATTAAGTAGATACCTATCGTATGCTTAATGCATTTCATCGTCACATTTTCACCTTGCAGGCGATCCAACGTTATTACAATAATCAACACCTGCTTTAACCGCCCCAAGCATCAAGGTGTTAGAAGCAGAACTTCCTTCACCGTACGAGTGTACACATTATGATAACATTCTACACACTTACAAACATTGCTCCCTTCTGAATATCTTCCACTGTTACTAATAATTCGTTTTGAAGTAGTCATAAATAAATGCATAATGAAACAGCAAATACTTGTTTCCTTAATATCTGATAGTTTGTAAATACCTCCACGTGTCCTATACGCCCCATTGCTTGGTTCTTCAGTTTTTAAATTGTTTTTAAGATAAGTGATATTGTACCTCTGCATTAAAATAACAACTTGACATTTGTTCCAAGTAGTCACTCTGCAGCTGATACTAAATCAGTCTGTGTTGGCATCGAGCACCCCGCCCCCCGTACTGGGGATTATACAGACCTTATTATGTATTGAATCTAACCACTAGAGTAAACTTCGCCTGGGGTTGTTCTCTCTGAGGAAAGGACGGGCCTGTCTTGCCCCCTGTGTCTTGGTTTTTGTCAAGTATACATCCATAAGAACATTCAGTAATACAGTATTTACAGTGATGCACATATACAGTATATACAGGGCCTCTGTCCGGGCTTTGTAGAGCAGATTTATGCCTTATGTTATTTAGCTTGTACTAAATATAAAAGCAGCCTCGTGACTTCAGTTGTCTGAAGGTTGACCGTGTCAAATTTAAACCTCGTATAATGGGTTTTCATTTTATGACGCTGCGTAAGCCCGGCTTAATCACTGAACTAGTGTAACCCTACCCGCTTTCACTAGCATGTTCGCAGCGACATAATTTAAATACCTCATATTTTCTGTGTGAGCTTCCCCTTTTCCACTCTAGCGAATATTTTTATTAGCATGATTTTGTATTACCTGTGCATGCTGCCTGCATAATTTTGTGATGAAATGATACAAGCACGGGATTCTTAAAGCCATGTGCAAATCGCGAATACTTGTGCGCCTTGGAAAAGTTACCAGTTTTACGAAGGACTGTTTTGCAGGCACTGCAATTTTAAAAGCTGTGTGCCACAAAGTCGTTAGCGGGACAAGCATAAGTCATTAATGACTGCTTTGAGGAATACTAATTTGGTACTAACAGGTTTTTTTTTCCAATGGCTTGACAGCCCCTAGGGGGCCTAGGCCTCCTCATTTTTCGAGACTACACGATCACACATTTAGACACACCACAGTCGGTAGGACTCCTCTGGACGAGGGACCAGCTCGTCGCAGAGACCTGTACTTCACAACACACAACACTCACAAGAGACAGACATCCATGCCCTAGGCGGGATTCGAACTCACAATCCCAGTAAGCGAGCGGCCGTAGACCCACGCCTTACACCGCGCGGCCACTGGGATCGGCACTAACAGGTTTAATCATCCAAAAGCCGAAGTTTCACATTACCTTTCATGGTGACAAATATGGCTCTAGCTGTTCATGTACATTGTATACAATAACTACTTCCTACCTCGCATTTAAGGCACTGTGTCTACATTACCAAGACCGATCGGTAAGTACGGCTTAGGGGAATGATAATCGTGTGAAATCCATAAACACGCATTGAGGCAAAATGCAAATTTTTTTGTTAAGGCAGATAGTAAGTAGACTGCTGTTGGGCTTTAAGGAGTTAAATAGGTAAAGTGAGAATTACCTTTTGACTGTGTTATCCCTGGATTAGTCTCCTCGTTGCCTACTGTATAGGAGAATGGGCGGGCCCAAAAGCTGATCTGAACGCGTTGGATATGAGAAAAATACCTGCTGTTTCCAGGAATCTCATTCTACATTCTTCCTTTAGTTCCTTCTTTTCGTCTTTCCTTCTTTTTTATTTCTCTCCTTTGTTCTTTCTTTCTTATCTTCCTTTGTTATTTATTTCCTTCTTTCTATCTATCTTTCTTTCTTTACTTATTAGTTTCATACTGAAACTTTTTTCCGTTTTCGAATAGCTTCAAAGTTTATTGAAAATTATGGTTGAGTTATCGGTCTATGAATTTGTATTAAACGTGAAGATTTCAGAATAAGAAGATTAATAGCTTCTGGCATGTGACACCGTATGGTCTGTTACGCAATTGTCGACGTTTTGGAGGACCCTTCCAGACATCAGAAGATGAAGGCAAGTAGTTACCAACTTGAGAACCCCAATCGGCATATTTCGGAACGCGATATGGAGATACTGAAATCACGCCCCCTCTCAGGAATGACAATATGCTCTTTAAAGTGAAATTGAAGCCGGCTCTCTCTCTCACACTGGGCAAGTGGACAAAAACCACAGTCCACTGACTTCATACTATGATGCTTAAGATTTATTTATTAATGTTCAGTGAAACATCGAGTGGATACGCGTGTCATATCCCCTTGAACGTGACACCGTACCGACAGTATGCTTATGCCGAACGTGATCTTGACCATTGTGTGTCAGTTCAGGTCAACGTAAATGGACAGTGTCCATAATGCCGCTAGCTTATACGCACATATGCATACGGGGCGTAATTCCGTTATAACAGGGTACTATCAATATTTCGCAGCTTGACAGGTAACTGCCGGCAAGCTGTAGTGGTGTCAGGTGTTTACTGCAACACCGACCCGGGTCCCAGGGTGACTAATGTACTATGTATTGGCCCACATTTTCAAACTGCAGTTCAAATTGACGCAATATTAATGACATTGCTCAACACAGGGATATCAAACTCGCTTGTTTCCTGTATCACGTTACGTTTTCACAGTGCTGAAAATTCATATTGCGTGATTGTTGGTTATAACAACTTGTGATGTGGTTGAAAGGAAGTTTTGAGGGAATTTGCTTCCATAACTACCGCAGTCCCTTCTATTCTGAACATGGAGGCAGTATATTCCTCCGAAACGCTTGTACTAATGCACCATACTATACGGTGTCATAACTAAGAAGAATGCGACTTATCACCCTCCCGAATTTTATCTCTGAAGATGGAGGCAGCATCTTCTATCGAAACGTTGGTGTCCATCTACTACAATGCATGCTATCTAAACTAATATTACAGTTTTGCGTCATTACTCCATTCACTTCCACCCTGAAGATGTCATTAGAATCAGCTCGACAGACCTGACCGGACCTTCGCTTTTTCAAAGGTCAAGAAGTCCAAGAAGAAAGAAAATTTGACTTCTTGACCCTTGAAGATGGGCCGACAGGTTGTCCCAAAACGTCGGTACAAAACTACCACTCAGCGCTGCACCATATCCCAGAAGAGCGCAGATCTCTAAATCCGGCGGAAGCCTGAAATCACGTAAATGTAAATTCTTGACACTGTCTCCAGAATCCAGCTTTAAGCGTTGACTAATGGAGAGCAAGTACGTATCTATTTGTGTGGTTTACATCAACTCGAAATATATCTTTAATGACACAAAAAAACTATTCTAAACGAGAAAAGTCGTGCAAAGCATGAAAATTATCAAAATTACGTAACAAATGTCTGTCTGTAACGTGTATTTAACATTTTGTGTGTGTGTGTGTGTGTGTGTGTTGTGTGCATGTGTGTGTGTGCATGTGTGTATGTGTCCGTGCGCGCGTTTAATTCTTGAGAAGTGTATAGTAACAGATAGTTGCTTATGACGTTGTTAAAAGTTGCAATTGTTGTATTAGTATTGTGTCCTTTCTTTGGATAAGCCTACGATATATAACATTAGGCATGTTACCGGTAATGCTTGTTCAATACACATTTTTATTTAGAAGTATTGAAAATATATCTAATTAAGCGCCTTGAAGTACAGTAACTTTGCAGTTTGTTACCCTTTTCTAAAGACAGATGAACAATACAGTATCAGTATTCTGCCACAGAGACCCCAGTATTGCTGTAATAAGGAACGTCACATTCACGAACTTGCAGTTCTGCGTAACATTCAAGTTGACGCAAAGTTTGCTGCAGTTCTTAAATATGAGATAGAAGGACTTTCTCCCCCCGTGATTCTTTCCCTAACAAAATAAGATGAGACATCTTCCTCCTTGCATCCGCCCCCAACTACGCTTCTATCAGAAACTGAAGATGTCACGAAGGCCGCTACCATTAAAACAAAGTGCAGGCTCTGCTTTTATTGAAACAGCCTTACTCGCTCAATATTTGGACTCAGGACTCAGAGAGTGATTCGCGCCAATAAAGAGTTCTCCACGTGTATTTCTGTACCAGTGGAGAAGTGTCATCAAGAAGAAGTCTTTACACGTAACACTGTAGAGGTGTGCACAAGAAACGTTCCTTACATGTACCATCGGAAGCGTGTTAAAAAGGGAAGTAATGTAAAGCAATCCCATTACAGGCCTGGACAGGCCTTTAGGGTCCCAGGAGGTTGAGGCTCCCAGATTTCTAGACAGTCGGCACATGAAGGTGGTAAGGTTGTCAGCCCTACGCACCGGCCGCCTTTACCCCCCCAGGAAAGATTCCTGGTACTCATTTCTGTTAGAGGCTGAGTCGACCCCAGGGCCATAGTGCGACCGAAACGATTATGTCAGTGAAAAATTCCAGTGACACCATCGGGAATCGAAACCGCGACGTTCCGCCTTGTAGCGCAGTGCCTCAACCAACTGCGCCACCGCTTGCCAAAAAGGGAAGTACTTTACACATATCACCGTAGGGACCTCTACAAGTAGTTCTTCATCTACTTAAAACTGGATACAAGTCAACGTATCACAATGAAGGCGCTTTTACAAGGAGAGTGCTTTACACATGTTACCGGAGGAGCATAAGCTAGGGTAGTTCTTTACATATAAAACCGGAAGAGTGTCAAAAATTAGAGTACTTTGCATCTAACCCTGGATAGGCGTTCTAAAAAAAAAGTTTTCACGTGACACCGGAAAATTCACGTATCAACAAGGGGAGTTCTTTACATGCAAAAATAGATGGAACTCCATACAAAATGTCTTTAAATGGAACACCGGAGACGCGTCAGAAGGGAAGTTTTGGGCGTGTTTGCAAAATTGCGAATAGCGCTTATTGGCTTTGTCATGTCTGTCTGTCCGTCCCTCCGTCCGCATGCAAAAACTCGGCTCCCACTGAGCGGATTTTCATGAAGAGTACCAGGAATCTTTCCTGGTGGGTAAAGGCGGCCGGTGCGTAGGGCTGACAACCTTACCACCTTCATGTGCCGATTGTCTAAAAAATCTGGAGCCTCAACCTCCTGGATCCCTAAGGGCCTGTCAAGGCCTGTAATTTTTTATAAGTAACACCGGAAGGGCTTCAACAAGGAAAGTTCTTTACACACAACACCGGAGGAGCCTCACCAAAAGAGTTGTTTACGTGTAACAATGAAGGAACGTCCACAAGAAGAGCTCTCACGTCTAAAAATTAGAGGCACGTCAAAAATAACTTTTACACGTAAGAACAGGCAAGTCAACAAAGTGAATGAATAACTAACTACCTAACTGAACTAATATACAACCGAAAAACTACCTACCTAAGAAGCAGGCTAACTACGTAACTACAGAATGTATATCGAACTAACTACACAAATAAATACACAAGACAGGAATCTTATAACGTTGCATATTTGTATAGTTAAACAATTAATTTATGTCCATGTGTAGAAGTTCCTGTGTGTGACTCTAGATTGCTTGAACGAAAATAATGTGAGTGATATTAGTTTAAAAGAAACGCTTCTGTTCTTTGTATCTCTGTACCATCCGAAGCAAGTTATCTAACGACTTAGTCATACGGATTTCTAATTCAGGGACATGCGTGTTTCTTAAAAACCTAATAATGATGATATTCCACATATTAATTTATAAGCTACTGATCATTTTCTGCGACAGTGCTGAAACAATCTATTTTAATTGCGTCCCATTTTACCAGCGCATGGCTCGTTCTCTGGTTGCGGATGGAGGAGACGGCGTTCAGGTATGGAGAACATATTGAATAAGCACTTGTAGACAGCCGAAAAGGGTGGTTGGCTTCAGAAAATGTCACCGTAAAATGTAAGTATTTTTTTACAAAACTTTACACAGGACATTGGAAATTGGATGAATGATCCGAAGCGATTTAGGAAACAGAAAAGGCCATGAAAACATGGAATGGATTTGTCTGGCTCGGAACAGTATCCTGTGGTTGGTTATTGTGAAAAACTAAAGAACTTGTGGGTTCTATAAAAATTAAGGCATTTCCTTTCGTGCTGAACCAATATTAGCTTCTTAAGAAAGGCTTTGCCGAATGACGTTGTTTAATTAGGAGGTCGGTGAATATTTTTATATGCTTACATAGACATGAATCCTGATGTTTAATCGATGTTGTGTCTGACTTAAAATAATATCAGTTAAAATGTTACTTGTAAATTTGAGGTTCTCACGGCAGTGCATATGAACTACACTCTTCTGTAACGTGGTGCCTTGTAGTCTGGTAAAAATTTACCGAGTATTCGGAGGAACCTGTTGCTTCCTTCTTCAAAGTGGAAGATGGAGGCAGCAGGTTTCTCCAGAAATCGGAAAATTTCTTCCATAATATACGGTGTTATAATACAGAAATTGAAACCAAATTTTGTTCGTGCTGTGAAACTTACCGTGTTTTGAAATTGTAAAAGACTGTTCCACCATGTTTAAAAAAGGAAGCCATAGTATCTAAACAATACAGAAAAAAAAACACTTTATTTAAAAGCAGCTAAATAATTTGCGTTTGTTTCTGTTCTGTCATTACTGAACTAAACTGTGCTTTTCCTGTACAACACTGTATTATGAAACAAAACACCATGGTACTGCTACGTCTGCTTTACCACAGTATATGAAAGAAACTTACATGTAATGATGAGTCCCATTATCTTGTGTAGGACAGGCATTAAGTCAATTAAGGGCCTATTTATGAGACAGTCTGCTGACTGGACAAGACATTTATAAAACGAGTGTAATTATTGGAACTGATCGTTACACAAGGGAGTACTCAGAATTAATTTTCCCTCTTTCTCTGTGGTAAAATACGTTATATATATATATATATATATATACAGTACTGACGGGAGTAAACAAACACTAAGAGTGGGATGAATGATTGGTTTTACTCTGTCCAATAGGAAGTCCCAAGCAGGTCCGCAGTACGGCACTCTGCGTATTTCAGGGCTTTTAATTTATTTATATATGAAAGTAGCACAGTAGCAGTCAGTATTCGTAATTCTATACTGAGTATGATATATTTTATGGTCACTTCCATGCACCTCATCATGCAATGTTTAGATAGTAGCCTACTGAAACATGAAACTTGAAAATTAACTAACTTTATGCGCCAGAGTCGTTATTGAGAAGCTGACAGTTTCTCAGCTAGTCAGGAAATTGCTCGCATTTAATGGAACCCTGTTTACAACAGCCCAGCCCATTTTTCCTGTCCTAAATATGATTAATCCTGTCAAAAACACCCCATCCTGTGTCTTTAAGATAAATTATAATATTATCCCTTCTACCCCTAGGTCTACCAAGTAGTTTCTTTCCTTCAGGTTTCCATTGTCCATTTATAACACCCTTTCACAGGTGACACCAAGAGATCTGACATGTATTCTAATCTGATATCGTTACATAGTTACAATGTTTATGAATAAAGATGAGTGACATAACAAAAGTTAGGTAACAACACCACATTTGTCAAGTTTCTTTACAGACTTAATTCTGGATAACACCTTGTATAGGTCTGAAACATTTACAAATTGAACACAAAGAAACCTTCATTTTCTGTTATCAATATTTTCTTTACAAATTCCCTAAAGTTGTGAAATTCGTCCATTTGCTTCGTATTTCTATTTAAGCTTACGTACAAACATTTCGTATAGAGTCCAAGTACTTTGTTTTAGTAACCCAGGCACAGTGGTTGGCCCCTTAGAGACAAAACTATTGGAATTATGTTTAAAGATTCAGTCCGTACCGCGCAGTAAACACACTCCGTCTCAGTTATACAAACCAGTCAGTTAATGCTGTACAGTGAAATAATCGCTGTTTGTTCTGAGATCCACACAAAACACATAAATACAGTCCGTACCGCGCAGTAAACACACTCCATCTCAGTTATACAAACCAGTCAGTTAATGCTGTACAGTGAAATAATCGCTGTTTGTTCTGAGATCCACACAAAACACATAAATACAGTCCGTACCGTGCAGTAAACACACTCCGTCTCAGTTATACAAACCAGTCAGTTAATGTTGTACAGTGAAATAATCGCTGTTTGTTCTGAGATCCACACAAAACACATAAATACAGTCCGTACCGTGCAGTAAACACACTCCGTCTCAGTTATACAAACCAGTCAGTTAATGCTGTACAGTGAAATAATCGCTGTTTGTTCTGAGATCCACACAAAACACATAAATACAGTCCGTACCGTGCAGTAAACACACTCCGTCTCAGTTATACAAACCAGTCAGTTAATGTTGTACAGTGAAATAATCGCTGTTTGTTCTGAGATCCACACAAAACACATAAATACAGTCCGTACCGTGCAGTAAACACACTCCGTCTCAGTTATACAAACCAGTCAGTTAATGTTGTACAGTGAAATAATCGCTGTTTGTTCTGAGATCCACACAAAACACATAAATACAGTCCGTACCGCGCAGTAAACACACTCCGTCTCAGTTATAAAAACCAATCAGTTAATGCTGTACAGTGAAATAATCGCTGTTTGTTCTGAGATTCACACAAAACACAATAAATACAGTCCGTACCGCGCAGTAAACACACTCCGTCTCAGTTATACAAACCAGTCAGTTAATGCTGTACAGTGAAATAATCGCTGTTTGTTCTGAGATCCACACAAAACACATAAATACACTGTGTGGGCGGAACGTAAAGTTTTAAATGTTATGACGTGTATACTGAATTACCACTATGCTTTAGTGGGTTAAGCAGTTACAGGAAACGGGAAGCAGAAAATTATTCTGCAGGCATGGAGGCATTTTGCACAATATCTATATTTTTATGCATATTTTAATGTTTTGTGTCTTCTGTTTATAAATATAAGTAACCTGTTTTATGGAAAGTGCTCGTAATTTAATTCCACACAAGGATGTAATATTTTTAGTAATAAGAGAATAATCAATGTTTTACTAACTCTTCCGAGTTAACCTTCAATTCCTAGTGATTTAAGACTTGTACTGCCAGGTTCAACACTAAAAGCAATATGTTCCTTCCACATGTTTGTTGATGTGTTTCTTACAATAAAGAGAAACTGTTTCCCTATGCAGTATCTACTGACTGGTCTTCCTCATGAAAGCACAACTTTTTCCGTGAGGTATGAACTGAATTTTTATACAGTGAAAGGGACCGACATTTTTTTTTCTGTTGCAGGCAGGTTCCATTTCATACAGGTACTTTTAGTTGGGATCTTCGGGAGTGTAAACGTTTTCTGTTAAAGACAGGTTTCCTTTATCCTCAGGTTCATTTTAAGACAGATTTTACTGTATATAATGCAGATTGATTTTATTTTACTCTTTAAAGGGTTAACGTGTTATTTTTTGCAGTGGTAATGTACTACATACATACACACATACATACATACATACATACACACACATACATACATACATACACATACATGCGTACACACACATACATACATACATACAAACACATTCATGCATACACACACATACATACATACATACATATACATGCATGCATGCATGCATGCATGCGTACATACATACATACATACACACATACATACATACACACATACATACATACATACATACATACATAACATACATACATAACATACACACATACATACATACATACATACATACATACACACATACATACATACATACACACATACATACATACATACATACATGCATACATACATACATACATAACATACATACATAACATACATATATACATGCATACATACATACATACATACATACATTGAATTTGTAATCCAGAAAGTGATTTTCAAGGAGGTGTAGGCCTCTTCTTTTGACTAAACAGTTAATATATTCGGCTATATAATCTTACACTACGGTCCAATTGATTTTAAACTGCATGCAGCAAAGTGTACTGTGTTGTGGCGTGGATTCCAGAATGCTGGAACACGTAATGAATCTTGTAAAATAAACCGGAGTTATGCACTGGAGGGGCCGTCAAGATCGAAATTATATTGAGGAGGAAAATAAATCAGATTAATTTCGAGGAATGCTTGCTATGATTTGATTCGCAATGTTTGTTTTCCCGTGTCCTACCTAAACATTTATTACATACACACGTATACAGGACTGCAATCTTGCATTTTATTTTCACTGTCTTTAAAACTGTATCTCTCACCCCACTGAATAACTTTGATATAAGATGTATGAAGACTGGATCCTGAGGGTATAATTTGAACTTAAGAGTGGAAGTAAGAAGAGACTGGAGAAAATTACATAATAAGAGCTTCATAATTTGTGTTCTTCACCAAATGACACGCAATTTTTGTAATGTCTCTGCATGCTGCGAACGTTGTGTAAGCCGTAAGATTTGAGACAGGAAATTGCACAGACTGTTATCTTGTTTACTGCAATGGATAACTTCATCTTCATTACAACAATTTCACTAAACTCTCAAACCTGACATTAGCCTTCCACTTTGCAGGATTCTGAACACTCTATTTGTCGTGGAGCCAAACAGGTGCGTCGCCACAGAAGTGTTTACATTGAAAATGACCGCATTCAGAACTTTCCTTTGGAAATGCTGCTTCTGATAATTTCAGTGTTATTTCTGTCTTTGAAGATAGAATGTACTGATATAGGTAAAAGAAAAAATTAATGAATAATATAAGAAGACGTCTGCTAACAAGATTAGGATCGTGCTGCGTAGAGTTAAGTATGAAGGGGGTTAAGAATGAGAAACAGGAGGAAATAAGAATGGAAAATAATTTAACATTTAAGTACAAAGAAGGGAAGTGGATAATTTGTTAAAGAAAGTTAACGTTAAATGAAATACCAAGGGGAAAACAGAAAATCTCTTGTGATAGTAGCTGGAGCTCACAATAATTGTATTTCGTATCGCATGAGGCAGCAGGTACAGTTGTAGTGTGAGTGCCTACGACATATGACACATCTGTAAGGCTGATAGTGTGAGTGACTTACAACATGACACATCATACAGTGTAGTGTGAGTGCCTTACAACATGACACATCTGTACAGGTTGTAGTGTGAGTGCCTTACAACATGACACATCTGTACAGGCTGTAGTGTGAGTGCTTACAACATGACACATCTGTACAGGCTGTAGTGGAGTGCCTACACATGACACATTGACAGCTGTGTGAGTGCTTACAACATGACACTCTGTACAGGCTGTAGTGTGAGTGCCTTACAACATGACACATCTGTACAGGCTGTAGTGTGAGTGCCTTACAACATGACACATCTGTACAGGCTGTAGTGTGAGTGCCTACAACATACACACTGACAGGCTGTGTGGAGTGCCTTACACATGACCTCTGTACAGGCTGTAGTGTGAGTGCCTTACAACATGACACATCTGTACAGGCTGTAGTGTGAGTGCCTTACAACATGACACATCTGTACAGGCTGTAGTGTGAGTGCCTACAACATGACACATCTGTACAGGCTGTAGTGTGAGTGCCTTACAACATGACACATCTGTACAGGCTGTAGTGTGAGTGCCTTACAACATGACACATCTGTACAGGCTGTAGTGTGAGTGCTTACAACATGACACATCTGTACAGGCTGTAGTGTGAGTGCCTTACAACATGACACAATCTGTACCAGGCTGTGGGTGAGTGAGTGCCTTACAACATGACACATCTGTACAGGCTGTAGTGTGAGTGCCTTACAACATGACACATCTGTACAGGCTGTAGTGTGAGTGTCTTACAACATGACACATCTGTACAGGCTGTAGTGTGAGTGCTACAACAGCAATCTGTACAGCTGTAGTGTGAGTGCCTTACAACATGACACATCTGTACAGGCTGTAGTGTGAGTGTCTTACAACATGACACATCTGTACAGGCTGTAGTGTGAGTGCCTTACAACATGACACATCTGTACAGGCTGTAGTGTGAGTGCCTTACAACATGACACATCTGTACAGGCTGTAGTGTGAGTGTCTTACAACATGACACATCTGTACAGGCTGTAGTGTGAGTGCCTTACAACATGACACATCTGTACAGGCTGTAGTGTGAGTGCCTTACAACATGACACATCTGTACAGGCTGTAGTGTGAGTGCCTTACAACATGACACATCTGTACAGGCTGTAGTGTGAGTGCCTTACAACATGACACATCTGTACAGGCTGTAGTGTGAGTGCCTTACAACATGACACATCTGTCTTTGCAGTGTTATGTTGATTATCCTGATGTCAATTTATCTAGCAATGATATAAATAGAAATCCGCATTTTAGGGAACATCTAGATGACACTACGAGGTATGGCTATTAAGTTCCAAGAATATTTTTATTGCAAGTGTTCCTGCATACCTGCAGCCTAATAACAGGGATCACCTTGAAAGTAGCTCTCTTATGCAGCTACACGCTCAGCCCAGCGATGCTGCCACTGTTGGAAACATTTATGAAACTCTTCGTTTCCGAATAACCTTAAACGCTTCCATCCCATTTCGCTGAATGTTTTCGATATCCTCATCCGTTCAAGGTGGACTTTACAAATTCTGAAAGAGCCAAAGGTAATTGGGAGCCAAATCTGGTGAATGAGGTTGGGTGTTCGAATCCACCTACCCTTCCCCCCTCTTTTCCCCATGAACTGCCGGACCGAGAGCGTATAGTCAGCTGAAGCCTTTTCGTGATAAAGGAACAAATTGTTGTCCCAAATTTCAAGCCCTCTTCTACATACAGAATTTAGTTAACCTCGTTAATATTTCTAAATAATTAGCTGAAGTTACGTTAAAGGTTCAGTTCCCGTGTAATCCAGTCCTTGTTGAGGAACAATAATATAGGATACGTCACATTCATAAACTATTGACTTTATCAGAGAAAGGCATGTCGATTTCGAGCCCTAGACATTCAGAAAAGTTTACTACTAATCATCAACAACCACGTATAACTTTATTTTTAACGATTATCAGAGTATTGTTAATTTTTAATGATTATCAGATAAGGTTTACAGACTGTTTTAGAATTCTGAAGTCAGTGTGGTACAAAGTTTTGTCTCATAAAAGAGTAAAAATTAGGATAATATTAAAACGGATCTTCAAGAAATAAGATGGGTGGGCGTGGACTAGATTATCAGGTTCAGGGTACAGACAAGTGACGGGCTGTTTTGGACACGGTAATGAACATTGAGGATCTATCTATATAATTCTGGGAATTTCTTGATTAGCTGGGGAACTGTTGGCTTCTCAAAATGGACTCTTCTGCAAGGAGTTAGTTATTAGAAGCGTGATGTAACAAACTTATTTTCTCAAGGTGATAGCACGGCGTGCCTCCTTTAAAGTCTTCTTAGCGTGTTACGTCACTAATGTTGACACAAGAGCCGCCACTGCAAGCCGTTTTCCTATTGGGCAATGATTTAAGGATGTAGAACCCGTACCCTAAGGCACGCGATGTGGAAAACAGCAGTTTAGCACGAAGACACATTGCAATGCTGAAACAATGCATTTGCCAGTTGTCTTTGTTAGCATCATCCATGGGTCACACCGCACAAGGGCCCATCCTGCTCACCCTCCATTTAATTTCACTTCCATCCCCCCCCCCACACACACACACAGAAATAAAAAGACTTACAATTTCTAAAGGACGGAGCCACTTTTTAAAAACTCTTTCATTTCACGGACACGCAGGCGACACACCCGTATGCAGATGAGACGCTGTCAACCAAGTTTTAAAAACTATATAAAAAATTTTTATATAATGAAACAAAACTATTGAGCGAATAAAAAAACTTTGTTTTTACGTCTCGCTGTTTTGCATATTCTACACGGTGAATTAGAACAGGGTGGGGCGGCCCCTAACGGAAGACTGCCCTCTACGGCATTCCCATTAACCTGAGCGAGATGAAAAGACAATAAGACCTCAGAGGGTAAATGGTTGGGGGATGGAAACACTCTCAGCTCCCGGTCTCAGCTCTTCCGCCACCTTTCCTGCCAAACCAGTCAGTCGTGTTATGGCAGTACGAAATATGGAACACAAAAACTGCAGCTTATGTGGGAATAGAATTGTTGATATTGTTCATTTTTTTGTAAGAGTATACCCGTGTCCAGTTTTTGGCAGTCACAACTTTGTCCCAATGCTAAGCGTGAAAGGGGAAACAGAAAAAGATTTTCATTAGCATAGTATATTAAGGTGAACTGAACGGCACAGTTGCACAACCAGCCAACATAATAAGGATTCTTCTAGAAGTTGCTGCTCCCTGTGGTATTAGTTTCTATATGGATATGAAGAGGTTTTGAGTAGAGTTCATAAAGCCGATTTTTATGTTATATATTCCGTGCATTTTGTCATAAGTTTAAGTTAAACCAACTAATGCACAAGAATTATTAACAAAGAAAGATATATTTGTAACCCTTACATACGTTTCGGCAATTTTTTATGCGCCCCCTGAGGATGGCAACTTGATTGCCGAAACGTATGTAGGGGTTATAAATATACTTTGTTAATAATTCTTGTGCATCGGTTGGTTTAACTTAAATTTATAAAGCCGAGTTTCCTGTTGCGCATGTCTACAAACCTGTCATCGTCATCATCACCATCAGCACCACCACCACTATCATCATGACTATCTTCATCATCGTAGTTATTTTATTGTACTTTTGTGAATAATTTTTAGTGAAGTACAAATTCAATATACGAGTATCCTAAGAATTCCGTGATACAGCTGAGGCGGTTAGTTGCAGGTCTGTCATCCCAGATGCCTGAGTTTGATCCAAGAACAATCAGTGTGGAGTTTCCGGTAGACAAAGTGGCATATGGACAGGTTTCCGGTAGACAAAGTGGCATATGGACAGGTTTCCGGTAGACAAAGTGGCATATGGACAGGTTTTCTCCTAGTACTTCGGCTTTCTCCTGGCATCACCATTCCACCATTACTCCTTATACATTTCCCTGTCGCCGACACTATATAACCTTATCAATTCACAGCGTCGTTAAATGACACACTTAAAATTGTCGGATATAACCTCAAAGTTTTGCTCTGTAGCCATATTTTAACTCTTGACTTACAAACAATAGTTTATGCCTAATAGTGTTAACTTATCTCCTTACCTTCATCAGTTATTGCCCTCAACCGAACGCTAAAACGTTTTAATATCTAACTAGGCTGTCATATTTTCAGTATCTGCTACCATATATGATTTAAAGGTAATGTAAAGTTTACCCTACAACAGGTCGTGAAGGCCCAGAGGGGAAGTAGAGGCATACTGTACTCTTTCTTTAACCTCGGCGCTAGATGGGGGTGGGTGGTCAACGCCACGCCCCGGCCGCTTTACCCCCGGGGAATGACAGGAGGCTGGGTGGGCCCCAGGGTCGGTCTGGACGGGTGCTGAAAATCTCGCCCCCACCGGAATTCGGTCCCCGGACCGTCCACCTCGTAGCGAGTCGCTATACCGACTGAGCTATCCCGGCCCTACCATATGTGATTTAAGGAAACTAAAATATTTGGTAGCAATATCGCTCCCGAGTGAAATATTCGCGCATCGTCCATGTTGTTGTTATGAACTTTTGGAACCAAAACTGCTTGCTGCCCTGACTGAGATGTTTGGTGGCTTTTGTAGACGCTTCTGCAGTATGCTGGAACAGTGGCAACGAATATCCTATGACCACCTCCTTCCAAATTCCTACCTATTTACTATTTATGACCAACATCTCATCTTATTCGACTCTGTTAATCTCTAAAGTACAGAAAGTGTCATTAAATAAAACATAGAAGATCTCTGTGAAAAATCCTTTAGTGAAGCTAAAAGTAACTCATTTATTCAAGAAATCTCCCCTCCCTTATAGATACGAAGGTTCGTTACCGTGTGCACAAAATCTCGCCACTGGTCCAGGAGAGGCAGTACAAATCCCAAATCATTAAGAACAATTTCGATGTTATTTCCGATCCATACATAGTCACTCACGTGAACTCTTCACCTCAAATTTTCAGATTAAATTTTTTTATTCATTTCTTATCTCTCCCATGTGTGCTACATGCTCCCCCCCTTCTCTGTCGTCGTGATTTATCCTAATGATATTTGATAAAGGTAACAAGTTATGTAATGTAATTACAAAATATTGGTCTGTCTCAGTATTCAGTTTATGGTTAGGGTCGTCATTAATAGAAGGCAATCCCAGTCTTCTGTAATGTGAGTAGTAAAGAGAATTGGAACATTATTTCAACAAATTAGGAAATGTAGACATAGCGCAACAATTAGAAAAGTTCACACTCTCTGTTTTTAATTGCCTCAGTTACTGTTCAGACTGGCTGAACGCATGTATGACACAGGCATTTTGTTTCATTTGCCTCTACAACATATTTTCGACGTTTCTGTTTTTCATCCATAATTTCTTAGCAATTTATGCTGTGTATTCGCGTACAAACGTATGTAGCATAAAGTGGCCCTTATTTTGGTCTGATTCTAACCAAACTTGGAAAATGTCGACAAATTTTAATGAAAACCTGCAATATTGAATTTCATGAAAATGCGTTTAAAGTTTATAGAATTCTTGCGTGAGGGCTGACAGGCAAATAGACAAACGGACAGACAGACTGACAGATATGGTGAACTGATAGATCTGTTCAACCTCCAGTTAGAACACTCCAAAAAACCTAGAGGTTGCATTCATATAAACATAAAGTAGCCTAATTCTTTATCCTTTCCAATAGGGAAAGAATGCTAAAAGCCACTGATAGGTATATAAAGAGGCTGTTTATTACACGAATATGCAAACTGCCAAAACTGGTATGCGAATGTAAACAAATCGTTGAATATCAAAAACGTAAATCCTATTTCACAGTCCTTTTAACTACCCACCCTTTTTATTTCTTAAGAGCTTTGAATCTGCTAATACAGTCGAGCTTTAGGAACGATGTAATAAAAATTCAGGGCCTGTAAATGGATTATTGGTCGCTGGGGCCCAGTTGAATTGTCGCAGTGGGTGAGAACAGAATAGGCCACACACACGACGAAATTAATATTTAAGACTAAAAACTCTGCCTGCTTGGTGTCCGTAATCACGGATGAGGCTTATACGTGTTTGTATCTTCGTAGAAAGCAACTCGTTTTGCCAATAAAAACTCTCATAAAGAATTAAGCCTTTATTCGTCGCGTAATTAAATTTTTCTCATCATCTTCTTCTTCTCAGATACCTTAACTGAAATTTTAGGTTCCTCTCCTAATGTGATAGCCGAAATATTACATTAATTTATGAAGCAACTCCTAACATTATAAATTATTTACTTATAGACATATATATCACTGTATTTTTTAAAAATTAAAATATTTATAAAGTCTAAATAATAGCATGTATTTGTTAAATTACTTCATTTTAATTTACATTTTGTTTTAATGCGATGTTATTGTTTCTATGCAAAAGAAGAATGTTCATTAGTTCATCTCCAAAATTATTATGGGAACTTACATTTCCTACAATAAGCGGCTTGATATCCAGTCCTTTATTACTGATTAGTACCTCAGCTGACTTCCTCCGGAAGTGTGTATAGTCACGGAGGACAAGCTTCAAAATTACGTTTACTATTAATGAGACGGATCTTTATTTCTAGGCAGTATCTAGTGACCGCCTTATTTTCTCTATGACGGCTGACAGCGATCTTGGCCGTTGCCATAATGGTTATCAATTTAACCGGTTCCTGTCACAAGACTGAGAACAATGTCCGTTGTAATGAAAGAGTTAATTACTGAAATTTAAAATAATTTGCCTATACAGTCGCCTCACAATGACTTTAATAGAGGTCTTGAGATGGAGGTAATATAATCATTTTATAATCAGAAACGTGTGTGAAAACTTTTAAATATTTGATGAACGTACAATTACAACAGATGCTAGCATGGTTTCAATATTTAGAGCGAGAGCGTTTTGCTATCGTCTTAATTTTATTATTCGTAATTAATGGGATTTTACCAAATGGAACTGTCTTCTTTCTGCCACTTTTCGCCTTTTGTGTATCAAAAAACTTTACAATGAAGACGTATGGACAAATTTTAAAATAAACATGAAATCTACCTCTTCCAAAGCCACATGCCAAAAACGTAAAGAAGATTACATGGAGGTAAATCAATATTTAGCCTCACACAATTTGCCATCAGTCACGGGGAAATAATTCCTATATCCTCTGGCTAGGAGACTGGGTGTCATTGAATGGGGTGCTGAGGGAACAGTTTCTGCCCATTTCTTTCTAAAGAAGGGAAATGGAAATAATTTTGGAAAGGTGTTCGTATGTTGAAGAACAATAATAAGATTCATAATAAGTGAATAAGGTGCTAGGATGTTGAATGAATTTACCTGGCTAAGGATCGGGTTCACTGACAGAGTTGTGAAAAATGTTATGATGTATCGGTTTCCGTAAAATGCGGGCTAATTATTTTATTAGCTGACCTAATCCTTGATTTTCAACAAGTATTCGGTTCTATGGAGTTAGGGAAGTAGCCCTCCCCACGATTCTTTTCCAACAGTAAGCTATTATTCATCAATTAATATGAAATGGAAAGAGTTCACTTCTCCGTACACTTCAAGATTTTCTATCCAATTAATTCAAAATTCTGTAACTTTTAATATTCTTTATTAAAATTTGAAATACACAGGCACTGAAAGAAAATATCATTCATATAAACGTCTCTTCAATTTGAATAGCAATTGACAGTGCCATCCGTTTTTAACTGTGAGTCATAGAATTGTGGATTCTATAGATTCATTTATCAATTACTATGATATTTATCGTTAATTGTATAGACAATGTGACTTCGAACTGTAATCTAATTTAAATAAGTACATATAGTCCAAATCTCTTATTGAAAAGTATGCATAAAAAATGTAAATCCCTGCCGTATAAAGGGGTACATTATTTAATAATAATTTAAGTTGGCTTAATGTCTAGGCTTCCACCGAGGTTCTGACCGGGAACTTTCTGAATACGAGGTATAAGTCTGTTGCTGTAGAAGTGGAACCCCATGCTCCTCTAGATTTATTCGAAAAAAAATAGGCCTCAAAATTTTAAAGTACTTATTAATTTTTACTTTCAATTTTAAGGGCATGTTATCTTAACAATATCAATTTCATCAAATTCAGATATTACTAATCAACTACAAGCTATGCAGTTATGAATTTTGGCAAACATATATTTGAGGTTTCCCTGTATCTGCAGAATTTCTGTACATTTATTTGCTTATAAACACATTTTTAGTAATTTTATTTTTGAAAACTATATTTAAAATAGAGTACCTTCACACACAACATGTTTCGGCACTTTCGGGTGATCTTACAATAATATTAAAATTTGTAGTCTTGTATTAGTACAGGTATAGAGGTGTACGTGCTTATATACATGCAGCCTGAAGGTACTGAGCATTGTGTTGTAAGCATCAAAACACGTATAAACGTAGCTGTAACTAGAGTTGTTAATCTATTAAAAGTGTTTATTTATTCACTATACAGTCTTGATTATAGAGGCCTGCCGTTCTAAATCCTGAATACTTTATAAACAGTGTATCGCGCAAGACATTGCAGCAATATTGGGATATTTCGTTTAAAAATGTAATATAATGTTTATCAAAATTTTACAGGCGTATTAGATAATAGATTTATAAACTATAAGTATTAATTTATAGTGCTTAGTATCCTCATTGGAAAGTTTGAAGGAAAATAAATTTCAAAAGTTTTTCCCAGAACTTCTTGTATGTCTTGTTCTTTTATTGTATTTCCGGTTGAATTCAATGGTATTTGCTTCTCTTTATTTTGAGGCCTGTAGAGACCAAGTCAAATTCATGTTACAACTGAGGGTCAGTTAGTCAATCCATCTTTCTTTGGAGCTCCTCCTGGGGCTCATGACCAGGTCTTATTCTATGCACTGAATACTACTGTGTGTGGTTCGTCAGTGCACCCTCTCTGACAAGAGTGCGAGTCTGTTCGTTGTCATAGGTCACCTTGTTTGTCTGTTGTGTGTATTCACATATATAGATATTTCCTCTTAGTTTCTAGCACTAAAAACTATGTGCACTATTCAGCATGTATACGGCCTCCGTCAGTCCAGGCTTTGTACATCAGATCATGCCTAACTTACTTAGATTTTTACAACGGCACCTTAGATGCTCGATAGCTGGTACAAGTGACAGCTACCAAGCCTGAAGACTAATATTAAGTTGAATTATATGTAAAAATTTAGCTCGTACCACCCAGTAAACACATTTCATTTCAGTTATAAAAACCAATCAGTTAATGTCGTTTAGGGAAATAATCGCTATTTGTTCTGAGAGCTATACATAACACATAAATGCACTGTGTGGGTAGAATGTAACATTTTTGAATGTTAAACCTGGCGTACATAAAGTATCCACTGGGCTTTCAAGGGTTAAGGAGCAAATGAGAAGAAATATGTGGGGAAACTGCGCCGTCTTCAGTTTACATAAGTTATTAGCATAGAAATATAGAGTTTTGTTTTGCTAATTTATGCATATTCACGAAAGGACTCTCTAAAGAAAAGAAATGAAATAAAGGTTAAGAAATGAAAAGGAAAAGCATTGAGTTCTTGATTCAGACTTACCTTGTGCAAGGCCTGAGCAAGGTGTGGTGGGAACTGGAGTTGGCAATTCATTATATATATATGCACGCATGCAAATGAACACCCAAAAGATGTGGCGGGTCTGTCATTGTGAAGTGCTGACGAAAAAGGGCTGAGACAAAAAGCGGAAAGGGGAACATGCACTAACACCAACCAGTCTTTCTTCCCCCCCCCCCCCCCATTTTCTATTGTTTTGTTGCATTATTTTGTATTTCAAAGTGCCAGTTAAATTTTTTACTTAATAATTAGATGCATGTAGCGAGTTTGTGAATGTGTGAAGGGGGGTACAGAGATTTTATAGTGAGGACAGAGGAAGGGACGAAAGGGTGAAGATAGTTGTGTACACTCAGTCTGCAAAGTTTATATACTCGTTATTGTAAAAGGTAAAGATATCCCTTTACATGTCATGAAGGCGTATGGGGGAGTGGAGTACTCAACGTTGACTCAAGAACTAGATGGTGATTGGTCAGCTTCACGCCTAGGCCGCTTTATCTCTAAATAAAGTAACCTAGTAACCATTGAATAGGAGGCTGGGTGGGACCCAGAGCCAATTTCGACACTTTGAAAAAGAAAAAAACAAATCATTATACATCCCACTATTCGAAGCTATATAGTCTGTTATACTGACAGCGTCGTTAAATAAGCCATAAATAACAGAAATCAAGTTTAAATCCTTCCAAACACAACTAAATTATCTTTATTATACAGAACTACATGTTTCGACCTGTTTCACGTCATCCTCAGATTCACAATTTGTGTTTAAAACACATTGAGGAAGGAATTTAAGTTATATTCAAGTTTATTTATACGAGCAATAGTTGGTATAAAAACTTATATATGCATAAGAACTGCACGGAATATGTATAATATTAAGTATAAGTTATAGTCCTTCCTCAGTATGTTTAAAACACAACTTGTGAATATGAGGAGGGCCTGAAATAGGTCGAAACATGTAGTTCTGTATAATAGAGGGAATTTAGGTCGAAACATGTAGTTCTGTATAATAGAGGGAATTTAGTTGTGTTTGGACGGATTTTGACTGGATTTCTCTCATAAACAACACAACGGGATGACGTCCTTTTAAAATGCCATAAATACATAAGTCTGTGAAAATATTTACCCATCCTCAGTCTTTTTGTCTGAAGCCCACGCTGTAAAAGCGTTAACACCAGAGGCTCATTACCCAACCCTTTATTGTTAACACTATATACCACCAAGTTTAACATTTGACTATAGATTGTATTTACGTGTTTCGTGTGATATCACAATAAACAGCAAATCTATCGCTAAGAAGCATTAAATAGTTGTTCTTTATGACGGATATACTTCGTGGTCTCTGCGAGGAAAAAAGTGATTTTTAAATACATGCCTAATCTATATAAATTTTAGTCTTCGAAGGGCTAAGATTGTATGTAGCCATAATAGACCGAACTGGGAATTTGTCATTTTAAATTTACCGTATTCTGAGAAGTGACATCATGCGGTTTGGGTAAATTAGTGCCTATGTACCAAACTACACAATGTTCAATCCTAGAGGACTATAATCTTCATATACGTTGCCGTAAGAACCTCAGACCTTACCGTTCGTTATGCTCTGTCCATTAAAATATTACAATATTTGCACTGAAATGGAAGGAACGGACGTCGAACGCCCATGCTAACACGTAACTTCTCTGAACGCTTCAATTTCTACATAAACGTTTGCTCATTTTTAATATTAATAATAATATAATGCAATAAAATGTATTTGAAAAATATTTCCCCTTAGTAAATCCATACTCTTCAAGTACGTTTGAATTTGACAACAATAACTCAAGAATGTTGTTCTGGTTCAATATTGATTACTTGAACCAGCAGGCCTGAAAGACAAAATAATGTGGTTATTTACAAGTGATTAAAAATATTTTGCTGCAGCTAATTTTAGATGACTGTATGCAGTGATTCGTTTGTCACTGTCATCTAATTAAACTTACCGTGACTTTCATTTCTTGTCGTCATCGACCTCAAGAAATGGTGAAAATTTTTAAAATATTCATCGCCACTTGAACGTTCATAATCTTGGGTGAACGATGGTAATTGTGCTTTAATCCTAATAATTATTGTGACCGCTGTGTTCCTATTTCTTGCGACAATGCATGAAAGGAAAATTCATGGTATGACTTCCAGTGATATGGTGTACATGGCTCATACTTAAATAAAATATTTTTAATGAAAAGCCTTTTACTTATACCTACTTGACTTTTAAGCTTTAAATGGGCTAAGTCCTACTTTGTGTTTCAACAAATGCTTAAATAGGAACTTTTAGATTTTCTTTACACATTAAAAAAAATTACAACTCATGTGAGAGTCTTGTCTGTCCATCTGTGACATATTATTAACGTATAAACCGTTGGATAAATTTTCTTAAAATTCGAGATTGGAGACTTATAAACACTTTATTTGGGAAATTCTAATTTTTAGTCATATTTCTCCATAATAAAGCCTATGTTACCTACTGGTCTTTTCATCCATCCCATAAACCGTCTCACCGATTATTTCGAAACTCGAGATCTTTCTTACATTTATCGAGGAATTTCAAATCGCATTCATATTACTTCATAATAGAGCCTCATTTACATAAAGGCGTAAATGGGTTTCTCCAAATATCCTATTAACACCTGAAAGATTTTGATGAAATTCGACTTAAGAGGCTTCCACCAAAACTTTTTTTCAGTAATTCCAAATATTAGCCATGTTAAGCCATAATAAAGCCAAATTTACGCGAGGCCATAAAGGGACTTACCCATGAAGCCCATAAAACTTTGCACAAATTTATGTAAATTATGTGTGGGAGACTTGGATCTGGCAGTTCCGAGTTCCAGCCACGGTGATTTATAACAAAGCCTTCTTGACGTAAGAACATAAACGGATTTATCCATTTATCCCATCAACATTTCACCTGAAATTTGAGAAGGTGGGGGGCGGGGATTTCTCTAACCTGCATTTCATTTTTTTAGTTTTTAACTAATTTTCGTAAACTGCAAAAAGTGCTGTTTGTAATAATGTGTACCAAATTACGGGATAGAGGTTTGTTAGTCTTGTTTGTCTCTCACTGCAATATATTAAATGAATATGGAGTTGTGTAAATTTACCTTTAATACCGTGCAGGATTATGATTATAATCTCGAAATAGCCTTCAATAAGTTGTTACAAAACTTTTCATTCCATAATAGGCACAGTAGGTTAAAACATCAACTGTATCTACCTTATACAATATCCGCGGTGGCACTGAGCAAGTGAATGTCTCAAACCCGGAATGATACTTGTTGATAGTAATCGATTGTAATCGATAGTATTCGATAAGAATTAACAGTAGTCAATGTGGTTCGTACATAGTCAATAATAATCGAGAGTAATCCACAGTAACTGATGTTAATCGATGTTCATCGATACTAATTCACAGTAATCGATGCTAAGTAATAGGTTAATTTAATTCTTGGTTAGTTCTATGGATGACGAATGAACCAATAAATGATGCCGTTGTTAAACGCGTGAATATTGTGACAGGCCATCATATGACGGCAAGTGACTAGCTTGAACATGGTACCACCTGTAACAGACTTCAGACTATTAACTTCAGGCTGTGCTGCGACTGACTGAACCTAATTATACTCTTGGTTTGCTAGTTTCCGCTTTCACAAAATACAGGTCTCATTGTAATTAGTGCGACAGGCTAGTGTAATGAATTTTTCATTTACACACTCGTGTTCCATAGATTAAAGTTTTGGAACATGTGCTTATACGAAGAAATAGATTACTTCATTAAGGGTCTTTAATTTAAGGTATTCAAAATAAAATGTTTCCATTAGACCAGATAATTATTTTAAAACGATGACTTTGTAAATGTGTTTTATCCTATAATGCGGTGAAAACAAAAAAAAAATTACCTGCTGAATATCATATTTTTCCACATTTAGTGGATCCCTGTTGCCGCCATACACAACCTGCCATATATACGCAGCCATATATAACAACCGCAACTCAGACCCATCATAAGACAGGTTACTTACGATACACAAATAATCTCGTATTTTCACTTATCTCGTTTTTTTTCTCTCTTCGTATTTTCAGGCAACCATACGTACATTTATAGTGCATAAAGCGCTTTTAGACATATCCTTTCACTTTGTGGCAAATTTTACTTACATAAAGAAAATCTTTTACAGTACAATGATGCTTAATGATCATATTACGTCACATTTGTCTGTTTTTAAGACATTGAATTTATTGATAAGTAAAAATAATTCAGGGTTTGTTTGTTGGGGTGAACAGAAATTTGTATTTTGTGTTATCTGTTGGATTGAAGCCCGAAAAGAGATTCAGTACACATCGTTTTACGAATACCGGCCCAAAAACGGTAGTTTCGGTAAATTTTTGATCATCGGGTCTAGACATCCTTAACATTGTCATAAAAAATAAGCATGATTCCACACCTCACAAGACGGTCCATGTATACCAAATCATATATTTATTAGTTGATTCAAAATGTACAGAAGGCATTGTGCGCTAACATCAGGTTTTTGCAGTACGCAGCCTTTATATCTAGTTCTACAAATAATATTTTTGTAACATCCAGTTACTCAATCTACCACGCATACTTTGCAATATTAAACATGTAACTCCAAATCTTATACACCATGTTTCATTTCAGATTTTATAACATAATCACTTACTGCCGTATCTTCTCTCTAACTTCTAGCTGTCTTGTTTGTTACTTTATATTCTGTTGTATTAACCTTCTTAATAAAATTTTATATTCGTTCCGTTCATTTAAAAGTTCATCTCCCACATGCTGGCAATGTTCGTGTTAACCTCCACGTAGTCTCAAATATCAGTATGTTGTAAGTCCGCAGTTCTAAACCTCATTTCGGTAACTTCAGTGTGTCCTACAGTGTGTACTTTCGGATGAGCTTATTGCTCCTGTCTTCAGGATACAATGTACGAAAAAATACCCTGAATTTGAAGACAGCATGTTTCTCCACAAAATTTGTCACCACCTACGAGCCTGTGTAATGACATAAGTTAAATGACGACCTAATACAATATGCAAATAACAAATACAGAATTAGAATTGAAAAGTATGTTTTACTCTTATCAATAGTACAGTCACAACCAATACACAAACTTGCAATACGTAATCAGGCTACCGGTTTCAGCCCAAAGAGCCATTATCAGGCCTATGACAGTAAACTATGAAAATCAAACTCCGTACATTTTGATAAGAAGAAAAACTCCCCCTTTTTTAGAATTACATATATAAAATATCTATCAATATATAAAAAATATATAAAAATATGAAATCTGTGGTCTTCTGGGTTATTACACGGCGTCGTGTGGTAATTGTTTACCACCCTCTCACCCTATTGGCTGTCATCACAGCACACGTTTTGCTACCCCGCCGTGCTTGCCAGAATCTTTGTTATAGGCTTTCTTTCCTACACGGACTCTTGACCCGTGAGGATGGGACCGATACGTTGTCCCGAAACGTCGGTAAACAATTACCACACGACGCCGCGTAATAACCCAGAAGACCACAGATTTCATCAACATCGCAGCGGAAGCCTGAAATCAAGGATATAAAAATATATTTATATACTATATACTATGCACTACACATCGAATCTGTAATATTTCGATGTATGTATTCTGTGTAATGCACCTCCCTGAAGGTAGCCACATTAATGGCCGAAACATGTAGGAAGTATACAGTGTGTATAATACGCTTTCATACATTTACGTGCATTTCTTGCTTTTAACATCATACCTTATTGCTCAATGCACGGTTATGGATCATTTAAAAAATTTAAAGGATGTTTTTTGCTCGTTAGTAATGTACATTTGTAGCAGCTCGACGTTTTGAATGTGAAAACCAGCAATTCCCTACATCTGTACTTGCTTAAAATTAATTGTTAACTGTTTCAGGCTCGGTATCATCTCTGCAGGTCATCTGTTAATATTGCTTTGTCCATTAGCGTATAAGGGAACTCAAAAACTGTAGAGGGATTGATACGAAATTTGATATTGTGCAGTTTAACTGTAATTCAACCCACTTTACATTTTTACTATAACTCATTAAAAATATTTACCGTTTTTTGGGGTTTTTTTTTCTTAACCGTGTAGCTGTGGGTCATTTTGCCCACATTACGGAGGAAATTTCTGCCTCCATTTATCTTCCCTTCGGTGCCGAGGATGGCACGTAAATTTCCTCCTAAACATTGGCAAAACATCCCACTGCCACAAGGTTATCTAAACCCCAAAGCAGACACGATATAAAATAAATCTGTAGTCACATTGCAGTTTGGATTAAAGTCGGACCGCGGTATCGGACACTTGAAGACCTACTTGCGTTTCTGCACGCATCCCGAAATAACCCACGCTTTACTCACTAAATTGGCTTGTTTTTTAGAACGGGAAAATGTCTGGTAGAAAAGTTGTAGAGAAAACTGAAATACACTTTTTTATTTTTTGAGTAAGAAACCTTCTCCACAAACCTTAATAATGTCGACATAACTATAAAAACATCTAATGAATGCGTCAAGGTTGTTATATGCGTGTATTTCATAACCTTTTATAGCGCACGTATTGCAATATATTTATATATTCAGCGGACTTAAGAGTTTTTACAAAAGGACCGTAAAGTGCCAGGACTTTAACAGTTACGGCCGTTTCGAATATTATATCTTCATCAACCTATAAGGATAAAAATTATAATAATCGAAATATAATAAACTGGTTATAATATATTTTAAATACAGTGATATACCTTAATCTTGCTACATTCAAGAATCTTCCTACCCTATCCACTGAACCCGATAAACTATCAGAAAATAGAAGAGGTGTCAGTTAATTGAATCACTTAAGACTGCGGACAGAATTTATCAAGTTGAGTGTACTGACTGGGATGGGACCTGAAGGATGGGACAGTATGCAAGTGGTGTAGATTGGGGTCTTGTAATCTGAATGTCAGAGTGAGACGAGGATATATTGAAATTAGAATAGAAGGAAGGAGACAGCATACTTGCCAAGCTGGTAAGGGTTGTTAGGTTAGTTTTATGAGTGTTGCTTATTGTCCGTAGTATTGCTGTACTGGTCTTCATGTATGTGAGAGGGAAAGAGACAGAAGTGCACTTATACAAACACATGTTTTGAGACTTGGTTCAGTCTGCAGGCTTCAAGTGTTGCAGATGCAGTGCAAATACGAGTACAACGGGGATATTGCAGTGCCGGAATTTAACTGCGAGTCTATAAACAGTGGAATGTGATGGTGCGTTTGTGAAGGAACTGTGGCCGGTATAATTGTAAGTTAACATTATGGTTTTTGTTTAAAATATTTGTGTTCTTGTCGTGACGCGGGTGGGCAGTTTATTGAAAACTGTGAGTTAACGGCGTGGTCTTTTGCTTTGTTTACATGTACAATGGTGGGGACATTCGTGAGCTCTGTCTCGTTATCAAATAGGAGTTTATAAATATTTCAGGCTGAAGAGAGCTATTACGATTATTGGTATTATTAGTATTATTATTATTATTATTATTATTATTGCTGATCCCAGTGGCCACGCGGTCTAAGGCGTGGGTCTGCGGCAGTTAGCTTGCTGGGATTGTGGGTTCGAATCCCGCCGGGGTCATGGATGTCTGTCTCTTGTGAATGTTGTGTGTTGTCAGGTAGAAGTCTCTGGGTCGGGCTGATTACTCGTCTAGAGGTGTCCTACCGAGTGTGATGTATCTAACTGAATGTGATCTTGAAGCCTCGGTAATGAGGAGGCCCTGGCCCACTAGGGGCTGTTGCGCAATTGGGAAGTATTATTATTATTATTATTATTATTATTTATAGCTTTATACAGTGTACAGATGAATGTTGCCATCCGTCAACACAACGTTATATTCAGTAAGAATAAGGCTTTTTGTTACTGAATATAACGTTGTGTTGGCGGATGGCAACATTCATATTTATTTAATAAAGCAAAAGAGATGTGCCACCGTAAAGTTTGTACTGTTTATTTACAATTATATACCTGAAACAAAGTATGTTTCTGAGGCATATAATCCTAATGTTGCAACTATTCTGTGGCTACAGTTTATTATTATTATTATTATTATTATTATTATTATTATTATTGATTCACAACGGTTTAGCTGGTTTGTTCTTTTAACTGACCAAGTACTTATTCATTAATCTCCTAAAAACTTTCTAACTATACGGCACGTGTTAAATATTACTGCTTTCAGCATTACAATGTATAGACATTATTATTATTATTATTATTATTATTAACTCACTTTCTCAGGTTATGTCGTCTGATGTTTAGTGAATACACGAATTGTAGAGGCTGTATTTTTAAGGTGTTGAGACCCACTTAGAGGTATTCTTACGGGATTTCATTACAGGAAGTTATGAAAGACAAAAAAAAAAAAAAAAAAAAAAGGAATCTTAGGATAAGTGGTCTTCGTGCCGCATTTGAACCTGAAACCTCCCACGTATGAAGCAGGAGTAGTGACATTGGGTTCACGGTGATGTCAAGTCACCAAAACCTTTACTTCTCTTTTCATGGCCAAAGAAACGATGCTGTTAGAGATGCGTGTATTTAACCGTTTAACGTTCAGTGTTTGTTTTTTGCTCCGCCAACTTTAACATTCACAACATCTGCAATTTTTCCTCACCGTGTATTTATACGTTCTGACGGTTCTCCTAATAAGCAGCGATTGTCTACGCAGCATTAACTGTTTGGTTTTTATAATGAAGAGGGGGCCCGTTCTCTGTGAGAAAACAACTGAATTTATGCGTATATATGTGCGGTGCGTATACTCTGTGTATATATATATATATACTTTTATCTAAATTATGTATATATAATTTAGATTAATGTCAGTCTTCAAAGAGCACTGCGAGAGAAAGAATACATGAAGGGTATAGAAAAAGTGAAATATTGAAAGAAGTGAGAGACAATGTATATCGGCTGCAGAGAGAGAGAGAGCATCACTTTTTTTTTTTTGGAAAGTTCGCAGGCTCTGTCCGCTTGTCCTTATGGTAGAACAGCGTGAAAATAAACACGTTAGAATATTGAGAATTATTTGCCTGAAATAATGGCCATGACGTTTTGATCTACTGGGTGAGCTGAAGTTTATGATTTGGAAAAATAATTTGGTGGTCTTCAGAAAAAGGGGACCATGAATTCCTTACTTCAGTTTTCTTCAAAGGGATAAGTGAATTTAGTACGTAATATATATAGATTCTTCTTCTTTATGTTTCTTGAGAAGCTGATAGGTGTCAGCTAGTTCAGGAATTGTCCATATTACGTAATCCGAATGTGTAGGTTTTACAAACTTTCACTCTCCAGAAACAGTTTATTGTTGTGTATAATTTTTCACAGCTTTCTTAAGTTTCTATTTTAATATTATTCCTCGATTTGTCAAGTTGTTTTTCGAAAGGCCTTAGTACGTAAATTCTGTACATATTTCATATTTCTCAGTCCCAGTTACATGTTCAGTGAGTCCTTGAAAATAAAAATGACAGCATTTATAATTTTTGTTACTTCGTATTATATGGAGTCTGAATATTACAGACGGGATATCATAGACGGTACAGTGACTAGGTTACGGGCTGTACGACGGAGGAATCGTGGTTTGATTCCCGGCAGAAGCTGGAGGCATCGATTTCGTGTCCCGGGGCCCACCAAGCGTTCTAATCAGTGGGTAAGACAGACCCTTTCCTCTGCGGTAAGGTTGGCGGGAGGTGAAGCTGAGCATTCACGTTTATCTAGTTAAGAATACGTGGAGCCATACCTTCACTCCCCTTTAATGCGTGCACAAAGACAAATTGGCCTTAATCGTATTACGTAGTTATCTTTATTCCTGTTAAATTACTGGAGAAACTTGCATGATACGGAAGTTTCTTTTTGTTTTTTTAACGTGAAAAGGGTGAGGGAAAATGTTTGACCATTTTTGGCATAAAATAATAAAATACTGAAAATCAAATTGGTTAACAATTCAGGGGTGCCTTATGAATTAACTTATTTACGTACGTATTTTACAGTAAGCTCTAAATGGCCTGACTGTAACTTCTCAACAGTATTTTGCTTTATTTAGAGACTGCCTTCTCAACAGACTAAGTACCCATTCCTGTGAAAATGTAAATACCATGCCATTTTTCAAGCTTGGTTGTCGGCGTCTCACTGCGAAGGGCCATGTTCATTCCCAGAGCAGTCCATGTGAGATTTATGGTGTATATATTGGTATTAAAGGTAAAGCAATCCCATTACAGGCCTTGAGAGGCCCTTAGGGATCCAGGAGGTTGAGGCTCCCAGATTTTTTAGACAATCGGCACATTAAGGTGGTAAGGTTGTCAGCCCTACGCACCGGCCGCCTTTAGCCCCCAGGAAATATTCCTGGTACTCATTTCTGTTAGAGGCTGAGTCGACCCCAGGGCCATAGTACGATCGAAAGAATTATGTCAATGAAAAATTCCAATGACACCATCGGGAATCGAACCCGCGACCTTCCGGCTTGTAGCCCAGTGCCTCAACCAACTGCGACACCGCGTGCCCTCATATATTGGTATTAGGACTTTTATCATCGATCACTTAAGGTTTAGGATTCAGTTATAAGACCGGTGCACCATGTACAGTACTTTATCATCCGCAAATACAAAATTGTTCTGTTAATCATTATATTGTCAGATTAAGCTGTGTACCAATTGCATTACGACATTTATGTCTGTCGAGTGTCACACTCCGCAATGTTTGTGCATTGTGCTGCACGGCCAGTGTAACTAACCATCATGCGGACCATGTCGCTTTACAGCGTACGTAGCCGTATCAGGCACCTCGCTCACCGTTAGTACGGCCCGTACTTCTGCACGGTCAGTAGCCGTATCAGGCACCTCGCTCACCGTTAGTACGGCCCGTACTTCTACACGGTCAGTAGCCGTATCAGGCATCTCGCTCACCGTTAATACGGCCCGTACTTCTACACGGTCAGTAGCCGTATTAAGCAGCCGCCACAGCGTCTAACTCCTCATTCAACTAGTTTCCGTAAATTTGAGGGAATTGCGGTAAAGATCCTCTATGTTTCGAATATCCGCTCGCAAAATTGCGAAAAATGACTCAGCCTTGTCATATCTGTCTATCTGTCTGTCTGTCTCTCTGTCTATCTGTCTCTCTGTCTGTCTCTCTGCCTGTCTCTTTGTCCGTCCTTCCATCCGTTCGCATGGAACAACTCGGCTTCCACTGGACGGATTTTCATGAAAATTGATATGTGAAGATTTTTCCAAAATCTGTCGAAAGAATTCAAGTTTCATTAGTCTCACAAAAATAACGGATACTTTGCATGAATACCTATGTACTTTGATGATAATATCTCGCTAAATTCTTTTTAGAATGAGAAAAGTTTTAGATAAATTTTAGAGAAAATCAAAACACACGTTTAATATTCAATACATTTTGTCCCGAAAATCGTGCCTTTATGAGATAATGTGGAGAAATATGCTAGAGCCAGACAGGCCACGCGTGACCATATAATGCTGCGAACAAAAGACGCGCTTTGCATGCCGGATAACTAAGGCAAGAACACAGACACACACTCATAATATTTAATATGTATTGTTTCATAATTGATTAATTCCGCCTGATCTCGTAAAATGTTTTACGGCAACACTTACAAAAACTCTGAAACTGCGCAACGACTTATCTGTCATTACGATCTGTTTAGCCAAACTGTACATCTGAAGAAGGCCATGAGCACACGAACATTCTTTTGTTTGAATGCAGCGTTATATGTAACGTGTGAAAAGAGTGCAAATTAGTTGGAATATAGTTTATTTCAAAAACTTGTACGTATAATTTGCATTGCTGCCGGGTACATAAATTCACAATAAAAGCATTGTTGTGCAACACTCAACATTTTTATACAGTTGACAGTGACGTGAAACTCAACAACACACACAGAATGCATTGTTGTGTTTCCACTGCACAATGCTTACGCAAACGCACCACAATGTTACGTTTATAGTTACATTACTATCTTTTTAAATTCCGTATCATAGTCACTTGTTAATGTATGCGAAGCTGGATATGACCGCTGCTTGTCTGCACTTGCTGCTGCTGGCAGAAGTATGACCAAACCTAATGGCAGAGAACACTCATTGCTTTTATTTCATTGCTTACTTTATTTTAGCTTGTCTTTTATGTGTATATGTAGATAGAAACCATTATCTCGCCCTTGCGTTCGTCTTGACATCCCCTTCATTTTATTTCCACCGTCCCTTACAGATACTACCCTAAATTTACCCTTCCACCCACCCATCTCTCTTCGTATTCCCTTGGTAAATATTCTGCTATTCCTCTTAATTTTTTTACTATCTGAAATGATTCGCTACTTACTAGTATAAGAGTGGTGTATGTCAGGGCTTGTAGAGATTAGAAATGCATACAGAAATGTGAAGTTAAGAGAGACTGCTTGGGGACCTATGCATATTAACATTGGGAATAATGATATATTTTATTACGACATGGACTGGACTGATCTGGCTCACACTATGGTTCAGCGGCAGGTTCTTGTAAACATGGAAATAAATCTTGAGACTCTTAAAGGGCGGAGAATATTTGATTATGTGAATGACTACGAGGTCCTGAGTTACGATTCTGCTTCTTAGAATGAGTGGCTTATGTGAAGAAATGTTTCGTTATTTAGTGGCATATATGTGGAAATATTTAGTTAAAGGTATATATATGAAGAAGTGTTTAGTTAATGGAATATTTGAAGACATGTTTATTTAATGAAATATGTAAAATATATTTAGTTAATTATTAAAATATGTTAAGTAACTTTCAGTTAATTATTGGAATATGTGGAAACATGGTTAGTTAGCTAATGGAATATGTGAAGAAATGGCTGTTTGGTTGGTTAGTTAGTTAGTTAGTTAGATAGTAAGATAGTTACTTAATTAATTAGTTAGTGGCGTGTATGAATAAATGCTTAGTTAATGGCATATATGGGAAAATGTTATTTAGTGGAACATGTGACATTTACATGTGTTTAGTGACGTATTTGAAGAAAAGTTCAGTTAATTAATTGACTGTGTGAAGACAAAGTCCATTAGTGGCATATGCGAAAAAATGTTCAGATAAATTATCTTTGCTGCTTGCTTGTGCAGTGTCCAGCTACAGCGTATCGACTGTCTCCTTTATCGTATCCCCGAGCACGACAGTTTTATCACATAGAAATCCTGCATCCACTCTGATATACAATGACAGCTGCCGTGCTAAGGAACACAATAAAAGAGACACTATTGTGCTGTATAAAACCTGCACTGAATTGAGAGCTAAGTAACCGAACTCCATAGTAATACTGCAGCATCATTTACTGATATTTTGCATATATTTATTTTATCCTGAAATAATATACTGAGTAACTGAGGAAAAATAAATGTAGCAAGTATTATATGTTTGAGGTTTTTACGGTTGTGAGTGTCTAGATAACGTTATTCCGGGACATGATCTATCTTGAATGTGGAAACATTAGATTCCTGCGCCAAATTTTTACCCGTCTGCCACATTACAATTTACATCCCAGTAGACCTTAATCTAGGCCAGTGTTTCTCAACCTGTTTGCATGGAGGAACCTATTAAATAATTTTTCGTACTCCTAGGGTACCCCAAATATCAAAACGTTTACGGACAAGAAAAAAAGTTGATGGTGGAGAGCACAATACAATTACTTCTACATTATTGTCAAGAAAATGTATGTGTAAAGAGCTGCTATATACATATATGTGTACAGGGCATACACAAAAGAATGGTGCGGTATCAAAAGTGAATCACTTTTGAAACCGCACCATTCTTTTGTGTATGCCCTGTATAAGTCAGCGTACAATGTAAGAAAGAAATTGAAGCATTTCGTGTCTTTTTTGTATTAGCTATTTTTTCACGTATTTGAATATAAAATCGAAATAAAATTTCCTCGTGTATTGCCAATTGCCGAAAAAAGATTCCCGCGATATTTCGACGGATATTTGGAATTTTTGACAGCATTCCGACATTTTTATTTATTTATACCACAATTTCTGACAGAACCCCTGACGATGTTTCGCGGAACCCTCGTTGGGAAACGCTGATCTAAAATTTAATAAGTACATTAATGAGTGTACACGTATGTCACGCAGATTTTCTTGTCACGAGTTTACAGACTGCATTTTGTGCCCATGTAATCATTCACACAATTGTTTCATGTAATTACTTCACAGAATGCGCCACCAGCTTGTGATTTAGAACAGTGAGAATGTATTTTGACAGAAATAATTAGACAATTTCGCCATTTAATTCAATTCTAGATTCTCTTCATCTGGCTGGTGTTACAAGCCAAAAAAGGACTGGATAGTGCCATTTTTCGAGTATATGAATTTGATTGTTTAGACTTTCAGTAGAACTTCTTTGGTAGTGAAAGAAGATGAGTTCGTTTTGAAACTTGTACTGCACACCACAATACGGACGTCTATGTCGATGCCAGTATTTGCCTCAGACGGCGTCATCCCTGTAATAGGCTCATCTACTGTTACTATTTCCGATGTACGTAGTTACGATCTCTTGCAAGGAATAGCGATAGCAGAGACTGAAAACAGGGTTGTCCACAGCGGTCCACACTGGATTTTACTGTTTAAATAACCGGTATGTGAGAAGTCGTAATTGGAAGTACAAATTTGCCTTCTGATTTTTGTTTGTTGATGACACAATTTATAACGTAAAAGGGAACGCGAAATGTTTAAGGTGGAATTTAATTATTTAATTGGCAGTCTAGCTCTGAGGTATATAGCAATTTGATGTCAGACCCGGATTCAATCCCAGGTCAGTCCGTATGGAATTTTTTGTGAAAAAAATTTTCAGTGGGACAGGTTATTCTTCTAATACCTACATTGGCTTTTCCCTGTAATCATCATTCCACCATTGCTCCCTTCTCATTTATTCATCTATCACTGACGCTATACAGTTTAGTAAGTGACAGTGGCGTTAAATAATGCAGTAAAAAGATTTGATATCGACATAAATTTGTACGATATCAATAAGAAAGTCCATATAATTTGACAGGCCTTAATGTTGTTAACAGTGTTAGGAAATCCCTTGTGCCAATAAAATTATTTATTGCAGCAGTACTCGGCAAAAATGAAAACACACTACAAGTATATATATTGTTGCTGTATAGAATGAAATTCCTTTTTATTTAAACCTTGAAAACCTAAGATAGATTAGAAATTTTCCATAATAAAATTGCTGCTATTCTCTTTTATCCTAATTGTCATATGACAGAAGGCGCATGTGGTGATGCGTGCAGAAATGAAAACAAATTTAATGTAACAGAGGGAGATGTAATCCGAGCCAATCAGATCACATGAACGGTAATGCACTGATCTGCTTTACAGAACAGCTTTACAGGACGAAATGACAAACAAGATTCACCCGGAAAAAACTTTTTCTCTTTTGTACCTTCATTTGTTGAGTTTGAAGTACTTCATTATAACGTGTATAAGGTTGAATGCGTTTTAACTTTACGTTAAATTGATTATGATCCTTTGTAGGCAATGGTTGATTCATTATACTAATATAGTTTTGGACATTTTCCGTTCTTTGACTTAAATTTTATTTAAGCCCTACAGGGCGTTTTGGTACTGTGATATAGGCCCACGTGTTCCACATAAACCCTGATAGAATGGGTTTTGACACAGCGATAAAGGTTTGATATTAAAAATCTAATTTCATATGTGTGTTGTTAATAACATTTCTTCATATCGCATACATACCAGTAACAACATGACTCCATATTCGGTGTCTCTTTTGCTAAAAATCTGCCCGATGTCTCACGAAGATATGTTGCTACTGTACTGAGACCTGCCCTTTTTTTTAAGAATGATTATATTTATGGTGATGTTTATGATTATTATTAGCGAACTAAGTCACCAAAGAAACCCTAGCGAATGACGATCTTCAAAAGCCAATCCTGGTTGCGGCAAAACCTAATTTTCTGTTTACTAACACCATTGATACAAAGTTTTTTTTTTTGAGAATTCTTTTAGAGTGCTTGAAATGTTCCGTTGTAATTGTACTGCAGCATTAACTTCCGCGTTTGTAGTGGAAGAATCTTTTAGTGACACGAATTGTAAAGTCGACTTACCCCGCCTATGCCTGCAGCAATATTCACCCCATGTGTCTCCACCCCCTGCTGTTGACGTACTGTCACAGCCAGATATTCATTTCATTACGGAATTGATTTTATTTGCGTGTTGACAGTAATGATGATAGACGCCTTCACAATATATCTGCCGCTTCGCCGGACGGTGTTATTCAGTCGCATCTAGAACCACGTAATGTACAATTTAACCAATCCAGTGTTGCGGTTCATTATCTAGTTACATTTCATATTGTTCTGTTTTTCAAAGTGGTAACCCAAAAATAAATGGAAGGTGAATGTGGTTAACGCGGTGTAAACCCAATCCAGTTTTGAAAAACATGTTGGCGTAAATATGAAAAACCACATCCATTTGTAGCTCATATGACAGTCAATAATAATAATCAGTAGCGAGGGTGGGAAAGGTAGAATGTGTCAGCACATTTTTATTCTTCAAACCTGAAAATAAAGTGACATAGGCATAGATAGAAGAATAATATTAAAATAGGCAAATAGGATTTCTACTAAATTAAGGTGGTTGGTTATGGTTTTCACTGGTAGGCAGCTGTAAACAAGGTAAATGTCCTTCAGCCCATAAAATACAACAAAGAATTTTTTTAACAACTAAGCAAATATTAGTTTTCCAAGAAAGGCTCTTTTCAATCGATAACCTTCAATAGACCAACAACAAAGTGGGAGTCTGAAATATCCGAAATAATAATAATTCCTATTGTTTCAATATATCGAATCCTGGAGGTCTAATTAAATAGCTACCACGTAAGTTAAGATTTTTGCCATAGTAGCTCTTTGCACTTAGCTGATACTCAAGAGATCTCAATGCAACCAAACACCAGAGACGTTTGTTGAGGTACCTTCACATAGACTACATAAAACCTATTTATAAAACCAGAAAATTTTATTTAAGAAGATATATTAAATGCGAATTGTAAATAAAAACCTTTTTAAGTTTTTTTCCTTTCATTTTCTGATTCTATATTTCAGATTGTTTTGACATGCTTGAAAAGATCTAGTAGAGGGAATCAAATAAAATAACGTTAAACTTGAATTAATCCTTTTATGTATCCTATTTTGTCCTTTTAGTCCTTTTCACCCTGCTTGATCCTGCTTTAGTATGCTTTTAAGTACTCGCTAGAGAGAGACGTTTCAAATGTAGTAAATCCCGACCTATTTGCTTAACTTAAATTTTAACCTGCTATTTCACGGCATAGAAATTCCGTCGTCGCCCAACCCCGATCCCTTGGACCGACTTTGAGTACAGTTGGCAAGGCATGTCTCATAATCATCCTACAACATCTGCCAAAATTTTCAAGCTTCTGTCTTTATTTTCTGAGGAGTTATAGCTGCCATAGTTAGACACACACACACACACACGCCTATTATTACATGGAAAATTATACTTTCTATAGTGACTGAAAGTGACATACGGAATTTATCGAAGACTTGACTCTATCGGCAACGCTTCTGACTTGCATTCTAGGGTTGCCCTGATCGAATCTCTACTGTTACACCATCTGTAGGCCTCTAATACTCATATGTTCTTAGTTTTTGTCAGCATAGCAAAATCAACACAAACTCGCTACATGGAACCTGACAAATCATCTGCATCTGCTGGCAGGGCAAAGAAAGCTGCCTCCATTTCTCGGTCTTTTAAGTGTTGAGAGTAATTGACAGATACGGTTTTATTCAGTGTGCTGTTTATACGGATTCGTATTATGTTCTGTAGATGGCTACATTTCAGTAACAGCTATATATAATTCCATGGCCTTCCATAGCCATGCAAAGTCATTTAATTTCCTCACAAGTTAGGAAAACTTGCTGTGCACTTAAGTACTAATTAAAGATACTGTATCTCAAGCATCCAGACATTTCTGTTTGATCCGGTGAATGCAAAGTTACAAGTTATAGAATATTGATACTGGGTTTTAGTTCATGTATGTTTAGAGTTGCAGGTCTGGAAGTTACACAATTAATTAGTTCATGTAACTGTGTTATATATAATAACTCATGCAACGTAGGAATTAGGAGACAGCAAGTAAGTTTGAGGCACAAAACACACACAAGAAAACATTTTATGTCTAATTATAGAAAATTTGTATATTTGAAGTATTCCACGTTACACAAACATAGTATAAATATACCAGTCCCCTTAGCCTTAATAGTATATCTTTCCTAACACTAAACATGTATTAGAAGGATTCTGCGTTGGAATAATGCGTTTTAGGGTTCTTAAGGATCTATATTTTAAAATTCTGTGTATTGTAAGTCGATAGGCTGTCTTTGTAACATGTCAGCATACAGATACCAGAGTAAGCCGTCTTCTTCATCTTTGCACAAAAATATTCCTACGGTTTCAGTGCTGTGCAATGTATTGAGTTCACTGTGGCCTCTTTCTAATGCACCAGTCAAATATGTCGCGTCTAACTGCAGGATATGTCCAGGCTTTATGACTTAATCTCTTGCCTCAACTAAACAGAGTATTTTTTTTTCAAAATACGTTTTATACCTCATTTTCTACAACCGAAAATAATGTTACCTTCAGATATCTTAACCATAACTTTTATATATTTCTTGTATGGCCCGTATGTGTCCTATGATCCACCCTTCTCATCGACCTTTGTCTAATAACACTAATTAATAGTTGTTGCAAAATATGAACTGTGTGGTTTTGATATTGTAGCTTGCAGTTCGGACACATATGCGTGCATCTTCATTCTTTTCTCTGCCCTTTAAATTTAAAGTAGAGTGGTTACTTTTTGTACCGCATGCTCTCATATTAAAAATTCTGTCTTTCGCTCACACAATGAAATTGTGATTTTCAATATAATTTTAAGAATAGAGAGCGAATGGTTTTCTAAACGTCATTATTCGGTTCTGTAAAATGGAGAGGCGGTTTTTTTTTTTGTGAAGTAGGAAGTGAAGTTTTAAATGTCGTGTAGATTAACTTCAGCCTTATAAGACTTAAACCTCACTGATTCTTGGTCAAAACTACATCCACAATGACTGCTGAATTATTATTCTTTTTTTGGGTCTTGAAACATTTACGCCATTCATAATGTTCTTAAAGTAATGCGAGATTTGAGGCTTCCACAATCAAAGACACAACGACACAAAATTCGCAAGTAAGTGGCCTTAACTTTAGCTGTGATTTATTTAACGACGACGTAGCATATCAAATTTGTAGCATCGAAAATGGGGATGTTATTGAAAGATGAATTGGTTGGGGTTTGGAAATAGGCTGTTGTGACCTACTTGAGGTACTATACCAGAATGTTTCTGGCGATACTGAGGAAATTAAAAAAATACCTCCGTTATAATAAACGGTGTTACGGCCGAAATTTGAACAGGGCACTCCGGAATATAAATCAGGAACTTTGGCGCTACACCGGACTTCATCCACCGTCAAGTAACTTACAGCTTACTTTATGTAATAAGGCAGTCAAAGAAGTACACAAATTCATAGATCACAAGTATATTTATTATGCAACTTCTGCTACATGTTTCGACCTTCTCAGCCATCTTCAGCGAAACCACTCTAAATACTACTGGAATTGTCTCACAAATATTAAATTATTTTAATTACAATGATAGATATGTATTATGTATCATAATATAATTAAAACCCATAAAATATTAATAACATTCCTTGTATAAATTAAAAAATGAAATTAAAATTGTGTATTATTTGTTGCGCTAAAATTTGTCAACGTTTTAGATATAATTTATTACTTATCGCAAAATTTATCAACATGTAGTTATTTTAACGTTGCTGTATATGAATTGTGTATTGCTTTACATAGTTCTGTGGACAGCTTACTTTCACTTTTCCAATAATAACATCTTGTTATTAATTAACATATTTCCTCTCGAACAGGAAAGCACAACGAACAAACAACTGACTCACATCAGTTTTTAGTTTTAGTTTTTTGTGTTATTATGGTCACTGTTACGTACATTAAACCGAAACGTAATCTGGAAACGACACAATCCACGTTTAGGCCTAGTCAAACAACTGGGAGCTTCTTGTTCCAGCCAAAATATGCTACTATAAATCTTTGACATCATTCTGTACTGTATTTTAATCAGTTATATGATCTTGTATACCAGGAGTGAGTTCTGAACACTTTGTCTTCGCTGTTTGAATATGTTATAAGCAGGCCCACGTGTCTACTAGGTATTACGTAGAATGAATTAACAAGTCAATTAGACCTACTGGGTAAGTTATTTTAGAATAAATAATTTAATTACTAAATTTTTGCCCAAATATTGTTAAAGTATAATGAAGTTACTCTGCCTCTAATAATGTTGGTGATCGGTTTAACTCATTACCATAAACTAAAACCGTGAACTGCTACGTAACATATCCTATTATTGAGAATTACATCTGCTCCATTTTGTCATTTATCTATCCTTTTCTTTTTTTGCGTGTAATAAAAGTCATTTGAAATTTCAGTAATGACAAGTAATTTCTCCTAAATTAACAAATCATTTAATTTGGCTTTCGCATAACGTTTTCACATTTTTAAAACAGTTGTCCAATTAATTAAAAGCTTCACAAAACACTGTTCTGGAGTAAGCAGAATTTTGTCCTTTTATTACCCACAATTATTCAGCATGGTAGATGCATTATTTTGCCGTTGTGGGCTAGGTTATACCCTAGTGCACAGTATATATGAAATGTTTACGCTTGTAATTTATCAGTGAATAAGTCTAACTGTTTTGCTAGACCATACAGACATATCCATGCATGCCCCGGTCTAAATATTTGCTACCCCCTCCTGTATCTGTAATGGTTACGAATATATTGATCATTCAATGGGTACCATTAACTTTTTTATTGGCAGGAGTATATTGGAGGATGGTATAAGGGGGATGCTGAGGGTGGAGATTCTAGGAGGATGGTTTCAGCCCCGCGTTTTGGAACGTGCCTTGGGCGACAGCTGCGACCACGCCTTCGTTGGCTTCAGCCACTCCCATTTTGCTAATGAGGGTTCGTCCACCTTCCTGCTTGGGGGTGACAGGGCTACTGCAGCCTGAGTGCAACTCGCATGGACATGAGCACACATCATGTGTCGTACCAGAACTGTCTCGAAATTTCATTACCACTTTACATGTTACTTTAAATTGCGAGGAAGTAAATGTATTTTATGGGTCGTTTTGCTGCGCGAGAAATTAGCTTATTTTCCACATATCTGAACGTTGGTTATAACGTCTAGCACTAACACGGTTCTGTGAAGTACCTCTTATTAAAAATGGAGCCGCGATATCTCTGTCGCTACAGTGACTAGGCTACACGTTGGAAGAAGGAGGAACAGTGGTTGCAATCCCGGGAGGGGCAAGAGAATTTTATCTTCTCCGAAACGTCCGGACCCGCTCTGGGGCCAAGCAGTTCTCCTATCCAGTGGGTATCGAGGTCACTTTCGCCTGGAATAAAGCGACCAAGTCTTGAAACTGATCACTCACCTCCATCTAGTGCCGGAGGTTTAAGCATGAGTGGAGATATACCTCAACCCCCACATACGCCTTCATGCCATGCACAAAACAACCTTATCTCTTACCGCTTATTAAAAACTGGTCATGCAAGTAAATAATTAAACTGTAATTCCTTTTGTACTGAGCTGCTTTATTTGCAACTCAGAAGAAACTTTATGAATGCACTCTGGTGTTCGTCCCTGAACAAGTCGTAAAGGTAATTATTATAGTCAGAAATTTGAAGCGTGCTTCTTGTTCACATAACTGCCTTGAAATGAGAAATTATTGGTGTTTAAGGCAATAGATATAGAATTTAGCCTATTTATTTTTTAACTGTTAATTAAAATGAATAAAAGAATAAAACACTGTTATATTATGAATGAGAAATAACTCACATTGGTTTGAGAAAGTATAAATGGTAAAATGAAACCCAAAGCATCTTATTATAAGAATGAAATTTTATATACCATGCTTCAGCATTAAACAATATGTCCTATAGGAGTTGGATTTTTCATTTTAATTTTAAACTTAATATATGACATCCCGTTGTGTTCACAGTACATTAGCAAAAACAACGATATAAAACTATAAACTCTTTTTAATATTTTCCTCTATATATTTTTACAAAATAACCTAATGAGTGCTTCATTATAAGCCGAAACATTTAGCATGTAATAAAACAAAGCAATTTGTTTTATGAATAAAATGTGTTGAACTAAATTACCATTCTTATGTTTTATTTTAATTTTAATTACTGTGTTTTCTTGTAAAGGTTCAAAAGGAAACTTATTCTTTCACATCACATTTTAAAAACTTTGGTATTATTTATTGTCTAAATATGTATGAATATAATATTTTTGGTGCAGAGTAGTTGTAGTAGTAGCAGAATCATCAGTAGTAGTAGTAGTAGTAGTAGTAAAACGGGCCTCTTTTATCATTCTATTCAGTTACAGAAGTGATACTACTGCAATACAAAACAGGTTTTGTTGAATTTGGTTCCGAGTATCAGCGTACGTGTTGAGTTTATGGTATTGCATTTTGTTACCTTACATAAGTCTGTGCCAGTCTAACACCAGGTACTTGCAAAACAAAGATTTCTTAAATACCTGCCTACTTACATCTGTCAAATCCATTTTACTACTCAGAATATTGCGCTACTGCTATTACTGCGCCATTACAACCTTTCCTCATATCTCCAGTAATTTTATCCGTTTCTTAATCTATTCCTCTGCAGCATCCAACAAGCGCTGCGTCCTATTGACTGTCTTCTCCAATTTACATCCAATTTTAAATATGCATTTTCCCATGCTTTTTACATTTTCACATTTTAGTACTTTCTTTGCGCCACGTTCTCAGTCGTACTCCACCATTTACTGCATACAAATTCTTCTGTCCACGTTTTCTTGTGAATGTGTGACCCAAGTGTGGGCTTATTCAAATGTAATTCTATTTATATGTTTATTACTTATTTACTACAACATTATAAGACATTCTTGTGCCCTGTTTGGTTTCAGTAGTCTTAAATGTCCAGGTTTGGACCATGACAGGATTCAGGCTCCTAAACAGTCTGTGTTTAAGAACAGGATTTATTCTTTGAAGTTTATTATATATATACATACATACGTACATACATACATACATACATACATACTTACATACACACATACGTACATATATATACATAAATACATACATACATGCATACATACATACATATATACTTACATACACACATACGTACATATATGTACATAAATACATACATACATGCATACATACATACATATATACCTACATACATACACCAGAATTGTAATAGTTTACCATAAACTGTACAATACCCCATACATAAAAAAATGAAATGTATGTTATGTAGTATGCAGTGTAACAAAGTATGTGGTAGCCAAGAATAAGTGGTATGTTGCCAGAATGGACATTTAATATATGTTAGTATGATGGTTTTCATATCTTCTGTGCTCACATTTACATAGATTTTCTCGTTTAACTCACCACACTCTATATGTAACTGTAATCTTTCTTACTTAATTAGACCAAATGTACCGCCCTCGGGCGTTTCACAACTCACATCGACCTCTTGGCGAGGTTAAGAATGAGTGGAACTACACCTCTGCTCTCCCCACATGTACTCTTGTCGTGTACAAGAAGAACTTCACCTTTTTCACTTTCACTTTTTTGACAGTACAGTTTTACTGGAAGAGAATAACAAATATAAGAAATATTAACTTTAATTGAAAATTACTTTTTTCTGGAATTTGACTCTCTGTGGTTTGATAGATACGTGCCAAACTTTGGAAGAGCGTGCAGATTTCGTCTGTAATATAAGCCCAGCCTGATAGAAGAAGGTGGCTTAGGTTTAGGGAAGGGTGGGAAATTCTGGGGAAGAGGGTGCACTTTGAAATCACGATTTCGCTGTTGGTGCAAAATTTTATGTACTAATTTTTTTGAAGTTACATTTTTTACTTTATGTTACTGTAATTTTATGTATACTAAAATAAATTATTTCTGAATATATATTCGCTATGTTAGTAGTTAGTTTGATAATACATATTCTTACTTCTGTATTTCCTTTTCAAGATACCTCAAATTTCCTTAGCCTTCAGCCACTTTGCTGCATGTCCCAGCTAGTCACTTCTTATAAATATTACGACAGGTGTCGCTACTTATGTTGTATTTGATAGTTTTATATATATTTAATTCAGTAGTTCTGTCAATATAGTGGCTAAACGAGCTGGATGACCAACACATGGAGATGAATCTTGCGGGTACAAATGTACTTCCCTTCTCTGCAATATTCAGAACGGCTCTTGAGTCCAACCAGTCTCTTCTCTAATGGGTGCTGAGGGCTCTTCTGCTGGGATTAAAGCGATAACGAGCGTGATGTTGACCAAATCCCCCATCTAATGTATTCATTTATTTATGATTTAACAAAACTCTTGATAGATTAGACTGTAGCGTAAAATATGTAACAGTGAATAATGAAGGGGAAGGGATTTGCAAGGAATGGGTTGTGGCCTAATGCGACACCTGGAGGAACTAAATAAACCCATGAAACATCTCAGATTAGTCATTGTCCTGCCCAAGATTCAAACCAAATACCTTCCAAATGCAAGGCATAAACGTTACTGCACAGCCAAATTGCTCCTTTAAGAATGCTTGGAGGTCCACCTTCACTTTTCCAGTACATCTTTATGTGCTTAATTAAATTTATTGTAATTTTTGTTTCCTGACAATTTTCTAGGATGATAAATGCAGCTTACACAGGCCTACTGTAATTCAGAAGACCCTAACCCATATCGTACCTAATACATTTAATATTCAAAACCTTAGTCCTGTTTATGTATAATGTAAAATAGGACGTCTGTAACCTAGTGATTTATTGACTCTTTAAATAATGTTCAGTTATTTATCTTGCAAGTAATAATGTGGTTGGTTTCTACATATAAATAATACGGATTCTGGGACATCACAAATAAATGGAATCTAACTCACGTGACAGATGACTGCAATGTGAACCAGGGGAGTGGATAATGGAGTCATAGCCATGTCTCCAGCCTCGCGATAGACGAGGCACAACCCATGATTTAACATAGATAACAAACCCAGGAAATAATACAGGAAGAGCTTTCATCCGCCACTGTTAATGACCTGTGACCATTTTTTACCCTCCCCTGAAGAGGGCTTTGTAGATGTTGTTCAATAAAGACTCGACACGGTATTAGGCAACTGATTTCTTTGAAAAATTTATTTTGCCCAGCGCTCGTACTGCAAACAGAAATATAAAATCGTTTGAAGCTTTAATCTAAAACCGGTACATAAGCTTACAGAGAAAAATATTTCAGTTGACTAGAAATTAATCTGTTTAGGTATTTTTTATATTTAATTTTCTCACGGAAAAATATATTAAGACTACGCTTTTGTATGGGGTAACATCGTGCAAATCTGCTAAATAGTACAATTACTTTGGAGCACCTTGTTTTCTCCTTTATATCTTCCGTCCTGAAGATGAAGGCGGTATATTTTTTCGAAACGATGCCTCTCTAGTAGGTTATATGGTGTCACTTTCAAGACGACAGTAATTGTAACATTATTAATTTAGTTAGTTATTTCGATGCCTTTAATCAAGAAGAATGAGACGGTGTGACATGTAGCACGTACGGGGAAGGGAGAGGTACATATAGGATTTGGAGAGGAAACGTGAGGGAAATAGACAACTTGGAAGACTTAGGCATATATGAGAAAATAGTATTAAAATATATCTTAAAGAAATAGAATGCGGTCATGGATTGTATTGATCTGGCTCACGATATGGACAAGTTGCGGGATCTTGTGAATGGGGTGATGAGTCTTCTGGTTCCATAAGATGCAGGGAATTTCTTGGCCAGCTTAGGGAACGTTAGCTTCTGAAGATGGACTCTGCTCTATGAGGTTGGTTGGTTGGTTAGTAGGTGAGGTAGTTAGTTACTTAGTTAGTTAGTTAGTTACTTCGATGCCTTCAGTTGCTAGATTTATATACAGTAGAGATAACAATAAACTCGCTAATGTAATTATTGTAGAACGGTGTTTCATTTAATAAACCTAATATTGTCCTAGTTTTGTATTGGAAATATAGTGAAATAGATTAAAATAAAGTTAGTCCGCAGTATAGCTTAGAAGAAGTAAATGTACATTACATAAATTTTAGAAGAGATTATTCAGTGATGTCAAATGTGAAGAATATATAGCATTACAGTCACTAAGGAAAATGGAAGTGATATATAAAGGGGACTTAAATTGCCTCAGTGTACAGTTGAGTATCCGTCTGTATTGTTGTGGTAATGCTGCTTCGGCTTTTTAACACCAGGGAGTCAGCTAACCCATAATTCAGTCAAAGGGTTAAGGTTAACGCTACGAAGTTCTCACAGTTGTGATGATGAACATTCAAGTCGTCTTGGACGTACCGCCGTGTCGACTGGTAACAATTACCTACGTCTTGAAGGAGTCCAAGTAGTTCTTGTATTCCTTGATACTTGAAATGAAGAGACCAAACTCCTTCGAAACGTCGAGACCTTACCAGTCGATACGGTGTAACTTTCCAAAAGGCTCGAATTTTTATCAGTACCTGTGTGAGAAGCCTTAGATAGTTACCGACGTCCAAGAAGATTATAGAGCGCTTAACCCTGAAGATGAAGGTGCTACACTCCTTCGAAACGTCGATAAATTCTTACCAGTCGAAACAGGATAACATTTCAGGCGACGTGAGTCTTCGATTTAAGTTTGCTTGCGAATTTTGAAGACTAATATTCTAGTAGAAATGTAACGAGTTTTCAGAGGATCCTTCTGTCGTCCACACTAAAGATGGAGGCAGCTGTTTCCTGTGAAATGTCAGTACACTCCTATCAGACTATGCGGCGTCAAAGTCAGTTCACCAAAGTGAAAAAGTCAGATATCACGACTTCTCTTTCTTTTGAATATTAATTCAAATACAAATACACTTGGAAAATATAGACCCTAAGAATCTTCTTTACATGTCGTAACATCCAAAAACTTGGTGTATTTTGTTTTTATGGTAATATCTTTTGAGGCACTGCGCTACAAGCCGGCAGGTCGCGGGTTTGTTTCCCGATGTTGTCATTGGAATTTTTCATTGATATAATCCTTCCGGCCGCACTACGGCCCTGGGGTCGACTCAGCCTCTAACAGAAATGAGTACCAGGAATACTTCCTGGGGGGTAAAGGCGGCCGGTGCGTAGGACTGAAAACCTTACCAACTTCATGTGCCGATTGTCTAGAAATCTGGGAGCCTCGACCTCCTGGAAACCTAAGGGCCTGTCCAGGGATTGCTTTACCTTTTGCTTTTACCTTTTTATAAATTCCGAGATACTTTCAGGGCTGTTTTTTAATAATGTAAAATACATGTTGTTATGAAGAAAACATTAATTTTTTGTGTTTTACCACAAGAGGCTGAAAGGAGTATTTCATGCATTAAATATCGCTCGTATCTCTATGTTAGAACCATTGATTTCTTTATAATTTTTCAGTTACGTAGAAAATTGACTAGCAGGTTATTAGACATCGACATCTCAAAGCGGAGATCCAGGTAAATTCCAGACTTCAACCGCATGGGATTTGTGGTGAAAGACGCGGCACCGAAATGCGTTTCCGTCGACATGCTTGTGGCTCTCCTGTCAGTCATATGCTATAACTGCTACATAACGCCCCTAGAGTGTGCTGTTGTGTTTGCCAGTCAGAACATAATCACAACCTGGGACCACCTGGGGCTTGAACTCTGATGCAGCAAGTGTAAGGACGTAAAATGGGGTCTAAGAGGAAAAAAGTAAAATATTCTTAGTTTATTGCCTGCAGAAATATGACGCCGTTTAATTTAGTAAATAGATACTAACGTTGCAGAGAGCCTGCTTCCGACGTCTTAAAGGTGTAGAAATAAGCCTTGTAGTTTTGTGGAAGGTGCCAACGTTTCGGAGGAAAGGGTTGCCTCCAGTTTCAGAGTAGAAAAGTAACTGTAGCCCTGTATAATTTGGTAGATAGGTGTCAAGTTTTTACTGAATCCTGCTACTTTCTTCTTCAGGGCATGAAATGAGGTAAGACACCATGACTCACAAGGAGGTCTAATCGAACCAGATCTGTCCTCGCCTAGGTACTGCTAATCCTGTTGTAATCACATTCAGTACCGTATTAAATATAGGTCTAACAGTCATACAATTTTAATCCAAATATTCCAGTACAATTTTCCATTTTCATAGTGTAGGTCCACTGAACATGTGCGACAAGTCAAACGTTTATTAGACCAACATGTGCACTATATTCTTATATGCAAGTCCTATCACCCCTACATATGTTTCAGCCTATAACAGGCCATCCTCACGGGGTCAACGTTTTTTACATAGACATTACATCTATTTGTTCAATTTTAAAAACAACAAGTACATTCACATAAAAGTAAAATGAATCTTACTTCCCAATGGATTTTAGTATTATTACTTCCACCTCTAAAATCCTAGGGAACGTGTTTAGTGACAAGTGATATGATCATGAAACTTAACAAAATTAAAAACTGCGAAATTTCAACATTCTTTTCTCATGATAAACTTCAGTAGCACAATCTGTCAAGTGTTGGTATTGGAACTAACATAAAGAGCCCCTAAACTTATCGCATAGGATAAAAAAAAAATAATATTTCACATTTTTTAATTCACGAAAGTTTGGCCTCGAAATGACCCGAAAGAAAAACTTGCACACATAAAATAAACAAAATACTTCACTTTTATCCTGCACGAGATAACCCACGTAAGAAACAAATTATGTTAAAATTGAGAACTTTTGCAACTTTTACTTTATTACATGCCTTGTTTTTCCCCTTCTAATATCTATCATGTTCTTGTTTTGTTTTATTGTTTTATATCAGGCCGGTATATTTGTAGTAACCCTTATTCAATGTGTCGTATAATGAGCTGTTTCTGCAGGAAAGAGCCCAAAATTTTTCTCTAGGATTAAGTCTAACGTGTTGGAAATTTTTGAGTTCATATTCACTGCAATCTCACACATATTCGAAATACTGAGTAGTAAGAGCCGAGAAGAACACTTCGACTTAAGACAGACGAATTAACAGGAGGATTGAGAAAATTACATAATAAGGAACTTCATAATTTTTGCTGTTCACCAATTATTATTAGGGTGAGTATATCAAATACTAAATGATCGGCCATAAACGCAGGAAATATGCAACTTGACAGACGTGGTTTTAGTTTAGAGAATAATATTAAAATGGATCATAAAAGAGTCGGACACATATGGGTGTGATCTAAGTCGAAAGTTTATAGACGTATATACACAATATAACACAGCTATGGCATTAGATTAGTTTATGCTTTATTAATTTATTACTCATATGTACGTTTCTGAATTACGTTGGTCCCTGTGACACACAAAGACATATCACAATTGTCGTCGGCGAGCTATTTTGTGTCTTGACGACGCATACCGCAGTATGTTGACGGAGGCGTCTCCAGGATCCAGTTGCCCTTGTATTGACGAAGCCGTGGGACGCTTATACGCATGCTTGGCATTTCGACGCCGACGGTGAAGGGGTGTTTTTCAAAGCCAGCTTCCTGATTGGCTAGAAATGAATCTCGCGTTAGCAGTAATTTCTGCCTGCAAAGGGTTGCTTTAACGAAGCGCTTGCATGAGGGGCAAGGGGGCACGTAAAGATAAAAAGAACAAGATGGACGGAGCCAAATTGAGGTTCCGTATACATGGTAATGGCGAATAAAGTGCCTAAAAATCCGCCCCTTATCACTTTAAAAAATAACTGCGTCTTTTACAGCAAGTAAAGTTTACGACTGCTAATTTAATCTGTGCCTTATTAGTTTACTGTGCGTAATGTTCGTTTTTGGGAATCAAGACTTCACAGTAGCATACTTCAGTTCTCCATGAATATGCTACATGTCAGTTATCTTACACGGCATTGCGTGCTCTTAATATTATGTATCTATATGTAATGTTTTAATTAAACAATAAGCTGTATATTGTTAAATAATATGTAGGGAATTTACTTACATTAAGTTGGGTGCCGCGGTTTGGATTGAATTCATGTGTCCCAGGATGGGATTTGATAAGAGGCTTCATCGAACACGATAGTCAACTTTAGGATTCCTTAAAATAACGCTGGATTCTCGACGCAGTAAGTGGTAGCCGCTGCAGAAGGGCTCTGCTCCGTGGATTTAGTTACGTCTCGTACATTATGTGTTATTCATTCTGTGAAATTTTGGGGGGAAAAAAATAATCTGTAAATTCGCCTTTTGTTATGAAGTAAAATCTAGGTTTTCTGAGGACATTCGTAACTTATTTTCCTTGTAAATGAGTAATTTTGGGAGTAATTTTATTACAACGTTGGAGTTACTCGGATTTCACACAAAAATCACGTATAGCATTAACCACCTTTAAACGGGATATAAATACTTTCTAAACGTTAATTAACACTTCCAGTCTCGACTAATCACAAGGCACTGTGCAAGTGACCATCAAACAGCCAGTCTGTCCGTCCATCTTGACATCATGCCTCTGTTTGGTGACAACCATATTAGGTATCACGTCTAACCATTCGTCGTCATGGAGCGTCCTCTGTGGACAAGAGAAAGGGTTTGTCCTCTGTAGGAAGTCCCAGGATTTATCAGGTGTACATATTTGCAAGTTATACCCTTAACAAAATAACAAGAAGTTTTAACGAACGCAGTTCATACAAGGCCAGTGTAGTCCATCCCTGCAAACAGCAGATCAGGTCTTATCTTGTAACAACAGCTTAATAATTTGTAATTCAGTAAAACTGTCCGCCACCAAGTTTCAGCCGTTAACCATAGCCTTGTCCACTGTTATGAACACATTTTCATGATTCTATACTACTGCTTTCTGCCTATACAATTGTGATATAATTGTAAACATGTGGTACTTTGCCGGGGGCAAGAAATGTTCCTCTTCTCCAAAAAGTCCAGACCGGCTGTGGCGCTCACCCAGTCTCATATTCAATGCGTTAAGAATGCGTGGAGCTATACCTTCACTTTCCCAGTACGCCTTCATGGCCTGTACCATTTACCTTAAGATACTTTGACAACCAAATGCAACTCACGAGTGGGGCGCGTCTTACAAATTCTCCAATGTTGCGATGACCCTTGTTTTGCAGGCACCGCTAAAAAATGGGTATTCGCCGCAAATTCCCAGGCGAGGTAAGCATTAGTTATTTTAGACTTAAGGAGTGCCCAGTGGAGAATTGATTTAACGTTAGCTCTTAATTGCTTAGTTTTTAGTATAGAGTAGACGCCAGCAAATATCCCGAAGGTCTTGGCCTCCATCGTTTATATACATTCTGCAGGTAATCTTTATATCGGTCACTCCTAGCTACTTCATATGAATAAGGAAAGAGGCGTTTTATACTATCCATACCTTGCATTGTCATTCGAACACACACCACTTTAACCAACAGATGCTCTCTTTGTTGGTTAAAGTGGTGTGCTTTCGAAAGATGACCTTCTGACCGTTAAATCTAGGATAAACCTAAACTTATTATATGCGAAATCACGTGCTATGTATATGTTCAGAAATACAACGCCTGCTTTTATACGCGTTCATTTTAATGCTCCAAATCTGATACTACGACCCACTGATTTGAGGCCGCGCTGTAGCTCTCTGAGAACGCAACTGTCTGTATGGGCAGTAGTTCTGTCAGCAAAAATGCCTAGTTAAACACCTGGGGTTTGGGAAATATGGTTTCATATACAGACTTTACCAAGTTGTAGCATAAGAATTTGTCCCTAGGTTATGTTTATATATTTCATTTTTTACAGAATGTAATGTTTCTTCCAACCGACTTACCTCTGTAAACGGAGTTATAGTGTCTTTTCAGGTGAACGGAAATGTAATTTTCGGTACCTTCACAATTGCGTTGCAGAAATGCGCATTTTATCTTCGCCGTGTCTATGTCGAGAAGAGCTGAAGGACTTTAATGAAATTCGATATTGCGCAGTTTTATCAAATAAATGAATGCCTTCCATTTTATGTTTAAAATGTAATAATAATAATAGACACCTAAAATGTGGGTACTTTAGTGAGCGCATCTTCAGCGTAGCTTGCAAATGTTTATAGGGGAAAAAATTTGTGTCGGACAAACGAAGTGGAGAGAAGTGACACAAACAATTTATGCTTAATACATTTGAAACTCAAAGGGTTTCGAGATAATTAAACAGAAAAAAATTATTCTATGTCACCTCAAAATTTAAGTTCGATGGAATGGTTTTTAGTAATTTTGCGCTCTATTGATGTCCTTGTACATATTTGTCATGCCATCTCAAAAGTTTACATTCACGCAGGTCCGGCCTTAGGCCAGTTGGACCGATTTGACGCAATGGGGCCCCGCGCTTATGGGAGATTCGCGCATTAGTAAATTTTAAAAATGATAAAAGTGGACCATTTTTCTTTTTCATCCTAACTTACATTAATATACCAAAACGTTAGTCTTTTTTTTTTTTTGGCTGTGCACAATAGATTTTAGTGGCCCGCCACAAGGATCGCAATCGGGCCCCGCGCTTGCTAAAGCCGGCACTGCATTCACGAATGGAAAATTCTTTTGCAGGGACGGAGCAAATATTGCAGATTTCTTACAGTATGTATACATATCTGAACGTGTTAATACCAAAGTACCTTAAGTTTTGTATAAAGGGTGAACTTTGTTTAAAGTGTTCGGAAATTTGGCGATAGTGAAATCATATATATATATTTATTTATTTATTTAATCTCATACTCAAAATGCTGTTATCGTCAACCCGATAAAACTTCGTACAATTGTAGACTAGCACAAAGCTTATGACTTTAGTAATATCACAGCCACTGGTCCCGTTCAAGCACAGTGGATATTGTACGTGCTGCCTCTTTAAGCCTTATGAGAATTGTGCCTTTTTCCCTCTGGGTTCAATTTATATGCGTCATATAATTTTGACCATGAACAGCAACTACTCCTAGAAATAGCTCTTGGTAATGGAGAAAGCGTGTTTTTTCTCTAGGTGCAACCGATTTTCAAAATATAGTATGATCTTTGACAGATTAAAACTTCTGACTATTAATAAACTGCGGTTCTAATTTAGATTCTTGATTTAGATTTAGAAAGTTAGGCCACTAATTTGAATTTGGAAGTTTTTCTTTCTTTTGTAAGGAGGGAAAAAAGGTAGGATTTGCATAGATTATAGTCAGGGCTAGTGCATGAGTTCCAATAAGAATATAGGTTTAAACAGTATGCAGATTGAGCTATTAAGCGTTGATTATTATGTCACTTGAACTGTGAAATTACTATGTCTTCTTATGGAAATTACCTCATGGGGCACTTTCACTTAAAATTGTTGGGAAGCGTGCTGATGACATGGGTTAGAATGTTGTGCTACATCCAGGGCGGGGTGAAACTACATTTCAGAGCAGTGCAGATATGAGCAAAGAATAGTAGAAATAAAATGGCAGTGTTATTGAATCAAATAATGCAAGCAGCAAGTCGCAGAAGTTCGTGGATCACAACTGCGGTTATTATTCAACTTCTGCTACATGTTTCGGCCCTCTTCAAGGATGCAATTCTAATACGTATTATTTTATTATATTATTAATTATATATTATTATTATTCAGAGGATGTTTGTAGGTATTTGCTATAATCGATTCTTTTCCTCAGACAGTAATGGCTGATGCCCTTCAAATACTTAACTTACGCACTTTACACGAGAGAAGACATAAACTTGACGTAGTTTTTTTTATTCTAAATCTTCTACATCTACCATGGATATTATTGGTCTCTGAGTTTCCACTCAGTAAGTCAGAGACTTTCCTTTGTTTCACATTAGGCCATCCTTAAAAAATTGTCCCTCCTCTGGGTGTGCCACTGCGGCAAATTCCGTTTGTAGTAATTTAGATACCTTGAGAAGGCAAATTATCACACTCAGTTTTTTATTATTATCAGCTTATTATTATAATGCTGCTAATTAATAATTTAAATAGTTTCACATTTGTCCTGTTTATTGTCCTTTGTTCTTTGTGTCTTTATGTTGTGCTCTTTCTGCCATTGGCCATCTGGCTGTTGACTCAGCACGTTAATAAACATGAATGTAATTGAATTATTATAATTGCTGCTGCTGCTTCTACTACTACTACTGGTAGACCCGCTAGCTCATTTGCTAGTTTCTGACTGTGGGTTGAACGACCAGGAATACTTTTTCCGGCAACAACATTAATTTTGCCCTTCACAATTATACTAACGTCCGGAGCCCAGGCTGCTTGCCGCCAACTGGTGCCGGTGGCTATTCGCCACTTCACTTTACTCCACCAATGAATCCTGTTCAGAGCTAGCTGAAACCATCCGCAACCTCAAATTCTCTTATTATCCTTCCTTCTTCACCTAGATCTCCCAATCGGTTTTACCTATAAATGTTTGTGACTGACATTTGGTGAATTTGCCCTACCCCTGTATCTAACCCATTTGGCCAGCCTAACAATATACGGCGAAGACCAAAGTCATATAATGGTAGGTATTCCTTGTATAATTTTCGTCTTAGTCTTACCTGCTCCCTCCAAATATTCTTCTCAGCATTCTTTCTAAAATCATCCTCATTCTAATGCAACTCCCTTAATATGAGTGATCAAATTTTATGTCCACACAGAATAGCATCCACGATTGTAGCTGTGTGTTAATTATTGGGTCTTATGTAGGAGACGGGGAGGTAAAGTATCTTAAACTAAATGATACCAATAATTCACAGAGAGTTTGCATCTCTGATCGTGTTATTTTTTCGTATAACTGTCTTTCTCAAAACAAATATTAGTTGTGCCTAATATAAAACGAATAATGCGGTATTAGAAGGTGTCTATTTAAATTTATATGTGAAAATTTGATTACATTTTATTTATTTATTTATTTACTGTTTATCTAACGATACTCTCGATATACCATTCTGTAGTTTCGAATGACAGGATAACAACAAATAATTAACTGTAAAAGATTGTAATGAACTTATAGTCTAATTTGTAACAGTATCATTTTGTTTTCCTCGAGGGAGTAGAAAAAAGTCAAACAGTGGAGCTGGAATTAGGACCGAGATATGAAGCCGGTATTATCTGAACAAAAAGGACGGGGTAGTTTCCTTTCTCACAAAGGAGACTGTATTTACCAACAACTACCTACCCTCGACGAACTGTGATTAGTTACTGAGTCTGTCAACAAATGCTTTTCTAGTTTTCAGAATCTTGGGATACAAAGCCGTGTGGTTTGGTAGACAGTTACTAAGTGTTCGGAGAAGATAAATTATCCATTAATTCACCTTTATGCTCAGAGGATTGTTATATGCAAATGACATTTTAACATGCATCAGTCATACTATACTCTTTTGGGAAGATTCTGGGATTATTGTGTTTATTTTATTTAAAATATAAATTATTCTGCGCTTTCCTGTTTTACTGCTATTTTATATGAGCCGCTTAAAGATGACCACATATGAGATCTAACAGCCGAAACATGTCGCAGTAGTAAGTAGATCAAAATAAAGGAGACATGTTTTGCAGACTATATAATTTGTTGTGTCTAGGTTATGTGTATAGCATGAGGATGTGGCACTCAGATTTTCTTGGACGACTTGCTGCTTGCATTTTCAATGCTGCAAAGATCCTGTCTAGATAACGTCACATCCAAGAAGACCTAAATGCTTATTATAAACGTCGTTCATAATCCAAAATATCGCAGAGACTTTCTAAATTGGGTACTTAAGTCCTCTGGGATATTGTAACATATCTGCATGTAAAAGGGTACCGACGTAGTGCCTTCATATTCAGTCCCTGAGGATAAGGGCACCACTCTTCGAAACGTCTGTAACATTATCAGTCGACACGGTATAACATCCCAGACGACTCGAGTCTTCATCTACAGCGCTGTGAGATCCTCGACTCTCGTTTTTAATATTTGTCTTTCAGATATGTCGACATGATGTAATGTTTCGAAGCGCAGGAAGAATTTTCGTCGTCGTTATTTTTATGCATTGGACACCGACGTCTGAGTGTCTGTAATTAAGGACCGCAGCTGCCGTGCCAAAATGACTGAACAAGGCCACCTTGATGGCTGTAGCACAATTTGTACTTAATCTGGAATCTACTTCAATTGTATCATAATTATCAGCACTCCATCTCCTTTTAATCACACCTTAATGACATGCTGCATAATATCTCAAATTATAGCACTTCTTTTAATATGGGTTTCTTGTAGATTTCTGTATTCTTAGGACGTCCGATCATAATCCAGAACCCCTTCTTTTATCAATTTTTTCGTACACTGTGCTGTATTTTAGTGTGCGTAAAACCCAATTCTATTGCCCGGAGGGTTTGTAAGGTTATGTGACTCTTTTTAATGAACGACGGTATCAGAATTCAAGATTATATAAAGTTGATGGTTTATTAATGGAATATAAGTGCACAGCATTGGTGGAATGATACTGACAAGGGAAAACAGAAGTAATCTAAGAAAATCCCTTTACCAATGCCACTTCTCTCTTCGTAATTCACACATGGACAGATTCCGGATCAAACCCCCCGTGCCTCAAGGATGAGAGGCCGGCGACTAACCGCCTGATCAATGGCACGCCACCCCCCCCCCCCCCCACCATTTCCTGGAGCCACACGAAAATAACTGCTCTAAGATTAAGCAAAACTAGCTTTTATATGTATAAAAAATAACACTTTCAGATTGTTCATTAAAACGTTTCTGGATTTTGATAAGAAACAATTTTCTGTCATTATTTTAGGAGTAAAGTGAGACTGGGTCCCTTGGACCTGCGACCTGAACTGGGTCTGTTGCAACAGCCCCTATAGTGAATGGGTATGGAACATTGGTGGAATAATAATTTGTATGTGTAAACTGATGTCCTTGGTGGAACACATTACCCAACTCCATTGTGTCCACCACAAGTCCCACATGACATAACCTGAAACTGAACTCGGACATCTGCAGTGGGAATTTCGCTGCCAAGTACCTGGGCTATGGCCTTTCATACGGAGGAAATATTTCGTAAATAATTTGAAATACGTCTTCGTTTTTCCAAACTGAAAAGTAGCAATCATAAAATAAATTTTCTCTGATGATTTCAATTTTCTGAAATGTTACGCCTTGTCGAGCATTAAGTATTTACCGACGCTTCTTATGTTTGTAATGACGTCATCTTCAGGGTCAAGCAGTCCAAGAAAGAACGACTTCTATTCTACATGGCGTAACATCCCAGAAGATTTGAATCTTCGGCAACACCGCTGTGAGGACGCCAAATATAAACATTTCTTTGTCTGAGGTTTGAAGTTTTACACCGATTAAAATAAATATTGTAATCTTCCGGATTATGAAGCCGTATAATCTGGTAGGTTGTCACCGACGTTTCGGAGGACCGTTCTTTCTCCTGTAGTGAATATGAAGGGAGTATGTTCGACCGAGATACCGACAAGACTACGTGCTGCCATAACACAATAACATATTTTAGTTCTTTGAGCTTAGGGGGAGCGGACAAAGAGCAGCATGGTGGTGCCTCCTCGCATGTGTTTTGTTGCATTCTTACTGTGCAAAGCAGTTTAACATCGCAGCAAGCCATTTACGTCAGATCGCTTCCAGCAGTACATAATCTGATGTAGTGCTACAAGTTATTATTTCCTGGTTTGAAATTTGCGAACACAAGGTGTTCCGGTCACCTGCCATAGACTGGAGGCTTTGGGTCCAAGATTTATGAGGCCCAGGTAGCAAAGGCTTCGCAATTTAGCTACCACGTGGGATTCCTACCCACTTGAGAGGTTTACCTGTCCTGGAAAGGCTTATTATAGCTTTAAAGGTTCGAGAAGTTAATAGCACATTTAAACTTACATCGTAAATAATTATTGGTTCCAAATGTTCATTTACTTCCTATGACTGAAGGTAGAGAAATTTGTTTCTGTAAGCAACAAGGCCGTCATTTATTCAGTCTTAAAAGCTACCTAATATCCCTGAAGACAAATACTGCGCAAGTTCTTCGGCTTTCGCAGCGGTGCCTTTGAGGTCTTTGTTTTTGTGCGATGTGGCGCCGAGTCACTGTGTCATTGGTGCCTGACGTTCCAAGCAAAGTGGTGGTCTAATCTTGAAGGGCCAAAATATCCAATGAAGAATATTCTTCATTCTTTTTGGACATTTCATCCTTTCTTAGACGTTTCCATACAATGGAGAATATTATTCATTCTTCATTAGACATTTCGAGACAGAGTTAAGAATATTCCTCATTCTTCAACAGACATTTGGAGACAGAGTGAAGGATATTCTTCACTCTTCATCAGACATTTCGAGACAGAATGAAGGATATTATTCATTCTTTATTGGCTATCTTGCCTTTTGAAGGTGAGACTAACACGCTTTCTTGAAACACTGGCACCAATCAGTGGCAAGGCGCCATATTTCAGAAGAAAGAAGACATCAGAACAAAGCAAGTGGTGTAGCCGTAACGCATTTGACTTGTTACTGGAAAGTGCTTCTTTCGAATCTCTACCAGGTCTCCAGTTGAGTGTCTGAGATTTATTATGGTTTTGTTCAGTGTCCCCTGCCAAATGCTAGCGCTGTACCTTGAAGTACTTTGCGACTGTCCAGTATTCATATTATCTTTTTATCTCAACCAGTAGTATACACTGTTTTTAACTTTATGCCGACACTTCTGTGTGGGTTATGAGAAATGGATCTTACTAAACAGCACGAAAGAAGAAATGAGACAGCGAAGATCAAATTCTTGAAGTCAATTGAAGGATATATGTTACATGACCACAAGACAAACTAATAGCTAAATATGAATAATTTATTTTAAATTATTGTCGATTATGAACGTTTATTAAAAATAAATTATGCACGCGCTTCCAAGTTAGTGTATGAATACATTCCAACTGGCAGAAGAAGAGTGCGTCGAACAAGAAAAAAAACCAACACCCGTGAAGACTGAACAAACATGTAATGGTTTATACCTTTTGCTTACGATGGCGATGAAGGTGATTTGTAATTTAAAGTGCGTAGTTAAATAACTTAAGTGATGGGATAGATATACGTGACGAATGTAGAATGACTGCCGTCTTACAGTTGAAGTCCTGCTCTAGCGGATAAGGCTGTTTGCGCTTTTAATAAGCGTCTCTATGGCTTAGATTCTAGGCCAGAGGCTAGGAAAGTAAGGCCCACAGAATGGAAGAACCCTCCAAAATTTGTCTGGCCCGCGACGATGTTCCAGCACTTTAAATAACGCAGTCCTAGTGTAGGCTAAATCAGGGATGCACAAATTTTTCAGAAATCTTGGAGCCACCTCCAAATTCTAGGCGCCAGAATGGTGACATGAAGCAAGTTCCATACTGAGAATCCTCAAATACTAGGCGCCAGCGTAAAAAAAATAGTCCTGGGATTTGTGCACCACTGGGCAACAATATACAGAAATTATTGTATAGAAAATAATAAAAACAAGGTAGGTAATGTACGTACGTATAATATAATTCTGTGGCTTGTTTGCCTAGCCATTGTTGCCATAGAGAGGCAGCAGTGCGTGTGTCAGGGACAAAACACAAAAATATTGATAGTTTTGCCATTAAAAGGAAGCAGTGCCTTGTCTTTGTATTGTTGAGCCACATGCCACTGTAAACAATATAAAACTGTTGTGTGTTGGCATGAAAATGCTACAATGGTTTCCATTTATATTTTTGTCGGCCTACAAAATTTTTTACGTATGGCTGTTAACAATATAAATGTACTTATATCTTCGTGTAAAGTGCCGGATGTTATTTTTTTTTATTTTGACTAAATTTTGATGTTCTGGACCGGGTTTAATACAATTGTCCAATATCACATTTTACGTTAAACCGCCCAGTGCGGGCCGAGTTGATTCATGCAGAAGGACAGACGGACGGGCGTGACGAAAATCGCAATTTCTGCTGACGCGCCTAAAAATTCTTAAAAATATAAATGTTCGCAGAAAATCAGAATCTGTGTCTCTAATATGCCTAAAAGCAGGCCTGCTGCTTCTATTTTCTTCATTCCAGGACGCGCAGCATGACGTGAGACGTATTATGTACTTTGGCATGCAGACAGCAGTGTGTTAAGGCAGTGCTGGTCAGCGCTGTGTTTAACAGCTTTTGAACCACAGATATTCACTGCGAAATTTTACGGCCCTGGGGCTCTCCGCAGTAGACATGTCTGGCCACTAGACTTGCCTAACCGTGGCCTATGTAAACCACAGTAATATCTAGAAGATATGCTTTGATTGTATTCCCAAGGCAACACACTCCGACTTGTTCACTATAATACCCACATATCTAAGTGGAAATATCACAAAACTCTTTAGCGGAAGGAAGCCAAAAAGAATGGCATAGAACCTTCATTATTTTCTCTCTTTTTACATATTCTTTCAGAAAGAAAGCTTCGATGGGAAAGACTGACGATGGAAGGAAAGGAGGCCAGGAAGAACGAAGGAAAGATGAAATTGAGTGAAAAAGAAATTTAAAAAAGTTGGAAAAAAGAGGGGTGGATCCAGTCAAATCGGCCTTGAGACAAGTATTTAAAATTTAGAAATCTTGCGTGCAACTCAGAATTTGTGAAGAATGTTTGAAAGTCCCCCAGAAATATGTTATTTATAAATTTACTACCATTAGAAGTAAATTTAGAGCGTAATATTAATTGGGATTATTTGGGGGATTTTTATATTTCCAAAATATGTTCATAAAATCTAAAAATATTTTTTCCGCTACATTGTTTCTATCATTTTTCTGTCTATGTCACACACCCACAGAAGCTGCGGCGTGCTGACGCTCCACACAGAAACTTCTAAATACCACATATATTTAACTCATATGCACAGCTTTGTGAGCACGGGAATATTCAGGACCAATAGCAATCAGCTCTTGTACCTGATTCTTACGAACCTGTGACTGTGCATGTGAAGTGATGCATAAAATAACTCACTACATTTGATAGACATATTTAGCGCTTTCCAATTGGTTGAAAATTCGCTAGTTCCCTAATAGCAATTTTGAATAATAAAGCCGTTCTATTTCGCTTTGTGGACGAAGCCACCTTCACATCGAATAATTTACGTGAACGCAATATGCGTGTAACTTGATCGCACGCTCTACTGGCCAAAATGTGAACTTCTGGAAAATGTTCATGTCTATGAAATACGTGTTGAAATACAAGCTGTTCAAAAGAAACGAAACCCATGGAGAATGCATGTGTATTAGTAAATTACGAAATTGTTCAACGTGTTTGCCATTATGATTTGCACATGAATGTACACGACCTTTCATGTTACCGCATACTGTGTCATGTGATATGCCGTCTAGTGTAGACCAGTAAATCTTCCATTATACGAGGATGATTTAATGCACATTGTTCTTTAAAAATCCCCATAAAAGAAAAGAGTTGGGCTGAGGTCTGGAGATCGTGGTGGCCATTATCATTTTGAAAGGAACTGCCCATGAAACCGTCCCCAAGTATTCAAACTATGTGCGGGGATGATTTAAAACAATAGCATATGTGCATTCTCCATGGGTTGCGTTTTGTTTTGGGTAACATATATCAGAATCGATGGCTCGATAGTTCGGTAGTTATTGAAACTGCAGCTGAATGACGAAATAGCACACTGAAATGTCAAAATTGTTATCAAGTTTTAAGAAATGTTAAAGGTAAATTTGTCTTTGTATGCTTCAAGAAGGCACGTAAAGGGCCTGGAAGTATAACTCCACTCATTCTTAACCTCGGCACTAGATAAGGTTGGGTGGTTATAATGTTCATAAAGAGGTAAATAACCCAGTTTCTGGTCAGTTTTAAAACCATCATAAATCAAAGATTTTTGCTACCGGTATGTTTGACGTGTATTCCTAACAGGAATGCATTTCGCTTAAGTTTAAAGAATATTTAACTGCTTATGGTCCATATTGCTTGCATTGATCAAATGAATACAATATTAATACCAACAAATGCACAACAGTATTTGATGTAGTTTAACTACAGGTTATCATGCAACATGCTTCGGCCACGTATGTGGCCATCTTCAGGGAGGTTTATACAAGAATGCAATTACAATTACAAAAGTTTCGGAACCATTCCTCCATTGAAAATAATTATATGGAGTATAAAATAGCAGTTAAAAGGGAATTATAAAAATAAATTTAAAATGTAGAGATAAAAAGTTGTGAAGTTTATCGTGGTATAGTTGGTGGTGTGCATAGAAGACTCGTGTAGTAAACCACCATCCAAGCAAAATAGATGCATTGGAGACAGTTCGAAGTAATCAACTATACTGTCTACATCCCATTATACCATGATACATGACACTTTTGTAATTTTAATTGTTTTCTTGTTCATGCCTCCCTGAAGATGCTCACATATGTGGCCGAAACATATTGGAGGATACCCTCTAATTAAACTACATCGATATATTACTGTGCATTTGTTGATATTCATATTGTATTCATGTACAAAATATGTCTATTACATTTTTGGTAACATAACCAATGCCAAGGAGTAGAGTACTTCTTTACAAGCTGTTAGTTGCTCATATTATTAAGAAATGTCTCTCATTCTATGCTCCTGTCTTAGTAATTTTAATATTCTTTAGTTGTACAGTCTCCTATACAAAACACTGTGTACCTAGGGCCTTATCCCAGGAATAAAGCTGTCATAGCGTGAAGCTGACCACACATCTCCACACTAGAATAAGAATTTGTGGTACATCACCTTGTATGTAAACCCTAAATATATTACTACAGCCTAATTCGTGTTACACGTATCTTTTATTGGTACTTCAAAGTAACCTGATGAAAATTACATATCACAGGGGCGGTGACCATGAACCGTAGTCACAAGGCACTTTGCGGTTTCAGATTTCAGTTCAAAAGTTTCCTGAGAGTGGAAAATGTTCAAAGAAGGACGAGATTATTTAATGATCTGCTTAAGTGATGGCACAGTGTGGGCAACTGCCGAGAATCTGCGTGACTGGTTTGAGAGCTGCTGAGAAATATCGCAAATACGTCTTACTATAAGCTATGATAGACCGTGTTACAGAACTGCGTTTAACCTCTAAAGGCAGGCCGTGCCATGGCTCAGGCGGTTAGTCTCCGGGCTCCCTCCGCGGAGGTTCGGGTTCGATTCCGGGTCAGTCCATGTGAAATTTGTGTGGAAAAAGTGGCACTGGGACAGGTTTTTTCCCGAGTACTTCGGTTTTCCCCCGTCAATTTCATTCCACCGGTGCTCCATTATACAGAAAAACGAAAAGAACCTAATCATCTTCATAATCATCTTCATCACAGGGTTGCACAATAAGCCTCAAGGCTGCGGTGCATCCGTAGCTTCTGGTGCGGGGCCCTTCACCACAAAAAGACCTCTAAAGACATAAACAATAATAAACTATGGATTTTGCCACATTCTGTATTTATGTGTTTAGTATTATTACCAAAACAAATAGCGATTATTTTCCTAAAGGAAATTTAGTAAGTTGGTCTTTATAGTAATGATGAAGTTTGTTCTCTGTTAGGTACGAGCTAAATCTTTTACATTATTTAGATTAATCTCTGTCTTTTCAAAGTCTTCTTACCACATACAATGAACCAGAGTAGCCAAGACTTTAAGTTTCCACAGACTTGGACAAAAATTTGGCCATGAGCCCGAGCAGATGTTCGATACCAAGACAGTCTGTCTAACCGTCAGTTACACGACAACTTGAACTTGGGGTCTTCCAAGAGTTAATTAATACCTTAAACACTACGTTCAAGATGTCTACGTAATAAAAACAGCTAGTGTCTGTTACTGAGTTGAAAATGGCTTTATAAAACCGAAACATGTAGTCAGATGTTATATAATCTTATATAGAATGTATCAGGAATTCAAAGAGGTGTTGAATTTTATTTCTTTTTCTGTACAGTTTAAAACTAAAACGATTTTACTGGTTTGTTGAAGAACTGATACTTTATATTTCAATATAGACTGACCTACTAAGTTTCGGTATTGTCTTTTGGATACGATATGACACTTCCAGTTCTTAAAAAGTCGCGAAATAACTTGTTCAGCTGGGATATCATCCCATCCTAAATAATGAATCTACCCTATGCACTTATTCATTGTACTTCCAAGAACTACCCTGTAAGTATAGGTTATTCGTGTTTGTTCTCCTGAAATATCTTGGAGACATTCATGTCAAAGCAGCATCGCAATCTATAGCGCGGTCTACCTTCGGCCGCACAAGTTCTGGTACTGCTGGCCAGTGGTACAGTCTAGCTCTTTAAACAGAGCCCACCACATTTACATACATCTCCCTCCCTCCATTTCCATCTTAAGACGAAAACAGACCCCGTTTACATAATGGTTTATTTTAAAAAGAACCATATCTTGGACAATATCCAAAATATTATTCAAGATTATTAGTGTACCAACGTCAGAATTTTTTGAAATTGATTGAGCTTCTGTTTTGAGGATCTTTATACTTACGCCTACGACCTTATCGAATTCAGAATTAATGTAATAAGGATGAATGGTTTAGATAGTTGGTAGAATTCCGTAGGCGTAATGTGGGCCCTCGCATTGATTCTACGTACACTGGACAACAGAAACGCATAAGAAAGAATGGCATAAATATATGTCCTGAAGGGGTTCGAAATCAGGACCGTAGTACCTGAGCGGCTGAAAACAACAGGTGTTTCAGAACACACGGCCTTTATGATCTGCTTATTTGATGTTATTTTAGGAAAAAATCAACACTACTTTACATGCTCGAAGTGAAGCTTAGAAGTATATGTCTAACTGCATAGAGGAGATGCTTTAATGGACTGCTGTTAGTTACTCAGCTAACCAAAATATTCCCCACTTTTTAAGGAACCAGAAGTTTCATTCGTTATCATTTTCACAACAGATCACCACTGGGCCTTACCGTCAGGCAAATGAACGCGGTCAACTTGGTCACATCCTCTTAACGACGACTGCAGGCCGGTTAGTGTCAAAGAAGTGAGAAAGAGGAAAACTGGCTAGGTCAGATATGAGAGTAAAAAATGCATAAAATAATCAAACGCATAGGAGTCTCAAAAGGATATAGGGGAACGATTATAAATTTAGTCCGAGTAAAGAAGGTTTTCAGAAAAGAAAGTTGGTAGAACTGATTCGGGATCCGTCTTTCACGACTTCAGTATTGAGAGTTCGGTTTTACTTATCAGAGAATTACTTGGTTATTGACTGTAGAGTACTAAATGCCTCACACTGGGCAGTTTGTAGAATATCTTAAACTATAACCTGCTCTGAAAATACTAATCCAGAAAGTCAAATTCCTAATATGGTACTGTTATATGTAACTGCTATTTAGGACATGCCATTCTGTATTCGAAGCCTGATTATAAAAAAAACCCCTTTGGTCCAAATGCACTTTCGAACTGTACACTTCAGGATGTTACACTATTTGTCGCTCTCATGTATTCAGTGTTCGTGCGTGCACGGCAACCCATTCCTCACACGAATATTGCGGGTAGTCTGCGGTTCAGGGCACCTGTGGAGTCTGCTGACAAGAAGGCGAAGAGCAGCGCATTGTGGTTAGTGAGATATATTGCAAGGACAAAATGTATACGCCATCATGCCTTGTACTTAAAGCAGAACACACGGCAGATATCCAGATATCCGAAGTACTGTCGCGAGCTACGTAGCCAATATTATATGGTGATTACCTGCTTCAAAATTATAGGAAATTGCAGGCCGTTTGGGAGAGTACATGTATGTGGTTCAGCTTTCCGAATCTGACTTGGACTTTTTATATCCTGAAGAAGGAGGCAGTAAGACCGCCTAAAACATTTGTAACTATTTGTCAATCAATACGTCGTCTTATCTCTGAAGACTTGCATCTTGGTGTGTTATATTTAAGGATTCCAGGTTTATGTGATGTGACGCGACGTCGCTGCGTGATTCCCGACGTTTCGAAAGAAAGTATTACCTTCATCTTCAAGTGTTCAAGGTCCCTGAAGGAAGATGAAGGCAACACGATCCTTCTACATGTCGGGAATCTCCCAGTGGCAGAGGGTCACATCCCTGAAGAATGGAATCCTAGATGGCACTACCATTTGAGCCTCGAAACTCGAATTTGGTATATTTTTTATATTGTATAATTTAAAGAAATGTACCTTTCGTGTGTATTCTCCCCTTCTTAGCATTGCCTGTTGATCGCCATACAGTAATGAAGTGGCTAGTGTCAGCTTTCATGCTAAATACTTTGCAGTAATTGCAAAGCATATAACTTGTAGAGAGTTAAAACCTACTTCCAACACAAAATTGGTACAGCAAGCGAAATATTCTAGTTTAAATTCCTACACCATGTGGAATATTTTATGCAATCTGAAAAGTAGTAATAGATAAACCCTCCACATTTTCATTTCCTGGCCAGGGATACATTAAAACAAGGAAAGTCAATTTCCTTTTCTTTGCCTCGTCACCATGACTTGTGCCTGCGTGCTCAACATAACTTCACTCCCGTACATACTTAATATCCAAGATGTAAGCTTCCAAAATGGAACCCAACACTACCACTTTTTTGCTCAGTTTCCTCCCTCCTTTTTTTTAAAAGCAGCTTCGTCCTCTCTTAGTGATACACCAAGTTTCTCCATCCCTTTCATTTTAATTGTCACTCTCTTTGTCCCTTACTTTTTTAATAAAGCTGCTTTACTCGTATAATGGAATCACATTCGCTCGATTTCAAAGAAAGAATTATTTTACTCTGGCATTTTTCCCCTACTTTTCTCCCCTTTTAAATATTGCTCCTTGGGGGCGAACTAATGAGCTGGCAGGTTTGTCTCTTCTCTAACAATGCGCTGACATTGTCAGTAGCTGAGAATATCACCTTGAATAGTGTAGCTCAGAGCTGGGTGCTGTTTGATCCAATGAAAAGTCTCGCGTTCATTATTACAGCATGAAATCTGAACGCATGGAATTTTTTTTTAATTAATATTGGCACTACCGTCTAGATTTCAATCCTTAAGGCTGTCTCTTATTATGCTTTTGAACAGGCTTTATTATTTAGAATTATAATTAAGACGAAATTTAATGTGACTTAAGCTATTTGGGAGTAAAGCTGATCTCTAAGACGCTATTTCTGAATTGCTATGTTTCTTTTTTATTTCTAAAGCACAAATTTACTTGTGGCTCCCTTCAGTTTTTGTCTTTAGTATCTAATGCTAATATTTCTTTAGTCTTATCGGATTTTTAAATTCAAACCTATAAACACAAAACACATATTTTCGGTAGTACTCGTCATAATTATGCTCAATATAACTTGTTTCGAATATACCGCAGCTATAAAGAAGATCGTTAGAAAGGTTATATCATCAATATTGTCATCATTTTTGTCATGGTCTAGCAGAGTACTCTTTTGAGGTTCCTATTTAAATACACTCCCTCCAAACCAAGTACTGATATGCAAATAAACTTCTGTAGTGGTATTTTAAAATAAACGTTCTGCTAACACGTATTACGTCGTATGAAGTTCCTAACAATGTGGATATTGAGCAAATAATGTGAACATATCTTTATCGATTTACACTTATATATGTTTCTAGATGCTCCAGAAATTGCTGGTAGCCATTTGCATTTCACATGCCCTGTATTATAGTGTATTATACGTGTCTTTCTGCATATATGAAAGTAAATCAGAATATATTTCTGGGCCTTCCCTGTTTATTGTTGTCGGTTTTATTGATGCTGTCAAGGACTGCGACCGTATTGCATCGATGGTACATAAACGAGTTTGTGAATATGGAGCATTGGCAGAATGTCACTAGCACGAGAACACAAAAGTACTCGGAGAAAAACGTGTTGCAGGACCACTTAGTGTGCCACTCTGTGCTTTTGTTGTTTGTGTGGTGGTGGTTTATGTTTTTGTCATCACGGTCATTATAATCATCCTTGTCATCATCGTCATCGCCATAAAACATCCTATAAATGATGTTCTCTGAATGACATTTACAGTATTGCCATAATCATATTTTCATCACCTTTATCACTACTTATCCATATAAAAATGATCCCAATGGATTTCGGTATTGACCATTTTTTCACTATAATTTCTAGAATTTCTTTAAAAAGTTATTTAACGAGTAAAGATAAAATCTGACTCTACTTGGGCTGCTTGGATTTTCTAAACGTCAGTAACTATTCGCCAGTCGACAAGACATAATATCCCAGAATACTACAATCCACAAAATTCCGTCATTTAAAAAACTGTACGTCATTCTGTAACACTTTACGCTGTATGTAAACGTCATGTCCTTCTGTCCGTGCACGATTATTGACACCTTTGACCACTTCTTTAATCAAAAATTGAAGATCTTCACTGAACGCGCTCAGGCATGTCCGATTTTCACTGAACACGCTCAGGCATATCCGATTTTCACTGAACACGCTCAGGCATATCCGATTTTCACTGAACACGCTCAGGCATATCCGATTTTCAGCTATATTGGATCATAATGAGGCGCAGTTGACGCAGGCCTAATAAATAATTTCACGGAATTTATAAAGATTCGATACCTGAGTCTTCGACCAAAATATGTGGGAGATTTCGACCTTGTTGATCCGCTGTAAAACTTAGTTCCCTGACTATATAAATGTATTTTTCCCAGCATTCCATAAACTGTTACGAGGTTATTTTTAGTGAAATACGATACGAAAAGCTTCCACTAAGAGATATTGCACAGTTCCACTTTTCAGCCATACTGATCCATAATAAGGCTGAGTTGACATAACACCAAACTTATGCATTTTCGTGTAGCCCATGAAACTTTTATAGATTATGTTAAAATTTTTATATGAGACACATGCAGTACTTTTCTATTTATCCAACCTCCCCCCTCCATATTTAAGCAAGCTTAATAAACTGCAAAGAATGCCTTTATTAATGTTGTGTGCTGTGTTATTGAGTACGCAACCTCCATTCTTGCTGTACTGGGAGTAAGGTCTCGCTGTAACCAAGTAAGCCTGCATTATTATTAAGTGAAAATTTAATTAGTTGAGAAAAAAAGAGTGTTATAGAGTACACTTCCTAGAAAATACAGATTTTAAAAACGTAAAATTGACACAAATATTCTAATCCTGCACTTAAGAATTTTAGCAAATTTTTGAAACTTCGAATATCGCCGCAATGTGAGGATAATATATGGCTCTACGGAAAATCGGGAGGAAATGTTCAATATTGGAGGAAGCTTAATTCGCGTAGCCTCTCGCTTGGGTAAGAGCGAACCCTTCCCTCAGGATATGATGGTGTATTAGTCTACGCCTGTACTTGACAGCCTTCGCCCGCTCCCCTACCCTATTACTAATGTTCACATTTAAAGCGGATCATTTTACGTTCAGCTGTTTGTGGAAAATTTTAATTCCCGGAAATATCTCCCATATTTGGAATAGTTTCATCATTGTATCCCACCTAAGTGTGGTTAGCAGACAGAAATATTTGTTCATGTTCTGTAGAGGTGTTGCTGGGGGTGGTGGGGGGTAAACTGGGCTTAATTTACTGACAGGAATGCAGAGCATGTTGTAAAGAGCTCTCAGTTGCTCTCTGTCTCGTGTTCCTGCTCTCTCTTTATTTTAACCTGATTTTTTATTTTAAACCAACCAAACATCTTAAGCCAATAAGACCATTTGCTTTTAATCAGTTGTCGTACGTTGTAATGACCGGTGAAACGAACCTTATTTCCCCAATCACTGACACACGTAACATGTTGTTCACGAACAGAATCAATCAGCTTACAGCACCAAACTAAACTTCTTGTTGAGAATTCTAGCAGCATTAATTAAAGTCTGTGGTTGTACAAAATGGTCGCTGCTTGGCTGATGCTGTGACTTACAGCTTCAAGTTGAAGGTCTGTAATTCTCACACAAAATATAGGTGCAATTTTAATTATCTCAGTTGCTCTATCACTGTTAATTACTCACACGTTTTAGTCGCTTTCGCATAGTTGCGAAAAGCGCCTATTAACTTCGTCATGTCCGTCCGTCTGTCCGCACATATCAGCGCGGCTTCCAGTGGAGGGATTTTAAGTGAAATTTTATAATGAAGACTTCACGGAAATCTGTCAAGAAACTCCAAATTTTTTTAAAAATCGAACGGAAATATCAGGCACTTTACACGAAGGTTTGCCTACGTTTTATTTTTGCCTGCGAAATAAATTCGCTGTAAAAGCATTGTTGTGCAACACCGAATATTTTATATATTTGACAGTGACATGCAGTTCAATGCATAGAGAACGCATTGTTGCGGTACGTTGACTATCTCGTATCGGGTAATTTCTTCCTATTCTCAACTAGCATAAGCAGGATAACAGGATGGCCGACATACTGACAGAGATTCGAAAAGGTTAGTTTCGAATAAAAGCCAGAAAAGTTACTCCTTGAGCCATCTTCCTCGGCAAAATGCTTATGGTAAAGATGGAAGCCAAGTCATGAGATGATAATTAAAGGTTTACCACGTGATTCGCCGAAAATTCCTGTGAAATGCTAGGTGACAAATTTGATCAATTAAAATTATACTTCTTATGCAAGACAGATATTTGAAGCGGTATGTACTGCCCCAAATTTACATACGCCTAAGTAGAGTGGCTTTTCAAACAATTCATGACATATCTTTTTAATCACTTCAGTTCGTAACAATTACAGCATAGTGTAACCCGTGCTTTAACATGTAAAACTGCGTTTTCCTTATAATATCCATTTGTTCTGTATCATTCTCAGAGCAAAAAGCGATTATTTTCCCAAACAATATTAACTGACTGGTCTTTGTAAAGAGGAATGTGATGTTTACTGTGCGGAACCGAACCCTGCTATTAAATAATTTTTCCTTCACATTCGTGCGTCAGAATTTGATATTTGTGAGTGTTTCTTAACCACTCGAAGACATTGAGTTTCAAGTTCCAAATAGTACCCAGGGCGGAGGGATTTTAAACTTGTATTACCTTTAAATTAATTCACAGCCGTACGGTGCACCGAGACTGATAGCATGTGAAAAATTACGGGTACATACAGTGCACCGAGTCCGGCATTGAAGAGTTAACTGTTACCGATTTGTATTAGGGAGATGCATGGTTCGAATCTTGGCTAGGATATCGAATATCCCTAAGAAGATTATCACACTAGTAAAAACTATACCAACACATTCACTTTTATTAAAACATTAATAGTTTTAAAAATCAAGCCCTACATATGTTTCGGCCAGCTAACTGGCCATCTCAGGGGCAACTAGCGTTCCACAGCATAATCACGTTCAATATGTTAATGATAAGATGTGTGGGTGTTGTATAAAAAACCGTTAAAACAATAAAGTTGACGTCGTTCTATTGGAGACACATCCAATGTGCACTGTGTATCACTTTGTTGTGGGCACTGTATTATAAAACACTGACTTGGTTTAAAGCACTATAGCGTTGCGTGTTTTGGTGAAGCACGTACTTTCTTTATCTATGCCGACTAATGTTTGTTCTAGTATGCGATGGTTGTGGGTGCATTATCTTGGCTTTGGCATGGCGTTGTACCGTCTGTGCTGGGTGGTTGTTGCTATAGTAGCGTGTAGGGTGGAAGACGTCTGGTTGTCTACTGACTTGGTATAGTTTTTACTAGTGTTAATAAACATGCACGGTGAAAATAATATTAAGATTATCACAGTCCAGCCTCAAAAATGACAATATAAGTACTTGAAATCATCCACGGCCGCGCCTTATTTAGTTATTTTGAATTCGCCTAAGCGATTTTCACCATTGGCTGCACCTACTTTACGTGACCTATGAATAGTTAGAGATATGTTTACACAGCTAAGTCACTCACGTATTTAATGCATTGTTTTACTTTACTTTTGCGTTCAAATACAAGAATTTCTTAACGAAAATTGGCTGGAGCCTCGTTGTTTTTTTGCTGAAACTCTCCTGTGTCTTCATGTATCTTCAGAAATGCTTACATCGCGTACGCGAACTCACCGCCCTCTCCTGCTGTACACATAAAGGGGTAGTACGAGTATTCAGGAAGTGAAGAATGTCTTGCCATACGTATTTCTTTGTCTCAGTTCGTCTCTGTTTGAAGAATGTGAGTAATTGGAATCTTTTGGGCTAATGAATTTTTTTCTACTATTTCTCCCCCTTTCAATTTTTAACCCTCGCCGTTTTCCTTCTTTTTCTTAATTCTTTACTTTCCCTTACCCTTTTTCTTTGAGTATAAACGTCTTGCTACCTCACCTCTCTTTTCCTCGCCACCCCGCCAATTTTAACTTCATTCACCCACCCTTCCTGTCCTCTACACCCTATACTTCAACCCTAAAATCTAACTTTTCCGTCTTCCCTTACTTTATGGAACCATTCCTTCCGCCTACGATTTTATAAAATGTAAATCCAAGTGAAGAGCAAATAATCTATAAGAAAATTATCCGAATTTGTAGTACGTACGTACGTACTCCGGACTTTCTTTCTTGTTTGTACGCAAGACTGTGCTTAGATATGTGTATGATGCTTATGTTCAATGCTTAGTCTACGGGAATTCATGTTCGTAAAACGCCTGTGCAAGTTACGTAACAAATTAACACATAGTATAGCATCTACTCGGAGATTTACCGTTGCTAATATCCTAGTTTTCCATTGTACATGATAGTAGGATATTTTCTTTCACCTAAAATTCTGATGTTGTTCAGCCATTTTCTACTCTCTCCTCAAAGCACACTATTCTAAGGTTTCCCCGCTAAAATTTGTATACGTTTTTTTGTCTACCCCATTATTATGACATTCGAGCGTTCATGTGCCTCCTACATGTCTCTGTCCTAACAACAATGGCTGATTTTTATCAATGAAGTCCCTGTTTGTTTTGTCAAAATGTTTCATTCATCTTAGGCGCTTTCGCAAAATTGAGAAAAGCGACTGTTAGCTTCGTCCTGTCTGTCTGTCCGTCCGCATGGAACAACTCGTCTCCCATTGGACGGATTTTCATGAAATTTTGTGTTTGAGTATTTTTCAAATATCTTCGAGATACTTAAACTTCCATTCAAATCTGAGAAGAATAACGGGTACTGGTTGCAAGGCTGTAGATGATTTGGCAAATGTAACGTGTGAGTGAGTGAGTGGATTTAAGTTTAAATTGTTTGGTTATGGAGAAACAGTTGCAGTTGATGTACACTGAATTTGAGTGTTACTTTAGGTACATTTAATTTCAAATCCTGGAATTCAAGTTATATACTTTCACTAGGCGAATAGTATTTGATTTAACATTCTCCCCTGACTGTGTTCTTCAAGTACATTTTGGAGGGGGAGACACCGAAGAGTTCTTCTACTATAAAGACCATCTAGAAACAAAACTAAGTTTTTCAAGTGACTCCCCACCCTTCCAAACCCTTTTAGCTTCGTTTTTTTCTCTTTTATGAGATGTGAAACTTATTTTTTGTCTATAGTATTGCAAGGTAAGGGAGATAGAGGGCTGCATTTGCTAGAACGGAAAGAAGAGACTGTTATTCGTTATAAGAAAGGGCTGCACGCTTCCCGGGCTGAGTGAAGTAAATACGAATTCCTGCATGCCTAATCTCATTGTGATGTCGGTGGTAGAGAAATCCGGTCCCTACTGCAGATAGGCCGCGCTGTGACACACGAATCACATGATTGTGTAAGGTTGTCATGTGGAATTTTGTAAGTCGCTTTGTGTTTTATTTATAAATTTTTTATAAATTCAAACCACATGTATTATTTTTTGTATTATGTTTTTTCTTATGCTCTTTATTTTTGTATATATTTATTGCTGCTTATTTAACGGCGAGATCAGTAGCCCGTTGTGGCCTACGTACCCTCAGTAGAGTGCCGTAGATAAGACCGTCGCAGACCCCTTTTTGCGGGGGCCCCATCTGTCTGTGAGGACCTCGTGTCTACACAATATTAAAATTTGTTGTGGTAATTTGGACAGGATTACCTCCTGACAGAAGGCAGTATTATGGATTTCTGTCACAAGATATGGGAGTAACTTTGCTTATAATTATAGGAGATCCCCTACCACTTATTTATGCTACTGTATCAATAAGTTTTTAACATTTCGTATAATTCGTTACACTGAGTTGTAGAAATTACTTGAAGTCACGCCGCATTTTCAATTATTTCCCACCATCAGCTCGTGAAGCACTTTGCTCCGCCTGTCATATAATCCCCACCGTATGTATTCATATCTGTTTCAAATAATTTAAATTAATCTGTCTGGTTACTTTTTAACTATGTTGGTATGATGACAATTTTATCCGAACGGTGTCGCGAGTCTTATAAGTTTGTAATTGAAGAATGGTTTCAAGACTTGAGGTCCTCGCAGAGGTGCTGCTGAAGGTCCAAGTCGTCGGGGATGTGACGCCACTGCACTTCACCACTTTAATATTATTTACAAAAATAATAAGCACTGTTTCTGAGAATCACACGAAATATATAAATGATTAATATACTCTATGGGTAAAATACAAATCTTTTTATTTTTAAAGCAGGTAGTACATATGGTTGCCGCAATGTTCAAAGTATTAAAATGAAATTCATCATTAGATCAGTTACGGAACCAGATCTGTCATTTTTTTTAAAGGTCTTTCATTTATTTCTCTGTAATTACATCAACAGGTACACATTAATCTTATTACAATTGTTCCTTGATACCAATTGCCCTGTCATGTTGTGTTAGAATTTTCTTCCCTCCTGTTTTTTGAACTGGGATATGCCACCTCGTAAGAGTAGTGAAAAGACGAGAAAAACACTGCCTTTGGCAGATCTGTCATATTCACAATACAAACATCCGTTTCCTTAAGATCAGATTTAATATTATTTTCCCATATTTTTCTACCTTGTTATTTTTCTCTTGTATTCCAAGGTTCTGTATCAAAAAATTGTATGTGTTTCTCGTCTTTTCCGTGACCCTTAAGAAGAGTGGGCATTTAAATCCAAGATCTTATTTCTTACAATAGGAATATACTCAGTTCGTCGCTAAAATTGCTACTTTAATTTATGGTGCATTCCGTTACGTTCAGTTTCTGAATACTTGGTGCACACTTAATTGACCCTTGAAATATCTGAGTATATTTTAGCTGTATAAGTCGAAGAATATGGCATGGAGTATGATGGTAAATGCTGAACTGGAAGGGATATGAAATAAGACCGTCGTCACTTCCTGTATGGTACTATCTCTTAGTTCTGTACTTCAAGTACCTTTACAATCTTACTACTTTGTGTACACGTGGAGGAGTTTCGGTGACGCAGGACAATGATGAACACAGCCACCGTAATGGTAATAGTTTATTGTACTGTTATGGAATTCGCCCCGCTGTAATACATTGATTCAAGGAAAAAGGTAAATATTTCTGAAGGTGATAGTATTGGTCATTGTAAGAAACAAAGTTTATATGAACATGTGTCTAATTCTGAATGGTTACCGAAATAGAGTTATTTGAATCTCCATACCTAACTCCATCAGGTTTTAGTTTGTGGAGTAGGATGAAGAGCGAAGTTTACGAAAGAAAGGTGAATACACGAGACCAATTGCTTGCTCGCATTTTGGACGAAAAAGACGCGATCTTCGCACACGAGTTGCAAAGTGCATTGAGTTTAACGGGAGGATTTTTAAACATTTGTCATTTGAACATTAAATTAAAATTAAATTAGCCGTAAGCAATTTCTCTGTGTTTATTACCATTCACAATGCTTTTGTATTTACAGATTCAAGCAGCTCTATCTCGGTAAACATTCAGAATTAGACATTAGTTTTAGAAATAGTTAATTGAATTATAGTAAGTACATGTAATTCCCTTCAAAATAATTTCCATCTGAATCTACACACCATTCTACACGAGCCTTCCAGTTGTTCAAAGCATACCCTGAAGTGTTTTTGTGAAAGTGCTTTAAGTAAATCTGTCGTCTTCTCCATACACCTCATTAATAAATTTAAGGTTTCGGTGAGAAGTTTATTCAATTTCACAAGAGATTATTGAGGTCTATGGAATGTGTGGGTGGTTTTTTAATGAACTATTTTTAGAAATCCATTAAGTACTGATTTACCCATCGTGAACAGGTGAGAATCAAATGTAAATACATCGAAAGGTCTTGATTATAAGGCCAATACCAAATTTAACCGACATACTTTTTGTGTTTCCAGAAGATGAGACGATTTAAGATTTTTGTTATCTTAAATCTATGTAAAAGCAAATCAAAGTACAGAGTACCTTACTTTATTCTTCACCAAATTTTAGTGGTTCTGTTTTGTGTGCGAATCCTGAAGACCTCGAAATTGTGTGAAAGACACAACAGTCGGGCTTGCAGGACATGGCGACTTCTGGGCTGGGTTCTGCAGGATTAGACAGTGGGTGTGGTAGTCGAATGAGATTCATTAACGAAGAGCTAGGAGCGTCCTTTGCTAGTGCAGATCCTGCGGGTTACTCTCTCTCTCTCTCTTCCAGTTTCTGCGCCGACAAAAGCCAAGACATCCCCAGGGAAGAAGAAGGCAAAGTAAAGGCTTCATCAAAGGAACATGGCTCTCTTTTTCTTTCGTACAGTAGAATGTGTACATGCACTTGTTTCTTTAGAAAGCTTGGATAAGAAGACCTGTCAAAGAAGAAGACGGAGGGGAAAAAAGAGTTAAAAGAAGGAACTTCAAATGATACTTTTTGCTTCTTTTCTCGTCTAAGCAAAATCTGCAAAGTAAAAAGAATTTTATAATTAGGAACTCTGAAATATAGGCCTACTGTAGCCATGGCGGGATGTTACAATGGCAGAAAGGGAACAAGTTTTAGTGAATTCAACCGACGTTCTGAAATTTCCTTTCAGCACAGGTTTTATTATTTGAGGTGGGTTGTTTGATTTCTCCTCGCGCAATGAATGTATGCCTTTATTGCTTCTGCTTTGCAACTTTAATATTTCTTTTTTGTATTTAAATCTTCTTCCTCATATTGTCTTGCTGATTTAAAATCCAGTATTTCTCTTTCGCAAAGTACAGTGATAATAATATTCTGCTGTCTGAATGTATGAACACAGGTACTTTACATTGCTGTGGCTCCGTTACCCCGTATAATAATAATAATAATATAATAATAACCATGGCTCAACAGCCCTATATGGGCTCGGGCCTCCTCTTTCCGAGGTTACTGGGTCGTGCGCATTCGTGGCAGTTGGTGACTGGCCAACTGGCCGCGCTGCTATTCTATCGATCCTGATGTGACCGCCAGAGCCATCTGGCAGGCAGTCAATTGGGGTTGAATTTTGCTTAAGGTTATTTTACATGCCGTAAATCTACGACATGGGACACTTCCCCTCCGAAGGAAGTGGTGCTCCGGATTTTTATCACGCTTAAAAATCCATCGACTTCGGTCCGGATCGAACCCGCGAACCTTGGGTCCAGTGGCGAGCACGCTAACCACTAGTCCACCGAGGTCGACTCCGTTACCCCGTACCTAAATTAATATACTGACATATAAAGGGTTTTTTGCGCACTTATTAATGGAAACAACGAAAAAAAGGAAGGATTGTGAGATACTTTTGATTTTCCTGTAAATTATATTTTTCTGAAGTCATTGGTAGGTAGTTAGGTGGATGGAGAGATGGATGGGTGCGTCGGGTAGTGGATGGATGCGTGTTTGGGTGGGCAGGTAAATAGGTAGGTAGATAGGTGGGTAGATATATGTGTAAGTGGAGAGGTAGTTAGAGAATGAGATATATATGTGTAAGTATATCGATAAATCGAAAGATGGGTGGTTGAAGGGACGGATGTATAGGTGAATATGTAGATAAGTGTCGAAGTTCTGGAAAAACACGCTGCCTCCATCTTCACGATAATCTAGTTTTTTCCCGATTCGGTAGATTTCCAAAATTGTAACTTTAATTTACTGTATTTAAAACTCGCCATTTTTTAAACTTTCTTCATAATAGGTACTCTACCAAATTTTATTAGAGTAACATATATTGGACGTATAGCAACTATAGGTGAAATGACAATTACATTCAAAAATTTAGAAGGGAGACCTGAAGGGAAGAGACCATTTGGGAGATATAGGCATAGACGAGGGGATTATGCGTGTATTAAGGTAGGTAAGGAAGGAAAGAGTATAAGAGTATGGACTGGTTTCTTCTGGTCCTTATAGGGTCCAGCGGATGGACCTTATGGAGCCAGTAATTCAAATTCAGCTTCCATAAAAGGCGAGTTCTTTTTGACAAGTTGGGAAACTAGTAGCTTATCAAGAGCCGTTTTGCTCTACGGAATAAATTTGTTGGTTGTGACACTCACAGCAAAACAGAGCGAAATGAAACGTAAGACACGCAAAACACAATTATGTTTGCAGTCAGTATGTGTCAGAATTAGTTACGTTATGCTCAGCCTGCAGTGATTTAGACATGAAAACTCTTGCATCCATCATAATAACAAATTTCTATTTCCAAATTTATGTGACGTGTAGCTGCACAATAATGGCATTTATAGAATCATAAGAATTTGCATTTTCGTGACTTCTTGAAATTCTTTTCGCCTTCACGACACTTCTGACATAACTCAGTACAAATCTTATGTAACCTTGTAGGCTCTTTTAACGTTACTTGTGTATGACCGCCAAGAGCAGCATTCCTCTCTTTTAACATGAAGCACCAAGCACGACCTCGCCTGTAATTTATGTCCAGCGTCTTACACTTGTTCAATTCTGTATTTCTCTGTTCTATTTTATAGTAACTAAGTAAACTTTCCGTGACTTTAAATGGTAAAATAATTGGCGAATCAGAAACGTGAGAAATAAAGGCATGTTTGTCAACCATTCTTCTGGCTGTAGTTTTATGATCTGTCTGTGTTTGACAGAAAATGTACTATGTTGGGTTGACAAGGAAATCTGCCGTAGCCGTTATTGATAAGGGGATGAACTGACGACAATCAATAAATGCCAGCCAATAATTTAAAAGCATATCTTTATATCGTCAGTGTAAAACGGACCACGAACTGCGAAAGAAGCGAAAAAAAAAACTATTCGGTATTCCGAGTATTCTTTCGGAAATTTACCGAACGTAAATATTCTTATGTGAAGAGTGAATACAATAAGAAGATTTTGAATTTTCTTGGCTTATTTTAATTACTTATCATTGAACATTGCTTCGTCGCTTGATACTCTAAAATTTAACGTATGTTTTTACAAATTAATTTTTCTTCCTTATGCGGAGAATATGAGAATAGTATAGGCCTACTGCTGAAATGCACGGGAACGGAAAGATTTAATTTACGCCCTAAGTAAAGCATGACATTCACTGCACCGATTTTCAATGAAACTCACAAATACTCAATAGAATTATGTGTAGATCTTCTGTACCGAATTTTACCCAACTCGGTCAAAAGTGTAGAAATTACGGGCAGACATTCATTCACCTGTATAAGGAAAGTACAGATTGCACAGCTCCGATATTCACAAAACTCACAATTTCATAATGGCATTAAGCAGAGATCGCTAATACCGAATTTTACTTGAATAGATCGAGAAATGTGGAAAGTGCGGATAACATTCCATTTATACCGCTACGTAAACTATGACTGTCACTGAGCCGATTTTCACAAAACTTACGTTTCCATGGCAACGTTTTTTTAGAGTAGTCTGTAGAGAATCTGATGAAAATCCGACTAATTGTTTGGTCGCTTATGCTAGGTCACAAGCCGACAGACAGACAGACATGGATTAAAAATGTCTTTTTTTACTTCGTAGGGAATGCCTAAAACGTGCTTCAATCAAAGTATGAGAATTTTCAAAGGAATGCCAACAAATATCGTTAATTTAAAGAAAGATTTTTCAAAATTCCATGTGGATATCGATATGTTACTCTTCATGCAGGTGCATCATTTTGAAGAAAGACTCATTGCTTTGTATACCAAATTATTTTTAACTCTGATTCATCTACGTTAGGCTTTTTTTAGGCTTAACTACTCTTTCTTTTTGCAGTATGTGTTTTATTGTTTTTGTAAGTTTGTGTATCGTTTTGAGTGTTGTGTGTTATTTTTTGTGATGTATGTTATTCTGTGTTATGTGTCATTGTAGTACCACTGCCACCAGATATAAACCCACTTGCAGTAATAAATAATATATATCATAGAATAATGTTTATCCTTCGGTAAAAGCGTTAAGAAACTTCATTTCAGCGCACTTCATCTCAAAATTGTTCGTCTTCAAACTCAGTGATTGTATCGCCAGAAATGTTAAGATAGAATGGGCTACAAACAATGCGTACCGTGCAGGCATGAAGCAAGGCTGTACAGTAACACGACTGCTTGCAAGCTGCACGAATACAGAATTCCGTGTTGAAGAACTAGAAGCGGGGTTTACATCTGATCCACACCGCAGATCGAGGAAGGCTATTACATTTCATATGACCTATTGTGTGTAATTAGTTGAAGCCATATTACAGCATCTGCACTCTTTAATTAATTAGTCTTTATAAGTTGTAAGGTTTTAAAATATGAATGTTAGTTATCTGTATAGATGTAATTGGAGCATAAATTCTGTATATTGTGACTTCCTCGTTTAAAATGTAAGTTACGTAATAAAATTAAGTGCGTAGTCTGTAGGAGGTACTATTACTTCTAAGCCTACACTGGCCTGTTGTTAAACAGGTGCCAACTCTGTTGCCGCATGTAAACAGGTGTGCGGTAAGGCACGGAATGTGTTACATGTAGCTAGGTCCTTGGTTTGCTTCCCGTGCAGTTAAGACATTACACTTTACTTCAGAAGAAATGAGACAAATACATCGAAGTACGCTACAAAGCTTGTTTTAACACTATATAAAATGTAAAGGTAAAGTTCTCCCTACAACAGGCCGTGAAGGCCCAGAGGGGGGAGTAGAGGTATAGCTCTACTCTTTCTTTAACCTCGGCGCTAGATGGAGTGGGTGGTCAACTTCACGCCCCGGCGGCTTTACCTCCGGGAAAGAGACCCTGTATCCATTGTACAGGAGGCTGGGTGGGCCCCAGGGCCGGTCTGGACGGGTGTTGTTAACACTATATGCTTTCCAAATTCACTAGAAAGCAGAAGAGCGCCTGTGACCTCTACGCACAGAATTGTGCCGGTCGATGGAACAGTGTAACATACCTAAACTACTGACTTCACGTTAAAATAAGGGCCGGGATAGCGCAGTCGGTATAGCGTTTCGCTACGGGCTGGAATGTCCGAAGATCGAATCTCGGTATAGCCGAGATTTTCTGCAAACGTCCAGACCGGCCGTGGGGCCCACCCAGCCTCCTATACAATGGGTACCGGCTCGTTTCCGGGATAAAGCGGTCGGGGCGTGGCGTTGAACACCCACCCCCATCTAGTGCCGAGGTTAAAGAAAGAGTAGAGCTATACCTCTACTCCCCCTCTGGGCCTTCACGGCCTGTTCTATGGTGAACTTTACGTTTTAAATTTACCTCACAATAAAATGTGTAATTTTATTTGAGGTACATGTTGATATGACGAACATGGAGCCGGGATAGCTCAGTCGGTGTAGTGACTAGGCTACGGGCTCGACGTGTGAGGAATCGTGGTTCGATTCCCGGCAAGACCAAGAATTTTATCTTTTCTGCAAAATTGTGCAACTTACGGGTGGTGGATCCGTTTAGCTTACGTACCACAGTCTACTCGTGTTTGTAAGTTACTGTGTACGCCTCAATAAAAGGCGACTCTCTTTTTCCCTGTGTGGTACTTAGAAAAAAATTAAAATACTTAGAAAGTGGAAAAAAACGCTAATACTATTTCCGGGAGGTGAATATAAAACTAAAAATATACATGTAACTGCTCTTATGTACGGTATGAGCATTACTCAGTGCATCCTTGTAACACAGACATTCACTTTACACGTGACGTCTGATGTGTTACCGGGAAATGACATAAGGCTTCGCTTATACGGCGACCTCTACTTTCTGTGAGGGTGTTAAAAAAACGCATTATATTAGGGCTTATATGGTATTGTTATGGATCAGAGCCTGCTGATGAGTTACATAAAGCGAGAGAGGAAAAACGCCACATGTGGCCTACATATTGCTAATTTAGAAATAACTCCTCATATTTGTTTATTCAATCTGGGATTATCTTGCTTATCAGTTGCTCTGAAATTGGTCGCCCTGCTACATGTCTAGAAGGCATCAAGTTTAGCACTGTGTCGTAGAGACGTAACTGTGTCTTGGATACAGTTTCTGCAGGTCATGCTTTCCTTTTTGGCCACTGTCATGGATGTGAATGTTCAGCTTTACAACCAGGCCGCCTTCATCCCATGGAAAAAATCTCGGTAACCATTGAATAGGAGACTAGATGGGCCCCAGAGCCAGTCTGGACGTTTTGGAAAAATTAAACTTTTTTATATCTTCGGGAATCAAACCCTGGATCCTCCAGGTCAAAGTCTAGCCACTATACCGAATACACTGTCTCGGCTCCTTCGTTGTAGATAGGCGTTCTTAAAGCAATGTCACTATTTAATCAGAACATTGAGTTAGCTGCTGCACCGTTCCTGCCTTCAGTCTGAATGATCGATGTGTGAGTCTCCCGGTACAAGGAAGGGACCTAACCTTGCTGGGCTGTGCGGCAACACCTGGTATAGTCGCTTGCATCTTGTTAGAGGTGTAGTAAGATATAAGTTGATTAGCTTTACTGACTGTACGTCGTACTGCATGTTATATTTAACCGTGAGTTACATTATCATTATTAGCTCACTAACCCTATGCTCAATAAAGTCAAACCACTGTCAGCCATAATTCTAAAAGAAGAATGTGGTGTTCATTAACTGCACTTCCCCTAAGAAGTAGCAGGCCAAGACTAAGGCTTGGAGAAAAGTAGTCGAGGAATATTGACATTGAAATAAATTGAGTATTCAAATTATATTACAGCAATTAGGAACCATGAATTTCCAATAATTCTCTCTCGTTGCCAACATCTTTCTCTCCTTTTGTTAGTTTCATCAGAAGAAGACTTCATTTTGTTCCTGTTGGAGAATTTTTGCATCTCTTAAATTTCCCACCTTCCCCCCGTGTTTCTGCAATCATGCTAGTTCAAAGGATTTCTCGCACAAAATATGTAAAGACATTTTTCCAGCTGATTACTCAACCTTTACGCACAACTGTTAATTTATTATTGCAGAATGACAATTACTTTCACCTACTTAACTGCAAAAACAGCCTATTCTTCTGAACTAGTATCAATTGGTGCCAGGTAGGAGGACATGGCAGGTCATGACATTACTGCGCCTGGCTAGTACTTAAGTAACTTCTGATTTAGTCGAACATAAATTAAATAAAAAATATCGAATTTATGATAGTAAAGTGACGACATCAAAAATATATGTGAGTTTAAATGTGTTTTCTATATCAACTACTAGAAGCGTAATGAACACTTTTCCCATCGATCTGACGACAGAGTATTCAGTTTAATTCCTTCTCTTAGCACAGGCGATAAGCCCTCCTTAGGCTGAAATGAAAACACCCAGAGGGATGCATAGAACACTGACTGGTCTGATATAGTATACAGAGAGAGATAAATCTGAATGGTAACCGTGGTGGTGGTGATGATAACGATGATGATTATGATCACGATAATTATTGTAACCATAACGATAACGAAAATAATGAATATATTAGCGATGATTATGATTATAACAACGATTATGATAACGATAATCATAAAGATGATAATTATTATGATAACGGTGTTGATGATAACAATGATTATAACGATGATGATCGTGATAACGATAAAATATTATGATAATGACGATGTAACGATTATGATTATAGCAATAATTATGATCACGATTATGATGATCATAACGACAGTGATGATGATAATGGTGATTGCAATGATGATAATTATTGTTTTATTGTACGGCACTGAACGTCTGGGTTTATTTGATCGCATTGCTACATCGAATAAGGACGGTACTGTCTTTACATGTCTTCCCGGAAACGAACGATACTGACTAAGGCGTTTCTTGGTTTACTCACTCCGTCCACAAAATTTTCGGGATATTACCCTACATAAAGCCATGCCCGCTTCCTTTCAAATCCCTTCCAGTTCATCGTTTCACCAATCTTCCTACCATCGACACGATACAGTCTAATATTCTTTCAGCGTAAAATGAACCACGTAACTGCCCTGCCTGCACGGACACACAATTCTTTACGGTGCCTAAGGCATGGCGTAACATAATGATAGTCCAATAAATTTCGCAAGTCCTACAACACTAGGAAATTTCAGAACAAGACCAAGTGCATGCAGCGTGCCTTTCATGAGACACTGATAGCGTATCAGCTTGTTGGGATATTCACCACATCTTATGCCACCCAAAATTCATTATTACCACAAGACGAAGAAAAGTATGGTAAGGCATTTGAATGTCGTCAGATGGTGATATTCCGGGTTTTTAAAACGTGTAGTGTTCTGTATTCGTTCCGACGTTTCGGAGGAACATGATGTCTCCATCTTCAAGTCAAATTCCTCTCACTCTTACTTCGGAGCATAGAGCCTCCACGAAGCAACGCCATCGCCCGCTGTTTCGAGCTATTGCCTTGATCTCTCTCCGAGTCTTTTCCACAGTTTCAGCTTCCTCCTGTAGCATTCTCCTCCATCTCCTGTTCAGTCTTCCTCTTCTAGGTACTCCTTGACGGTTCCAACTCAAAGCTTGTTTCTCTATGGCTGAGGAATCCTTTCTCAGTTTATGTACGATCCACTTCCATTTCTTCAGTTTGATTTGCTCTGCCACTGGTTTCTCTTGTCCAAGCCTCCACAGTTCTTCATCTCAAAGACTTTCCTAAGGCACCTCCTCCATTTTCAGGGTAACTGAATTTGGCGTAGGCGGATGCTGAAATATTGGTAGGAGGAAATACAATTGTTACATTTTCTCCTCCCAAACATTTCAGCATCCATCTGAACCAAATTCATTCATCCTGAAGATGGAGGCAGCATGTTACTTCGATACGTAAGAAAAAACTCATTATATATTACAGCGTAAAAACCCCAGAAGACAATCGTTTGAATATCATCCGTCGCGAATACGAGAACAATTATAACACTAAATTTTCGTTACGTTTTGCAGGCCGTCCAGTCTGATCTGGTTGCATGTAGTTCTTCGACTGAACGACGGAGAACCGTTTTCCCACAGCCGAAGCCGTCTGCCCTCTTCTTCACGTATTCTCTTTTGTCAGATTCTCTTTGTCTTAATTGTATCCCTTACATCATATCGCATTTCACTGTGAGAACTCTAAACTGTTCTCTTTTTTTCGGCCATTCTACCTGGTGAACTAGTCAGGGCAAAACATAAATGCAAATTAGTGTAGTATGTGCAAAAAGTTTGTTATACATTCTGAAAAACAACATAACATTAGAATGGTGACACTCACATTAGAACATCTGTAGATGTATATGTTGAAATACAACCGACAAATGCACTAATTTTATGCAGTATATACACTATACAATAGCCCTACGTACGTTTCGGTCACAAGTGACCATCTTCAGGGGCTCAGTAAACACATAGTTTCACTTCACTGCACTTCACTTGTCCATAGTATTTGATTGATGTATGGTGGTAATGGTTTGCACTGTTCACTGTATGTTCTGTATGGATTATGCACTATGATTGTGATTAGGTTCGTGAACAGTGCAAACCATTACCACCATACATCAATCAAATACTATGGACAAGTGAAGTGCTGTGAAGTGAAACTATGTGTTTACTGAGCCCCTGAAGATGGTCACTTGTGACCGAAACGTACGTAGGGCTAATGTATAGTGTATATACTGCATAAAATTAGTGCATTTGTCGGTTGTATTTCAACATATATATTAACACAATGCACGGTGAACAAAAAATCAAGTTAATCTGTAGATGTGTTAGCGTGTGTTTAAAATATGCGTAACCGGAATTATATACGCCTTAAGAATAAAGTGGTTCAGAGATTTATGATCAATATACTCGTAAGAGAAACACTTCGGTACTTCGAACGAGGAAGTGCAGTGGTTTCGAGGTTTGTAATTTTATCCATGGGGCTAAGATTCGCGAATAGAATCTAAAACGAGTTATTTAAAGGTTGCAGTCGTATTCTACAATTTTTCGACGCAAATGTTTGAATAATACATTAAAACACATCACTTATTTCTTTGCTCCTCTCTTACACTCCAGTTCTAACCACAACCTAGTAAACCAGCTGCTGTTATAAAAAACCTCTATCTAAATTACCACATGCTTCCTTAAGGCCTTCGATTTACTGGGATGTTACGCGACATATATTTTTACTTGGTTACTGACGTTTCGGGACGTCGGTCCCATATTTGAAGATCAAGCAGTTCAAGAAGAATTTGTTTTTCTATCAACATATGCCGCGTAATATCTCAGGACAGCAAAGACCTCAGCTACACCGGGGCGAAAGCCTGAAATCTCACATTCCCCCCCCCCCCCTTGTTCCAAATTTTATTTCGTGTGGAATACCTTTCTGTGGAACGAAATAGCTCAGTCGGTATAGCGACTCGCTACGGGCTGGACGGTCCGGGGATCGAAACGCGGTGGGTGCGAAATTTTCCGCATCCGTTTAAACCGACCCTGGGACCCACCCAGTGGCTACCGGATCGTTCTCGTGAGTAAAGCGGTCAGGGCGTCGCCTTAACCACCTACCCCAATCTAGCGCCGAGGTTAAAGAAAGAGTAGAGCTTTACCTCTACTCTCCCTCTGTGCCTTCATGGCGTGTTACAGGGTGAACTTTAACGTTTACCTTTACCTTGGAATTACTCTTTTTTGCTGTTTTTATTAAAATTATTTTACTTATTCTTCCTGCCCTATATGACCTATGCAAAAACAAAGTGTCGTTAAACAAAGCAAGAAACGAAATTTCACACAGTGAGAGACAAAAGGCATTAAGATCCAATGTTACTCACAAATGAAAGAAGTTCTTTAAAGAAGGGAGTCGTCCAGGACAATAACTCGCGACGTCAAAGGGAATGACAGGGGTCCTTAGCCAGGACGTTCCCCATGCACGCACATCGCTCTGTATTATTAAGCAGAGAGTAATTTGCGAAGCTGTACCTACTACAGGATGCAGACCTGCCTTCTGCTTAGCCACCATCCCCCTTTACCACCTCGAGGGTTGTCACCGTACGGAAAGAAACAATTCGTTGCTCCAGAGACTATAGAGGAAGGAAGGTGTACAAAGGAAACAAAAAATGAAAGTAGCAAGGAAATAACGTCGAATAATTATAGTGTTCTGTGTGCTAAACATGTCACCAAGTTTGAGAGAACGAGTGGTCGAATTGTCTACATATGAAGATATATGGTAAAATAGCGTGATTGTTTGAAACATGCAATAACTTGGGAATAATATCACCCTGAGAAAACTGCGTTGGAAAATACGCGTCATTGAAGTGGTATAATCACTATTATTAACGTGGAATAGAATAGTTTATTACAAAGGGTAAGCCTTGTTTTGCCACGCTAATGCAACAGGCCTTTATTTTGATTTGACAGTCCTTGTGGTTTTTTAAATTACAGACGTAAGCATGTCAGTGGTTTTTATGAACACATTGGAGGATATTATCAGGAATAAAGATAGGGTATACTGTGTGTGATCTTGCATGCAAGCAACAGTTCCTTCTTTTCCTTCATTTTAAATTATCAGAGAACTTGACCAGCAAGACGATATTTATGTAACTTCATGGTGATAATCGTGTTCATTTTCACAAAATACACTTAGTTATTATGTTGTATATTAATAGTGACTAAATAAATCTTAAGTTTTTAATGTTATAATGTTATAATATTATAATTTTATAATGTTATAATATTATAATATTATAATGTTATAATGTTATAATATTATAATGTTATGTTATAATGTTATAATAGTATAATGTTATGTTATAATGTTATAATGTTATAATATTTTAATGTTATAATGTTATAATGTTATAAATGTTCTGACACATGTCCTGACCTTCTTGAATCCTGTCTGCCACTTTACACTTATTCCTTACGATCGAGTTTCTTGTCATATTACTATTTACCTCTATTTCTACCAAGTTATTTACTTTCTTCAAGTTTTTACTCATACATCCCCTAGTTTCACCCTCTTATATTTAGCAAGAAGTATAATTTAAGTACCCCTCCTCATTTGCACTTTCTTCAGAGCAAAAAAAGCTAGTTTACCTAATTTGAACCAAATTATATTGGTAACACTTTGAAGAAGAAATTAATCTATATTGTTTATAAAGATTTCTTTCCTTTCTCACAGGGAACAGAGGATTCTTCCATTAGAAAGAAAATTTACTTGATATAGTGGCCTATATAGAATAAGTATTTCTTTAGTGTGAGAATCACACGGAACACACTGCGTGGTTAAAATGCAGACTTTATTAACGTTAAACCTGGCGGTACATACAGTAACCACCGAGCCTTGAAGAGTTAATCATCTCAACATGTTTCTTCCGCAGTTTTTTTCGACTCACCGCGGTGAATCGAAAAATGGTTAACGAAAAATGGTAACACCATAACCATACTTTTATTTTACCATCATGATTTCTTACTGAAGGTTACAATTACAATATATCTTTGAAGACTTTCATCGAACAAACTCGTTAATGTAATTACAACAGATTTAAAAACATTGTTATTAGCTGTAATTATTGTCATGAACATTAATTCCGTTGCATTTTTCTTCTGTTACACGAGCACTCCTCGTTGTTGGGTAGGCTTATCTTGACTTTTTATTGTAATTTATTAATTCCCTTCTTATTTACTTTGAATCCCTCGTAATTATTGTCTTATTTTTATATTTTTACGATTAAGGATATTATATTGCCACTAGTTGTTTATTTAATACCCAAACTTAAAAGTAATGCAATGTAGAAAAGGGAAGTGATTGAGAGTTTACAAAGTTTGGTAAGGAAGTTAATGGTTATGTAACAAAATGTGATATTGAAGGAATATAGACTACAAGACATAGAGGGATGTTTCAGTATTTGTAAATAGGCTGATAGACTGAATGACTACTTGTTAAGTAAAGTTGTCCCTATACACGCCAAGAAGACATACAGAGATTGTGTAAGTGCACCGTCACTCATTCTTAATCTCGACACGAGATAGAGGTGAGTGGTGTGCCTTACACCACAACCGTTTTACTCCCAAGGAAATAGCACGGTTATGTGTTGAAATTATGAAGAAATATTGTTTGTAGAACTATATTTAAAGGCTGCGAACTACAAAAAATGGTATTAGCGGTTGCAGCCGTCTGTAATTAGTCTCAACAAATGTGAATACGGTTATGAATAGCCAACCTTACATACATATTTTTGATACTTGTTAACTAGTCATATAAGCAAACACGTTAGATGTACTTGAAGATATCACGAGTCAAATTTCAGAGACTTGATTTATATACTTATTAACTTATTCATTTATTACCCAGAGAAGGGATGAATCGAAATAAAATTCTCCAGTAACGATACTATCGCTGCCACAAATCCTCATAGGCACGTACTAATTTACTCTGCGTATTCAAAACTGTGTCAAATTTAATTTACGACATTATACTTACTGACGTTATAAGTAATACTGTATTTTTTTATTACTTTGGTAATATGAAAATGGTCTGACATTACTTCCTTTGAAAATGGTAGAGTTCCATAGACCCGCCTTATGTTAAAACAGTAATCATAGCAATGCAGACTGAAATGTGGCTAGAACACTGAAGTTAAGCCCATGTTACTGATAAGTGAAGATTTTTTTCAACTCTCAAAACCCAGTAATCATTTTTTCAAAACTTTTCACTTAAATCCACCAGTGCTGTTACTAAACTTTTTTATCATCTCATACAAACGTGAGTTAATGTTGTAATTATGGACATTATGAAATTAATTTTAAAAATTATACTTTACTGGTATACATATGATTTTCCTACACAAATTTAAGCCCTAATTTAAAGTAATCAATGTTTTATGTCATGTGCTCATTTTTGTAACTAACCATTTAATGCAATTTAGCGACTAATGCAGACCGCAACTTCGTGATTTTTTACTCTTTTTGTAATTGTTCCTCGCGTCCATCTGGTACATTTCTTTTTTTATTTTACTGGAAGCTTGGCAAGCCTGCGAGAAAAGGCGGAGAGTTGTAGTCACGTGATAAATGGTTTTTTCCCCCTCTCGTAGTAATAGTAGCAGAAAATGAACAGATCAATTAATGCAGACAGCATTGCCATTTTGCTCTTTATAATGGGACAAACATTTCACACTAAAGAGGAACCACAGTGTCTTCATACAGTTTATGATTTCTGTCAATTTAGATTACTTATATATCGCACCTACAGATTTTGTGTTCTTTTTCGTCACTTCATTTACGTGTTGTAATTAAGAAATTTGTTCGATTTCAAATTGATAAATGCAGCACGATATCAATACAATTTAGAAAGACGTAAAATAAATATCTAAAAAAATAATTTTAATAAAGGCTCACGTAAAATGCGCTTCGAATATTGACTGTGATCCACCAATGATCAGACATTTTATTCCAAATATATTTAAATGGGAAAACAAGCATATGTTCCCCGTACGACATTTTACTTGGTACTACCAGAAATGACATTCGTTTTAGAATTTTGAACATATTTGAAATAAGTCGTGACTTCGTTACGTAATGTAATTTAACATTATTATCAGGATGCGATTATACGTAATTATGCACAAAAAACAGGAGTCGACATAATCTATGGTCTTTTGGGTAATTACACGGCTTCGTGTGGTAAATAATTACCACACGACGCCGTGTAATTACCCAAAAGACCACAGATTATATCAACATCGCGGCGGAAGCCTGAAATCAACGAGTCGACATATTTCAAATACGAGATTACATATTGTGTTTTAATAATTGAATTCAGTTCAATTCAATGGGTAATAATAATACTAATAATACCCTTTTAGTGAATATATTTTAAATACTTACAATTGTCACATTTCACTGACGGAATGAAACTAATACAGAGCAGAAGAGACGATAATCATTGCAAGAAAATATGGCAAAGAAAGGTTTGGTGACAATATTTCGCCATATTAGAAGAAGGACTCCCAAAAAAAATGTATCAGAATGTTTGGTTGATTGATTTGTTTGTTATTTCTCGAAGTATGTAACGGCGCTATTTGAACTATAGCACAATAACATGGAAATATTTAGGTAGGATTTATTTAGGAGTTTGTGATTTGACGTCTGTGTTTGCAGGGTATGCATTCTTAGTGGACGTACTTGCTCTTCAGTGTTGGCAGATGGCGTTAATTGTCTGATACTTCGACATGTACATACTTTCACTTTGTAGGACAAATAAATAAATTGTAAAGAACGCAGGACAAAGAAGAGTAGGGAACCAAGAGGTTATAAATGATTATTAACTGAATTTTCAACGGGCCAATTCCAACAGTAATTATGAATTGAGTACTTAAGAATCTGGAGTGAGGTGCCGTGGATTATTTCAAGCTATTTCTCGGAATTAATCTGTAGGGGCAGAAGGAAAGCACGAAATTTTGGATCTAGATATTGTTAAACCGTTTGAAATTCAAACCGGTTGCGTACGAAATAAAATTAGGCGCGTTATCGCAACGCCAACGACTTTAACGCATCATATTATCAGCAACTATTAACTGGCATAAGCATTAAATTTTGTATAGACAAAAATTTGTCTGATACACTTTATGTCCACAATAGTCTCAACAAGGAGGTGCTTTATCGCCATTGCTTTTTAAATCTCCTTCAGGATATGCAGTTAGACATGTCCAAGTAACCAGCATGGATTGTAATTAGATGGAACATATCAGTTTCTGTTCTGTGCTGATCATACAGATTTGTCTGACGGAAACACACGTAACTTCCCTACCACGAAAACAAAGAAACGCTTAGCCCAGCCAGTGTAGTTACTAGATGACAGAAGGATAGCTGTTAGATGGCCACGGTCGGAGCGTCACAGAGTCCAGACCGACTCTGGCGTCCACCCAGCCTCCTACCCAGTAGTACCGGGGGTTTCTACCCCTGGAGGAACTGACCATGACTAGGCACTAAGCAGTAAACTCCATGTATTGCGGGAGGTGAAGAAGGCGTGGAGCTGTGCCTCCAAAACAAGGCTAGGACTGTTAGTGGAATGAAGAACGTATTTTTACCCTCGGCTATAAATAAACAGACACTGTGGTAGTCTGCTGTATGTAGAACAGACATGGCTCTGTAGGACACAAGTCATTCTGCCATTTTACTAAACGTGGCTGGAGTCGGTGCTGGCACCAGCCATTGAGACGGTCTAGCAATATTAACACGATTGTGACTTTTTCCGTTGTGTCTTCCTACTAGACCATCCCTTATACAGTCAATCCCCCCCCCCACTCCCCCCCCCCCCCCCCCCCCCGGGCATAAAGACTCTGTTCTTTAAGGTTAAGTATGCCTGGGGTCTAGAACTACGTGCAGAGAAAAATAATTGTTATGAGTGTCCTTAGAATTTGGACCAATAAATCCTTAAACCCCTGAAGACCCTAACGCCGTACATTTTTAGTTTTTACAGTCAGTAATGACAACATAACAAGAATGCGAACTTATGAGGTGGAGGCGAAATTAGCGCCACTTGCTTTGGGACTCTGAAGTGATATGTAACATTACACTTTAAAGAAACGTGCAAGTTTTGTTAAGGCAATTTTTTTTTGTAGAAGGTAACATAAGATGGTGGCCGAGAAAAACAATTTATTCTTTGGTCTGATGACGATAACCATTGAAGCGCTTGAATGAGGCGTTTGAAGATATGTTTGGATTCAGATTACGAATATGCTTACATTTTGTATATGAAGTACTTTTTGTAAGTCAGCAGTTACAAACATGGCGCTGATGCGAAATTTGAGCGTATATCGGACAAATAATCGATTATCTTAGGAGGTTCGTTACAACAACAAATAAACAACAACAATAACAGAGTAATAAATCTGTCCATGAAAAGTAGATTTTGAGTTGTGCTTGGAAATAATTAACTTCTCTTTGTTTACAAGAACCCAGAACGTAGAGCTGTGTGCTTCTGTTTGCTTCAGTCTCGGTGAATTAACTGCAGATCAATTTAGTTCACGTGTACTCTGTCAATCAACTGGTTATTCCAATACGTTGCGTGCACAAAGGACATCCCCACTGACAGTGGCTTATCGGTGTTGACAAGACATGAAGATGGAATCAGACTTCACTCTGATCACACACGTCTAGTTTAAGTGTTACCTGATACAAGCCGGGATAGCACAGTCTGCATAGAGTCAAAACCGGCTGTGGGTCCCACTCAGCCTCCTACATAACGGGCACTGGTGTTTCCTTTCCCTGTTGTAAAGCGGCCGAGGCAGGAAGCTGACCACTCACCTCCATATAATGTTGAGGTTAGGATTGAGTGGAGTTACACCTCCACTTCGCCACATGCCCTTATGGCGTCTACAAGGACAACTTTACCCTAACTATTAGCCAGTATTTCTCCTTTTTTTGTACGTAGTTTTCGGAAAGTTAGGAGGATAATATTAAAATGGATCTTCAAGAAGTGGGATGGGAGGTCGTGGACTGGATTGATATGGCTCAGGATAGAGACAGGTGGAGGGCTGTTATGAATGCGGTAATGAACCTTCTGGTTCCATAAAATGCAAGGAATTTCTTGACTAGCTGAGGACCTGTTAGCTTCTCAAAAAGGACTCTGCTCCATGGAGTTAGTTAGTTAGTTAGTTAGTTAGTTTTGGGAAAGGGGGCGAATGATTAGACGGTTTGAAGATTTATTCTTTTTTTATAAACATTCAGTAACTACATCTCAGAAAAAAAGCAGTCCATCCCCATTATAAAAACCTACGGCTTATTGCTATTTAGGATAATAATTGGTGTTCTTTGTGACAATAATAAGAAACACATAAATACAGTGTGTGAGAATATTTACTTCTGGAGTTGAAACGGGTAGAGTGTCGGAGTTTAATCTTGTTGTGAGTGAGTGAGTGAGTGAGTGAGTGAGTGAGTGACTGAAATTGTTTGTCGATTTCATCTTTGTCGCCCTTTTCAAATATATGTGTTGCTTTAAACCACAGTGGTAACTAGGCCTATATATCCCACCTGCTATACGTGCATAAGGGGTGTTTATGGGATTCGTATGAATTTCAGAACAAATAGCAACTTTCATATACAGCATTATCTGGTTTATCTCAATATGAAACGTCTTTCATGAAAGGTATGAAATGAATTTTCATATCGACCTATTTTCTAACCAAACTTTATGCTCGAAATGCTGAGTCTGTATCCCAGGCTCCACTTTGAATTCCATACGTTTAATCCAGCGTTCCCAATATTACTATCACATTCCCACAATGCTGCAACTCTCCCGGACTTATTATAAAAAATTCGTCATTTTTAACATTATTATCAAAATTTAACCTAAATACAGTAATCCCCCAAATTTTCTGCTCTGATACATATTCGAAGCAGTCCACTTTCTACTACTTTAAATACTTCATGTAATTTCGCCTTTCTTCATGTCGAAACACTTCGATGGAAATGTTGGCTACATTTGGATTTTAGTCTTTAATTTTCCTGGACTTACTGTAAATCTCAATGTCATATGAAAGATATGGTTGAAAGTTTGGAAAATAATTCATAAATGCACTCATTATGCCTATATATATGTAATATATAAGCCTATAAGCGTGTGCTTCTCTATCGCTTTCCAATCCCCCATTCATAAAACTTTCCAAACATTTATTTACAAATTCCTTGCCTTTATTTTTTCACAATATTGACGCTTCTTAAACTGCAAATATTCTTAAAAGTTTTTATTGACAATGCGGTAACAAAAGCATTTTAACCATACGTGTTGTGTGTAATGCCGTGTGGTCTGGTAAATAACTTCCGACGTTGTTGAAGAACCTGCTATCTACAGCTTTTGGGCCTAGGCATTGGTTTCTGCAAAACGTCAGTAGTTTTCTATTAACTACACGGTGTTATACCCTAGAAGACTTCTTCATAGTCACGGCCGTTTTGACGCCAATGTCTACGGTCTTCGCATTCCGTAGTCATGTGCTGATGCCAATTTCACTGTTTCGCGTGTGTCTCACTCTTCTTACTATGAAATGTCTGCAGTTAAATGTAATGCGTGATACTGAGGTTTAATAATTCTTTTCTACTGGATTGTTGTGGTCAGCGTTTGGCTGTCCTTTGGGCGGGTGAGAGGGGGGGGGGGTGGTAAAATTTGTGAGGTATGTCCAATAAGTGCCGATCCTAGTGGCCGTGCGGTCTAAGGCGTGGGTCTGCGGCCGCTCGCTTACTAGGATTCGAATCCCACCGGGGGCATGGATGTCTGTCTCTTGTGAGTGTTGTGTGTTGTCAGGTAGAGGTCTCTGCGACGAGCTGGTCACTCGTCCAGAGAGTCCTACCGAGTGTGGTGTGTCTAAAGTGTGTGATCGTGAAGCGTCGTAAAATGACGAGGCCTAGGCCCCCTAAGGGCTGTCGAGCCATAGAGAAAAAAAAATGTCCAATAAGTATGGTTCTATATGTCATAAAAATTAAATGGGAAGTCGTTGGAATGTTAACTGTAGCTTATTTGTTCTACCCAAGTATCGTTATTGTTCTACATAATACCCAAGCACATTTATCTCATCTTGGCACATTCCACATTAATGAGGAAATGGAAATGGCTAGTCGTGAATGGTTGTAAATACAAGAGCCTGATTTATATTGCGTCGGAATTTTGTAAGCTGATGTCAAAATATGAAAAATGCATCTGTATTCTCGGGAATAACGTTGAAAAATAATGGCAATTAACACTGGAAAGACTTCTGTTTTAATTTTTATTACATAGGGCAACTTACTTATTGGACATCTTTCGTAGCTATCCTACTTTAGTCGTGAAACCTTATTTCTTGTAAGATTTTGATACGGGCTAGGTACGTGTTTTGATGAAGAACTAAAACTGAAGAAAAATGTTTTCGGCTGCAGATCGAGCGAGGACGATTACTGTCCCCCAGAGGACGTGGAATTCATTCAAGAGGCGGTGTTGAAGGTGCTCAGACAGGTGTACGCCCCGGTGAAGCTCACCCTGGCCTACAAAGAAGAGGAAGATTACTGACCAGGCCATGTGAACCCACACAACGGGTTGGTTCGTAGCAATGTGAACCAGGTAGATCCTCCAAAAAAGGTCTGAAAATATCGTTGTAGCCTTCTAATACAGTATTTAGTATCCATACACACGTCAAATAATTGTAACTGTTCATGAAAATAACGTATCTATGTAAGAAATCTCCTGGAAAGCCTTCTTCTAAATATTTGAGTTCAAATTTAGTGAATAACAAATACAAGTATTTTGTAATTTGATGTATGGATATCAATACAAAGTGGTATTTATAAACCAAAAAAAAAGTTTTTTTTCTGTCTCTGCTAAAATTAGTCTAGTGTTTTTTACGTCATAGATAAGTTAGTTATTTTAAACTGTTTTGTTTCAGTACAACTGTTAGTGAAAGTGGACGTTTCTGTACAAGTACGATGTTCCATGGCAAGTAGATATGATGATAGTATTGACATGTAAAGGGCTCTTAAGACATTTGATTACTTATTTTTTCTGTCAGGTGTACAAAATTAGGAAGTCACCTAAGCTCTTTCAGGCGAACATATTTGTTGCAGTTACGTCTACCACATTATTGGTAAATTTTCTAGTGCCTTTATATACTCTTTTATATTTTTCTACACCTGCGGGTGACCTAAAAGGGTAGTATATACTCTTTAAATTTAACATAAGTTTTTTGCATGTTAAGAATATAGAATCATTTCACATGCAATTGGTATAAATCTTTTTTCTCTGAGAGTTAAAACTGGTCAATTTTTAGACTACTTGTATGTATTAAAACCATTTACTGATTTGTCAGATACGTTCAATGTAATTCATACTTCTTAGAAAATATTTTCCAATCTAATTAAACAAGTCGTTAGTTAGCTGTTTTCTTTTCTGTATTGCGACCACGATAAACAGTTTTTGTACACAACAATTCTATCAAAATGAAGTATCTGAATTTTTATTAAAAATATATTCATGCTAAGTACATCAAACCCCATTTATTACCGACTGATAGTTACAGCGACTGAAGACATTTATTGCCTTTATATGTTAGTACAACAAAATACTTTTCTGATTTAATTATGCATAATATTTATACAATTTTGCGTTTTTATGTAGCTGTAATTGATACACTGTTCTTGTAACAGATGAGAAACTGATAATTAATAAAATTTTGGAACCAGTAGTGAGTTGTACTGTGTTGAACAAGAATAGGTAGAACTTTTGTTGGTTATTCAGATGTTCTTGCAGTAATTTTACATATTGTCAGCTGGTGTTGTGAAGTTTGTAACAAGTAAACCAATTACGTTTCATTGATATGAAAGAAATTTGCTACACCTCAGTGGCATTTCAATTTTGTAATGTATTTTTCCTTTTTATTAAATAAAGATAATTTTTGTAATAAGTGAGACTTCGAACTTAACTGTACGGTCCATAACTTCCTGCTAACGATCCAACCAACGGCACATAATATTATGCCAGTGACTCAACCAACGGTACAAAATATTATGCTACTGACTCAACCAACGATACAAAATAATGTTACTGATTGAACCAAAGGTACACAATAGTATGCTCCTGGCTCAACCAACGGTACAAAATAGTATGCTACTGACTCAACCAACGGTACAAAATAATGTTACTGATTGAACCAAAGGTACACAAAAGTATGCTCCTGGCTCAACCAACGGTACAAAATATTATGCTACTGACTCAACCAACGGTAGAAAATAATACGTTACTGATTGAACCAAAGGTACACAATAGTACGCTCCTGGTTCAACAAACAGTACACAATAGTATGCTACTAACTCAAACGGTTCAAAATATTATGCTACGGACTCAACCAACGACTCAAAATATTATGCTACTGACTCAACCAACGACTCAAAATATTATGCTACTGACTCAACCAATGGTTCAAAATATTATGTTACTCTCTCAGTCAACGGTACAAAGTGTCATGCTACTGACTCTACCAGCCGCATATTGACTCTACCTATATTTTCACCCAAACTGAAAGGTCGTGAAAACTGGTCCAAGAATTCGAGACAGAAGCGTTCAGATTGTAAAACACGTGTGTTTAGTTAATTTATAAATATATCGATTATCGTGCCAGAAACATCTTCATCGGACAATAACTTCACATAAAATCTGTCATCCCAGTCCATTCCTTGTAAATTCTGGCTCTTTCCCTCACAAACATTTTTTTCCAAATCACACAGCAACATTAGTATTCGTACTGCAGAGGATGGTTCAGCCAGGGCTCTGTCACCATCTCCGCTTCAAATCATAAGCCTCACCCGCCTTAAGGGGAGAAACAACCCTTTTCAACCCTTAGCTGTCATTCTGTATCTTCCTTCACCTATAATTCCTTATTTCGCTTGGGGGAGATATTTGGGCAATACTTGGAGAAGAGGGAAATACGGGGTTGTAGATAATAAATGCTGGGAAATGAGAGAGAGTCTTGAGAAGGGGTGAAACGGAAAAGAAGAAGAAATAGGGAACATGGATGGTAGAATTTTTATTCAATTCTGCAACTTCAGTGATTTTACGGACAAGAATGGCCCAAGTACCATCAATATATTGGTATGATTTCAATGGAGCATGGATTTATTTCCAGTTAGTGTTACACTACTAAGCAGTGTATTACGGACAATAAAATATTTCGTAATTGATTTGAGTTTGGTGGGCTATGTCCTATTTACTGCTTTGAACCAAAACGGAATTTCCCCAGGAAATGTCAGTGAGCAACTCCAGAAATGAACTGTAGCACTGGCAACCCCAGCAACTATTACGTCTTTGGCTCCTGGATAACGATTGCACAGCGAGCTGTCATAATTCTAACCCTTATTTCTCATAAGTGTAATGTTATGAATTAGGATTTCATTCCTGGAAACCTATTTCGTACCATAAAAATACCAGATGGTCATGAAAATTATTCAGAATATAACAAAACACAAACACCATGTATGCTTTTTAACACTTATTGAGTAAACACAAACACTTAATACAAAAGCAAAGCATATAAAATGTATTTGAAAATTCTTAAACACATGTCAGTAAAAGTTCCTTTCATGAGGATCCTACATCTTCACCACATCAGACTCGGGTATTTCATTGAAGAAATTCTGAAGGTCAGGGCGCTGGGTCATCTCAATAATCAAAATTTTATCTTATTATAAGAGTAGGGAAAGACTAAATTGAGGAAGGGAGACTCAAAAGTTTTGTGCTTGTCGTAAATACGAGTTACATTCATTATTGTATGGGTCTTCTTTTAAAAGGTCACGAAAGCAAGCAGTCGTAAGTCAGCGGGTGGGGGGGGGGGGAGTCTACTGTGTTTGGTTTCGGTAGTTAGAGACATACATGTTGTGCTGGGATACCTAAGTCGGTATATTAACTTGATTTTTATCTATTTTCAATCTTTCAGTCTGGCTATAGGACCCACCCAGCACTTGGTACTGACCACCTCAGTCCTCAGTAACCGTCTGTGTTTTTCTGCCATGACTTTTCCCTGTGGAAGTTCTGTGTGTTCTCCCATGCCTGTGCTACAATCCACACCCACAACACAGAGCTGCACCAATTCATGTTGCTGCACCTGCAGGTCCAATTATACTGTTGGAAGTGATTTTGAATCTAAAAGCACTATGTACCCTACAGAAATGCTCAATATATAATATCCTGATCATACATATATTTATTCGTAGAGCAACATTATGGTAAGATATTTTATACCCGCAATTTTGACCAGCACCTACACAGGTGAGATCAATCTACAGTTCGGGACTCAGCTTAGCAGAAGCAGAAGCTGGAGAAATGTAGAGAAAATTGGGTCTAGAACTCAGTCCCGAACTGTATTTCATCAGAATTGCCATTGGCGTTGGAGTATTAATTTCATTAGATAGTAGCAAAATTCGCCCTATAAGATGCTATGAAAGAACAGATGGGGAAGTAGAGGTATAGCTATACTCATTCATAACCTCGGCCTTAAATGGGGAGGAGAGGGGAGTTGGGTGGACAATGCCACAGTAAATTGTAACACTGCTGGTAATTAATGTTTGTGTAATGACTTTCCCCAGTACATTTTATTATAGCACTGTGGTACACTCTAGATGCCACAGCACCCCTGTATCTGTATTGTAACTTTGCAGGCTTATATATATATGTGTGTGTGTGTGTGTGTGTGTGTGTGTGAGGGGAAAATCATCACATACAATTTAAATGGAATAATGATTAGAATCACACTGGACTAATACAAGACTAAGTCACCTGAATCTAGTGCACCCCTTTAATATTCAGCTAATGGCTAATTTTATAATGAAAAAGCTGAGCTAACATTATGCACTGATTTTACAACCATGTAAGAAAGCATAACTGACCAAAGGAAGGGGAAATTAATTTTCCTGTATTCTGGGGAGGTGTTTTCAAAGAACAAGCAATTCCTGAAGGTTCACACAGTACGACACTGCCTTTAAACTTTCTGCTAGTGAATTTGGTTAGACTCTAGGCTCTTCCAAATGAGATGTAAGATTCTCATCTTTATGACCAAACATCAGACTTTAGTTTGCCCTGCTGTGAAATTTTTTCTGCTCTCACCACAAAAAACCTGCAGCCTATTGATTCTATTAGAATACTTCAGAGTTTATTCCAATCGAAATCTGGCTTTAATCTGTTGAAAATTCAGTCACAAATGATAGTTTAAAAATGTGATCATTCTCTCTTCTTCTTCATCTTCGCTGGTTCTACAACCCTTGGTGGGTTTTTGCCTCATTGACAACTGCCCTCCAGACTTCTCTATCAGTTGCTTTTATCCTCCATCCTCTGATTCCCATTGTTGCCAGGTCCATCATCACATCTTCTATCCACCTAATCCTAGGAGTCCCCTTCTGTTATTTAGTCTTCCTTTCAGCATTCTTTTTTGCATCTGCGTTTCTGGCATTCTTTCTACGTGGCCCAGCCACCTTAGTCTCTGTGCCTTGATAAATCCTGACACTCTATCAATCTGTCAAGCTCCTGGTTATATCTTATTCTCCAGCCATTTGTATCTTGGACTGGTCCGAATATTCTCTGTAATATTTTTCTCTCAATACATCTCAGTGCATTCTCCTCTCCAGTTTTTAATGTCCACGTTTCCGATCTGTATGTGACAACTGGTCACATTAATGTTCTATATATTTTAACTTTAGTATTCCTTGTTAGCAGCTTGCTTTTAAAAAGTTTTAAGTTAGCGTAATATGCTCTATTTCCATTCTGTATCCTATCCTTGATACAGTCACTTATTTCATTTTGGCTGTTGACCAGGGCTCCCAGATATCTGAATTGACTCACCCCTTCAAATGTCCTATTACATATGTTAATGTTTTGTGGTATTCTTGATGTGGACATGACCATATATTTCGTTTTCCCTTTGTTCACAACTAGACCATACATTTCGGCTTCCTTTTCCAATTCTAAGTATATTTGTTTAAGAGTTGACATATTCCTGGTAACAATGACTATGTCATCTGCGTATGCACAAATTTGGCTAGATTTAAAATATATTGTTCCTTTTTGATTTATTTTATTAACAACTTGATGTAGGACAAGATTGAAGAGTACTGTTGATAATCCATCACCCTGCTTTACACCTACATTAAATGTAAATGCGTTGCTCAACTTATTTCCTATTTTGACTCGTGCTTTGGTGTTTTCCATAGTCATTTGTACCATTCTAATTAATTTTCCAGGAACGTTCATTTCCTTTAAAGCCTATGTGATCATTCTATCACCCTGAAAACTCACTCTCAGAACAGGATAAAGGAAGACGAAAGGATAGCTATTCACTTTCTGGTGCAAAATTTGAATACATATAATCCATTTGCAAACAACACAGTATTAATGAAATTAATAATCTGGGGCAGGCACTTCCTCATGAACTACATATGAATTTGAATAGAAATATTGAATGACTGAGGTGACTTAAAACTTTTAACAATTCTTTGATATGTTCTACAATTTTTTGCATGAAAGAAATATTTTTACAAATAAAATAAAGAGTCAAAAACTTCTTAAGTACCAATACTACATGTTCAAACTCAACAGGCTTTATACTAGTTGTTAGTAAACTGACAGAAAACTTGCATATGTCAGTATATTAGGATATTACAGTAAAAACTGGTTATGATAAAAAAATAATATAACGCTCAAATGAAATCATTCTGCAGTATTCATAGATCCACTACTAAACATAAATATAGGTGCTGAGAGATTAAACAAACACATGTGCATAAATTGTACATGCACAGATACAGATTTACACAATTTATCTCATCACCCCAATGAACACAAATTGGCTGCATTTAGGTATTTATTTAAACACATGCATAATCTGACAATCAGCAAGTCTGATAAACATAAGGAATACAAAACCAAAAATGTCACATGTATGCCTGTGCAATACAAAACAAAATCTAAAACTAGAAACAGTATCTTTCACATGTCAAGCTCTGTCAGACAAGTTATGTAATTGTTCAAAAATACTAGGTTCAAAGTCCCTTTATAAAACACAATTCTTTGAAAAATTATTAAGAAACCATATAAAAAACATAACATTAAAAACACCCACCATCTAAGAACTTGCCAGCACAGATTGCAAATATCTCTTCAAAGGAGTTTCAAAAAATAAAGTAACACTGTAACACTGAGGACTTTATTCTACTTCAATGCATACATGGTACACAGGTAACAGATGGTACACATCAGACGTCCACATGGTCATCATTGACATTTAAGAATGTGTCCCACTGTAGCACCAAGGCTTGTATCCCAGCATAGAAGAAACTGGTGTCAAGTGTCTGTAGCCAGGAGATGACTGTGCTTCATGTCAGCATCTGTTGCAAATCACTTGCGAGCCAGGTGTTCCTTAAGGGATCCAAAGAGATGGAAATCACTGGGCACAAGTGTACGGCTGAGTGGAGTTGATCCATAACCTCCCAACCATAGCACCGTAACCAGTCACAAGTCTGATTAGCAGCATGAGACCTGCCATTACTGTGCCTTGGCCTGCTACAGTACTACAAAAATGCTCAACAATTTGTGTCATCACAGTCAAAGAAATCCATAGTAAGTACACCACTATAGTCATAAAACAGTTGCCGTTGTCTTCATTGCTTATGGCACTGCTTTGAATTTATTTTCTGGGTGAGATGATGGTGCTTCCATGTCATGGATGCTTTTTTAGGTTTCAGGTATCACATGATTAACATGTGTTTCATTCACTGTAACAGTGCACTGCAGAAATTGTTCTCCATGGCGGCATGTTGTGCCAAATGCATGAGGGAAAGTTCCATACAATGAGCTTTGTGATCACCTGTGAGGTTCTATGGCACCCAATGTGCACCCATTTTTCTGTAATGCAGTTGGTTGTGAACAATGATCTTCAAACTACCCAGCAAGATGTCTAGCTCTTGGGCACATTCCAGTCACTGCTTGTTATCAACATTTATCCTGCCATTATCAAAAGTACTGCACCTTATCGACACTAACTAACTAACTCCATGGAGCAGAGTTCTTCCTGAGAAGCTAACAGGTCCTCAGCTAGTTAAGAAATTCCCTGCATTTTATGGAACCCAAAAGTTCATTACCACATTCACAAGAGCCTGCCACCAGTCCCTATCCTGAGCCAGATCAATCCAGTCCATGCCTCCATATCCTACTTCTTGAAGGTCAATTTTAATATTATCCTCCCATCTATACCTAGGTCTTCCAAGTGGTCTCTTTCTCTCAGGTCTCCCCACCAAAACCCTGTATGCACCTCTCCTGTCTCCCATAAGTACCACATGCCCCACCCATCTTATTCTTCTTGATTTGATCACCCAAATAATGTTTGGTGATGAGGATAGATCATAAAACTCCTTGGAGTGGAGAAGACTACGAGTATATAACGTCTTCTCCACTCCAATGTTACCTCATCCTTCTTAGGCCCAAATATCCTCCTCAGCACTCTATTCTCGAACACCCTCAGGCTATGTTCCTTCCTCAGTGTGAGAGGCCAAGCTAATCCACACTTGTTTCCATAACATTACACACCCTCTACATACCTATACCAACTGGTGACGAATTTCTTCTGGTGTGAGACCCTTCACATTCATAAATCAAATCACACCACATATGGTGACTTGTCACCATCTTTCAAGTAGACCTGCCATCTTTAAACGGATTGTGTGGTGATATGATATGCATATGGTACCCTTGTGTGTATCTATAATGACACATGATTTACACATGCCTGTTACATAATCAAATTTGTGGCCAGATGATGTTATTCCACGTGAGACATGCTGTTACCTTCTATGTGAAAGTTCCTTGCATACTGGTCAAAGAGGCAAAAACTCAAAATATGCTATAAAGAACACATCTGCCAATAAGTACATCATGGACGTTTCAAGATATGCCACACATCCTGAACACATAGGACTAAAGTACTATTGCTAAAGTCCTAAAGGACTAAAGAACAATTCTGAAAATGTTAGTACATGTCTAATGAAATACATGACATCATAGCCCAGAAGACCAAAAATATATTCACTGCTGTGAGAACCTAAATGTCACAATACAAGTGTAATGTTAATGGACAGTATTCCTTTAAAACTGAAAGGTAAGTCACTTCACACAGGAACTATCTTTCAGATTATCACTTATTAAATTTGATGTGCCTTTATAAATTATACAATATGAATTATACATAATTAATAATTAAAAGTTAGGAAAAGTTATCTATAGTGAAGCACTGGAGCACATAATGATTTATAAGTGAAAAAACAAAACAGAGAGAGAGAGAGAGAGAGAGAGAGAGAGAAAGAGGGAAAAATTATGTTAGGACTTTTATTCAGGTTTTCTATTTTTAAAACTTTTACTATAAGAGCAGTATTACTATAACAGCAGTATTTAAACTGTAAAGTAACATATTTCACTTTACTTTTTCATGGAAACCCACATGTTCTTGGAAGTACTCATACTTCATTACTCACATAATCCTGTATATACTAGTGTTTGAAAAATAACACATGTTCAAAATTTGTTTAAAATAAAGCTGTTAAGACTAAGGCAGGAGTACTTAAATATCACTGAGGATCACATACATGAAATCAAAGTATTTTATTTATTATTGCCTTTGTTGAAATAGCAATATTTATGAGCATTTAACAAGGGAGTATTAAATACTGGTCTTTACATCAATCATGTTGTTGCATATAATCAAGACACGTGTTAGAAATGGCATATGACAATATTTGATTGCTTCCATAATCTGTAAAAAAAAAGCTTATAAACATCAGTGCTTAAAAATATTCTGTGTAAAAGATGTTCCTACACGTATTGTGTCTGTATATAAGTAACTGGATAATTAGAAGTAGTTTTGTCTGATGTATAATTCTCAAAAAGTTACTATAAAATTTTACAAATATTGTAAAATGCAGCAGATGTTGCTAAATATGTCACTGAATAAATGTCAGTGCAATGAAATTCAACAGATATTTTATCATGTTTGTCCCTTGGAGTTGGGTTGCTTTGTTTTGCAGAGTGGCCTATAAACAAAAATATGTTAATTAATAAACCTTCAGTCGTAATACAGGCCAAACCTTCACATACTTCCTAATTGGATCCTGAAAGTGTGTCATAACTCAGGCTAATGATGTGGGAGCAATATTGGGTCCAGAAACAATGTACATTAACAGATCTTTGGAAAAAATGCAACTTTCATGAAGGTAATATTTTGTGGAATGTGAACTAAGATGGTGTTTTAATGAAATTGCATTTACCTTGTGATTTGATAACAAAATTGTTACACCACTGAAAATAAGCATCTGAAATTTGGGTTTGGAGGTAGAATGTTATCAGGGTTTCTGATCTGTTTTGCGATGCCTTGTTGTTTTCTATTCTTGAGCATCTTATTTAGCGTGTCCCTTTTTGGTCACTGTGGTTTAACTTTTTTGTATTGCAAGCCTACTCATTTGTAATTTTTTGGATTCTTTCCTTTCAGCTCTTTATCTGTTATTGTTGGTGACTAAATGCTATTATTTTTGGCATTTTTCATTGATTAATAATTTGAAATTTTCTCTTTTGTAGGATATTGGCCATTTTTATTTATGAGAAATTCTCTTCTTGCTATTAATTTAGCCTACTGCCCATCTGAATATTAATAATTACTTTCATTCACTGGATTGAGCAACTTGGCTCAAGCAGTAACACTTCTTGTTATATTCACGATATGCCCAGGTTGAATTTTGGGCACGGCACAAATATCCTGAGGTTTTTCATAGCTTTTTCAGTTCCCCAGATAAATACCGGGATAGTACTTGAAATTAAGCCACGCCATCATCCTTCCTCATTAAATAAACTACAAAATTTGCCCCTGTGCAGTATCATAGCTAGGTTTTTTGGTGCCCAGAGCGCGTAATCACAATAACCGCCCCCAAACAAAAGTTATGAACTGAAAAAAAAGTTATTGAATTTCCTTTTATTGGCCCAATAATTTAAAGTTTGTTGAGCGCAGGCAATTCATTGAATTTCCTTCTGTTAGCTCAATAATTTGTGATAAGCGCAGAAAATAAAAACTTCTCGTTTAAAATATTTTGTTGCCCCTTGGGCTCTGCCAACCGGGCGGCCGCACCACTCGCCACCCAACCCACCCCAAGTTACGCCCCTGCCCCTGTGCATGTCATTATGGTACATGAGGGAGTGGACATAAAACTCCACCTTTTCTTAATGTCGGTACTAGATGGTGACGAGTGGTCAACCACACCACACAGCGCGTCACATCCGGACTATGTGCCCCGTTGCACATCGAATAAGACGTTAGGTAAGTACTGGCAATGGTCTAGACGCTTTGGACAAGAGAAAGGCTTGTTGCCTCTGCCGGGTATCGAACTACAATTTCTCGGTTGTGCAGCCTGTAGCTTATGTGGTATAAGGATTACGCCACCCCGGCTTCCAAAATGAATTAATCTGTAACTGTTTGGTGAGAAACATTTAAATTGCTTTATTTTGAAATGATAAGGGTCGCTTCAGTTTTAAATGCTAGAAAAGCAAAATTTCACACAGCATTAAAAAAAAAGCCAAATTTAATTGAATTGTCTACCTTACACAGCTTTGACAACTGCAATTCTAGCGCTATATGGCAATGCCATGAAATACACGCCCATTAGTGTTGTTTTAACCAAAGAATATAGGTTTTAATTTAAGTACAGTCGGCTGCGCCAATGATTGTAAGCGCTAGGATCCCTAAGGTAGCTAGTTTGAGCTCAGCCAGAGAGGGTGAAATGTGATTCATGCGTTGCTACTGAATGGGGATGTTGTGTATTGAGCGAAAGTACGTTGAAATATGTTTCATGTTTGTATATTTCTAACCAAAGTACAAGTAACGTCGATAATGCCAGAGAGTTTCACGGTATTGTCTACAGCGCACATAGTCAATGATAACGAGCGTGTCAGTGGAAGGATCACAGATTATCAGATATACTAGATAATCTGTGGGTAGGATGTTCAGTGGTGGTAGCCATTTTCAATATGGAGTTGCGCTATGGTATGCCATGTGACTTTGTGTTGTAAACATAACGGGGATGATTCACATTAAGATTTGTGCTTGAAGCTGTACAAAAATGATTGTTTGTATAAGAATAGTCATATGTGTGGCAAGAACGAAGATTTTCGATTTTACAGGTAAGAGTGGACTGTCGTATGTTATGGTAACCTTTAACGATTCGCATATGTATGATTGAAACTGGGCACTTTTTGTGGTATAATCGTCAACTGCTACAAACACAATGAAATGAAGCACGTGTCTTGTGAAAGAAGAATACTTGGTTTAAAGTAATCGAATATTGCGTGGCTACGTGTGCTATGATGTCTGTAGTGAGACGAGGTTGTTACGTCTGTAGTTTATTAAGAAGTCTGTGTGTGTGTTTAATATTTTAGTACAAACGTCAACATCGGCTTTGGGGCTAACCTCCCTTCCATTCAGTGGGTACCGGGGTTCGGGGGGTTCTTTCCCGGGGATAAAGTTGTTGGAGCGTGAATTTGACAGCTCACCTCCATGTAGTGCCAAGGTTAAGAATGAGTGGAGCTATACCTCTGTTCTCCCTGTACGTCTTCATGGCGTGGAGAGGGACAGCTTTGCCTTTACCATAATCTTCTAGTGACGTTTTGAGGTAGAGTCACGATTATCATGTGACTTTGGAATCTGCACTCTGTACAGTATGTAAGAGAGAGAGAGTTATATGAGATTGAGGAGTATAATGTGGTTTTGGCTGTGCTACCGCCATGTGACAAATTCCAGGCAGGTTTCTGACGTCACAGAGTCTATTGTTGATTATAGTACTTTTACGTTCTGATATCTGTGAGCTTGTTTTAGGACTGTAGCATCTCTTGTGGGAAAGAGGTTAAACAGCTAAGGTGTTGAGTCATTCAGGGATAAGTTAGAAAAATGATATGTGTTATTAGTTTAGAAAATATCTTCTGAGGGCACAGTCAAGTTGTGCCAAGTCCTGTATTTTTACTAATTCAGGTAGGAGATGTAACCTACCAGCCTTGGTTCGGTGCGAAGGTGGGGCAATAAAAATTAGTGTAGATGACTGGATGAGTTAGCTGTTTAATTTGGCCATGCCAACAAAAAAGTGTGATAGGGAGATTTTGATTAGTGGCACCTACTTGAAATAACATTGTTTTGGAATTTATTTAAGTTAAGCAGTAAAGTTAGGAAGACTTGTTTTTTGAATGAGTACTTGAGACTGTTATCATATGGTGTGGTCTTGCTGTGTTTTTGTGTAAGCTCAGGGGGTCAGTTGGATTGTGATGCAGGCAAGTGTCGAGTGGTACAGTCCTGTAGTTTTTGGTTAGAAATCTTTGAGACACACAGGCTTCCTCATGATGCAGGAGAATTCCTGAAGTGTGGAACACTCCGAGTTTGGCTGCAAAAGAGTGAAGATGTGCAGAAGCCATGAGTGGAATGTTAGCATGCTAATAGCCATTATATAATGTAAGATATGTGAAAGTAAGTAATTCAAAGCAGGTCAGAAGTTACAACTAAACACAGAACTGACTGACCAATTTAATATGCCAGCCTAAGCCAAATTTTCAGCTGCCAGAAGGATAGACATGATCAGTAAATAAATTGATATAATGTGTGCTTGACTAATACCACATGTTTCAGTCATGAGAGGTAGTCCAGCACGTGCAAGCGTCTCACCTTATCCAGCTACCTCCTGCTTCCCTACACACATTCTCTGCTGTTAAATCTCATGGAACTGCTAGCTATCACGAGGACATTAATCCATGTAACTGAAACCATACCCAGGCACATGACCACTGGAAGCAGGGCAATGTCGACAGAGGCTGAAGAATGGCTACAGAGTATCTTTTGCTCTGATGATAGTCCATCTGGCAGCCAAGACAGATCCACCCATTGTGTTCCACTTGCTTTTCCGCCGTGAACGAACTTGATGGTGGTTTTCGTAAGTTTGTTTGGGTTTTGTTTTTGGGCGTAGGTGAACTCATACCATATTTTGCACTTCTGTTTTACATGTTTTACTGCAAGTTTTTTTTTTTTTTTTAACAGCCATTAAAAGACTTGTGTGTCCTGCAAGTCAATTAGAAAGTGGACTTGTTGAATCATTGCCAGCCTAAAACACATTTTTGTAATACCATGGGCCAATTTATTTGTGTTTTATTTACACAGTGTGTTGTAACTATGCTATTGAACAGTGTACATCTGTGCAGCTAGGGAATTTAAACAGAGAAGTAATTGGTTACAAACTGGTGTTTGTGGTGACATTAGTCATGTAATGCTATGGGCATAGTTTTAGGTTGGTCAGCAAGCCAGCATGTATTGATAGTGAAGTGAATGGGGCAATATTTTTCTTGCAGTTCCTGACTCTGCTTGAGAATGAGCTTTGGCCACCTGTGAGAGATGGTGGATCAATTGATTAGAAGTGTGAATTAATGGTAAGTTATGTATCTGTAGTTAGCAAAGTAGCCCAGTCAGTGAACTGACTGGTTACAGCCTTTAATGACATAAAATTTGATTCCTTGCAGAAGCAAGGGACCTTAGGTAGGGAGACTATAGTAGGGGTTAGGCATCCCACTTAAGGGGTCCTGAGAAAGGATCTTGGATGAAGAACAAAGACCCTTTTTTATGGGGTAGCATAGAATTTTAAATTTAACAGCAAGCACACTAGGCAGATGTTCTTGGGGTAGGGCTGTGGGTTGAACACCATTGGGCTTACAGAATACTGACTTGGAGATATGTACCAAGAAAACTGGATGCAATGTGTAGTTTTAATGTATTGCTGGTTAGAAGTAGGGTTATGGAGCATTGGTTTTGAACCATGGGGTTGTAAGGGATATATTTATCCATTGTTATTAGTCCTAAAGGGAGAGTTTCTTTGTTCTGTGTCTGCAATACACCATTTATAATATACAGTTACATGTAGTTTGTGATACAGATTAAGTGGTCATTGAAAAGGAGCATGACTACACTTGCTTTGAGACCAGGGGGCATGTCAACAGAAAAATGTTTAGAAATTTTTCCCTAGGGAAAGGGAATTTACCTGGGTTGAAAAGTGTAGACTAGGAAATTGTAAGTAAAAATGGAAAAGTGGAAGTGTAGTTAAATGGGAAAGTGCATGGGTCTGAGCAAGCCTTCTAAGCATAGGGTTCAAGACAGGAGTGTGGTTCAGTGGTGCTGATTGACAGTGTTTTAAACAGGCTACAGCCAGTAGTGCAGGGATCAGTGGCTCTCTGCTGAGAGAAAAGGCTCTGTACATTGCCACAAGGTTGGGTATTAAAGATTTCAGAGTATCTAATAGCTGGATTGGTGGTTTCAAACAGTGACGTACTGTTGTGTACAAAACAATATTTGTGGAGGTATGGAGAAAGGAACAGTTGCTGAAAATATGAACCTGAGAACATTTATAATGTTAATGAGACTGGGCTGTCCTTCAGGCTTCCACTTAACAAGAAATCTTGTTTTTTGAAACTCCATGCAATGGTCGAAGGAATTCCAAGGAGAGCATAACAGTTCTGTTAGCCTGCAATGCCGATGGGACTTTTGTGCACCAGTGTTCTACTTATCCACAAGATGCACGTTACCTGAAGAATGTAAAAGTTGTGTTTTTTCCTCCAAACTGCACGAGTTCTTCAACTGCTTGACCATGGAATAATCAGGTCATTCAAACGTTACTGCAAGCAACTTGTGAGAAAAAGTATTTCTGTGATTGATCACAGATTGCTTCATGATGCAAGACCCATGAAGGTAAATGTTCTGAATGCACTACATTGCATTTCAGAATCGTGGTGCTGTGTCACACATACAACAATGTTGAAGCATTTTCAGAAATGTGATTTTAATGTAAATGAAATCAGTGATGGTGAAGATGCAACGGAACTTTACATAGCCAAAGGTGACTGGAGTTAGATGAAACTGGGTGTGTCATTTGAAGAATATGAATCCTGTGATGATGATGTAAAATGTGTGAGGTGCAAACCTTAGAACAAAAAGTTTACATCTGATGTGTCTGAGGAAAAGGAGGAAGAAAGTGGTGATGGTGGAAAAAGTGAACCTGGAGCAGCATTTCTGTCAGCACTGGAAGGTGTCAACACTGCAAGGAAGTACCTCATAAGAATTGATGTTCACAATAACATGATGGTTGCCCTCAGTAGTACTGAAAACCAGGTTTAGAGATTTCAGCAGAAGGTGAAGAAGCAGCAACATTAATGGACATATGGAAGAAGTGAACTATGTTTAGTACAGTACAGTGTATTTAATCTGATTAGTTATGTAAATCTTCGTTTCTTCGATTTTACGTTTATTTTATATGATCCCCTCTGAAACAAAGTCCAGATATCACTGTAGTAGCTTGCTACTCAGTGGTTTAGAAGAGGTGTGAACAAAGTCATATGAGTTTTAGGAGCACACCAGAATGTTTAGGGATAAGACTTCTTACACAGTTGACAGCAAAACAGACAGTAAAGGTCAAGTTGTCCGTGTCCATGCCATGAAGGCATATGGAGGGAGCAGAGGTATAGCTCCATAGCTCCACTTATTCTTAACCTTGGCTCTAGAGGGAAATAAGTGATCAACATCATACCCCGGCCAGTTCACCCCCCCCCCCCCCCAGCCCCCAGGAAATAACCCCAATGCCCATTGAATAGGAGGCTGGGTGAGCTCACAGCACTGGTCTAGATATTTTGGAGAAGTCTCTTGCCTCTGACGGGATTTGAACCCCAGCTCATCCAGTGCATATCCTAGTCACGATACTGACTATATTATGCTTCCTCCTCAACAAAACTGACAGAGGTACACAAAGTCATGGGTGATAGATGCTTCTAAATTGCATAAATACCGACATCTTAGTGGAATAAAACTAAGACTAAAAAAATGAAGTTATCCCTATGCATGCCATGGAGGCATATATGGGAGAGTGGAGGTATAGAATCACTCATTCTTAATCTGGGCATTAGATTGGTGTGAGTGGTCAGCTTCACACTCTGCCCGCTTTACCCCTGGGAAAGACCCCTGGTACACATTGAAAGTGAGGCTGGTTGTGGCCCAAAGCCAGGCTTGATGTCAACTGAACGAACATATGTATTTAAAGATACAGGGTGTCTACAATGAAACGCCCTGATTTTGGAGAGTTTTTAAAAATAGGCAAATGGTTTTTTTCAGGTCTTAAGGGTCTCCTGCGTACTACAGGAGTTCAAATTCCCGCCTAAAGTTTTAGGCTACCTCACGGGTCACCGTTGGGGCGCTGTTGTCATTTCACGCAAAGATGGCGTCAGCTCAGGAGAAGGCGCGAGTTGTGTGGTTTTTTGAGTTTAAGTCCATTGTGAGGGTGCAAAGGGAGTCTTGTCGTGTTTATCAGAAAGCAGCACCAGACGCCAAGAGGATTAAAGCATGGCACAACAAGTTTCTGGAGACTGAGAGCATCTTGAAAGGGCACGGAGGAGGCCGGCAACGTGTCTCCGATGAGAAGGTGGAGAACGTCCGTAAAGCGTTCATCCGAAGTCCAAGGAAGTCAATTCGTCGGGCTTCACTGGAACTGCAGATGTCACGAGAAACTGTGCATAAAGTTCTCCGAAAGCGGTTGCGTCTTTATGCGTACAAGGTGCGGATTCTGCAGGAACTGAAACCAGAGGACAAGCCACGGCGACACAATTTTGCCTGTGACGTGCTTTACCGAATCGACAGAGACCCCAACTTTCTGACAAACATCATGTTTTCCGACGAGGCCACTTCTCATGTCTCTGGTGCTGTAAACAGGCATAACGTTCGGATATGGGGATCACAGCAACCGCACAGTGTCATGGAACATATGCGAGACAGGCCGAAAGTGAACGTTTGGTGTGGCGTCATGTGCAACGTGATCATCGGACCGTTTTTCTTTGCGGAGAAGACTGTCACAGGTAGCTCATACCTGGACATGCTGCAGCTCTACGCCTTTCCTAAGCTGGAGCACCTGCAGCCAAATGTCTTTTTCAACAAGACGGTGCTTCACCCGACTGGTCGCTAGACGTGCGGCGAGCTCTGAATGCAACATTTCCAGGCCGTTGGATAGGACGAGATGGACAAACGGATTGGCCTCCACGTTCCCCTGACATCACGCTGTTGGATTTCTTTTTGTGGGGCTACGTGAAGGACAGAATTTACACCACTAAAGTGCGAGACCTCCGGGCCCGGATTGTGGAAGCTGTCGGTACCGTCACTCCGGACATGTTGCAGCGGACCTGGGCGGAACTCGATTACAGACTAGATATCCTACGTGTCACCAACGGTGCTCACGTACAAGTGTACCAGTATTATTGAATTCTGGTACATACAGTTAACTTGCCCAGGTGGGTGGTCTGCCAGGAATTTTGCATCACTGGTTTCTAGGTCAGAGGTGTAACTTTGACTGGTGCTGGTGAAACACAGACACCTGATTTCAGGGTTAGTATACAAAAATGATAAGTTATTGGAATGTGTCCTGTAGACCGACAGCCGTTAATTTCCAATTGAGATGCGGTTGAAGATTGTTATGTAAATTTCTACAATGCTTCTAGCTCTCAGATTCAAAGTGAAATGTATTCACGTTGCTGGGATACTTCAGACTGCCCCACACAATGAAGTTCATAGCCTGTTTAAAATGTGTATTGTCACACTGTAGTGAATTGAATGTTGTTACATTCATACTGGACAAGTTTTTCTGAGTTCTGAAAACAGCCTTCAACTGGGTGAAATGCCTTCAGTTGTAGTTTGCATTTAGGCTGGTTATCTGTCTTCTTATTTTCTGAAAACTGGCATAACTGACAGTATTACACCAACAGAATTTCTGGTCACATGGTTTTGGAAAAGAGATCTTAAAGCAGTATGAACTACTACTGCTTGCATAGTTACAGGTTTAGTTTTCCCCTTCTGCCATATGAATTCAGTGCTTGAAATATGGTACTCACTAGTGTACTGCATTAAGAGCCCTACATTAGCAAATAAAATAATAGTGTCTTTTATCAATTAAAGCAACAAATACACTGTGTCTCACAAAGGTTGCCAATAGTCTATATTATTGGAACTTTGACATGTTTTGGCCATTAAGGGGCCATTATCAAGGAGTCACTACAATTGTAAAGAGAAGTGTACATACATGCGTATATGTTGTCATACCCCAAAGACTTGAATCTTTCAAAAGCCTATACATTCTTAATTGTAGCACAAAATTCAGGTAAGTGACAAGCTTAATGCAGGAAATGAGCCCACAGTGCCCACTAGAAAGGAGACTGGAGGGCCCTGAGCGCCTGGAGATGGCAGCAAAGAGGTGACCCCATATCCCTGTACATAATTAAACCACAGTTGTCCATGTTCTTAGGCATTATTAAAACAGCCAAGCAAAATACTGAAAGTAAATGTCTTCCTCCTCATCCATCATCATCTTCTTCTTCCTCCTCCTCCTCTTCTTCCTCCTCCTCCCCTCCCCCCAAACAGCACAGGAGTTGCACAGCAAGAGGCCAAATAACATTTTCCATTGTGCATACTTTGTGGTTCTCAAAATGACTCTTACACGAGTATTATGTAATACATAACATGTGTCTTAATGGATCCCTGTAACTTTTATCCAGAACATTTTCCTCAGTGTAATGATTTAAATGCATTCAGGTCCTACCACCTTAGCATTTTCCTCATGTTTAAGTGAATGCAACTTCCTATATGGTACATGCTTATATAAAAGTACTGTACAATAAGTCTTATCATAATCTGACAAAAGGCTTACAAAAGAAGTCTTCAAGATCACTTAAAGTCACCCTTAAAGTACCAAACTCAATCTGTGCACTTATTTATGGTGACAGGCAAACAAACAAACACACTTTAAACTCGCTTATCTCTAAAATGGACACAGCACACAGTTACCCCATCTCATAAGCGCAGTGCCTGTAGGCATTAAGGTGTGTTGCCTCAGTTTCATGTTTTCCTTCCATGCAGATTCATTACAGTGCCTGCTAGATCTGGATTTTATAATTACCTTTATCATTTCTTTGCTTCAATATTACTGTACCCTTCATTGGCCTATTTTCATTTCATTTATACTCTTCTATTATTTCCACCCCACTGGTACCTAAGTTCTAGTCCATCTCATTTACTTCCTTTCCACTCCATTGTTTTCAACTACTGCCATCTTATTCTAAAACTTTCACTACCTTAATTTACCCCCTTCCCTCTATTCTTTCTTGCAGATTTTCCATGTCTTGCCTTCCACCTAATTCAATCCCATTTATTTATCCACTTTTTTCTGTGCCTTTCTACTATTCTCTGTATTCAGTTCATCATTTATTATTATAATACCATTCCTGCATCCTTTTATTTCTTTACTTATCTCTGCAAGGAATGTGTATACTGGTATGCAATACATGTGTGGAAGGTTACTACAGGCTAGTTGTTTCGAAATGATAACTACAGTAAGTACGTTCGAGTCAGTCTTTATTTAGCATATGTACAGGCTGGTACGATAGTGTACCCAAGTGTGATCTAGCTGAGAATGGATACGGCGCAGCGGCGGCGCTTGTGGGTCCTCAGTAGCCGGCGCCAGCCACCGTGATCCTGTCCAAAACAACCCTGTTCGCGCGAGGGAGCAGAGTGGTTGAGTCTCAGACGTACTATATTCCAGTGAGCATCGGCCAGTGGCCGGGTGCTGCGCGCGGGTAGTACGCAGTGGCGAGCACGACTGTGCTGTAATCGGTTTAGAGCCGGAGCGCTCTGACAAGTCTCGGCGGTAGCACGCTGAGCAGCTTATGATCGACCAGTCGGGTCTGAGCGCTGGATGCTGAGTGCTGAATCCGAAACCAACCAACCAAGGTGCTAACTAAGGGCGGAGACTTGCGCGGAGCGCAAGTCGACGTCCCTTGGTCTGTTTAGCCATTCCTGCGTTTGACCGCATTGCTGGGCTCGATAACAGACTTTATCGATAACTGAAGGTTTTGCTTACGCTAACGATTTATGGTCTCAATTAGGTCGGGACCTGGCACACCGAAGAGCGTATAGTCTTTCTAAGTGGGGGGATACTTTGGTTGGATGGCTCCCTGGGATTTGAACCCAGAGTGGCATTTTCACAATTATAATCTCTCGGGATCTAAACCTACATACGAGCAATTTAGCCGTGTCGGGGGAGAGGGGGGGGAGTGCGGACCGTGCCCCGACTTTTTATTGTACCCTGGCATTCACCTTAGAACTGAGGAAAATCACGGAAAACCTCAGTCAGGGTAGAAAAGCTACTAGTTTTAGGTGCTAGGCACGATTCGGTGTCGAGTTTGCCCCTATTGGGCCTCGACATATCTACTGACCTGTCCCTGTAGCTTGCGCTAGGCGACTTGGGTCAGCCCTCGGTCAGCGTAAATATCTGCCGAGTTGCTGAACTAAGGGGTTCACCACACCAGCTAACTTTGAGTCGTAACTCTCGTTTAGGGCTCTGATGTGTTCGGCAAAGAAAGGAACTCCCAAATCCTCGTGAATTTGCACGTTTCTGATGTACCAAGGTGCACCGGTAGCAATGCGAAGACACTTGGATTGAATAACCTGCAGCTTTCTGAGGTGGCTGCAGGCAGCGGACTTCCAAGTGGTGGACGCATAGTCCATCATGGGCCGTATGAGCTGCTTATACAGCAGAACTCCGTTCCTGATGGACAGACCACTTCTCCTATGAAGGAGAGAGCCAAGCAGACCCAGTCGTTGGGCAGCTTTCTTCTTGACCTGTACGATATGAGGCGACCAGGTCATCCGTGTATCAAGGATCACTCCCAGATAACGGGCTGTTTCGACCCATTGGATTGGCTCCCCTAGGAGCTGCACCGGTCGAGGCTTGGGGAACCGCCACCCTGCTTTCGCAAAGAGCATAGCATTGCTCGTGGAGACATTGATGGTGATCCTCCATACTGTCAACCACCTCTCTAGGTCACTGAGGTATGTTTCTAAGTAGCTAACAAGCAGCGCCGGGCTGCGGGACGTGGCAATGATTGCCGTGTCATCCGCGTACAATGCCAGCTCGACGTGGCGGGAAGGGACCAGCATGTCATTGACATACAGACTGAACAAGACAGGAGAGATTAGTCCCTCCTGTGCCCCCTCATGCCACGACGGGTGGATGTTTGGAAGGACTCTCGAACGTCCTTTTATGAAGGTGGGAGAATATGTTTTTAACCAGATAGGAGGGGAAGTTAAGGGCCGTTAGCTTGAAGAGGAGACCGTCGACCCAAACGGTGTCGAAGGCCTTAGCCACGTCGAAGAAACTGCGCCTGTTAGCCGCTTCTCGCCAATGTTTCTGGTCACCCTTTCGACAAGGCGGGGTAGCTGGAGAGAGGTGCTGTTTGGGTCTGAATCCAAACTGCTCATCTCGCAGAAGCCCGCGCCCGCTTACTTCACTTAAGATCCTACTAAGTAGGATCTTCTCAAACAACTTGCCAATGGTGTCCAGAAGACTTATGGGACGATATGAAGAGGGTAGCGCTGGGTTCTTTCCAGGTTTCCGTATGCAGACAATGCGGGCATGCTTCCATGCTGACGGGAAATACCGCGCTAGAAAAGTCGCGTTGAATATCGCAGCTAGGAGAGAGCACGCTGTGGAAGGTGCTTCAGAACCCTGTTCGGAATACCGTTTGGGCCCGGCGCCTTGCTGACCTTGAGACCCCGGATGGCATCCTGTACGTCTGCTGGGTTGGTTAACTTGGGCTCGCTTGCAGGTGCATAAGAGTATGTTTGCAGCGCCTCGCCAACTATCTCAATAACCGGATCCGACGGGTCGTTTACCGGCTGAAACAGAGCCTCAAGTCTGCGCCAGGGCTTCGGCTTTCTCAGAGTCTGAGAGAGCAAGCCCGCCATGTGTGACCAGGGGTAGAGAGGGTGTGGGCACTCTCACCACCCGCTTTGTCATCTTTCACAGCGATTGGTCCTCGGGATCAAGGGTCTCCAGTGTTGCACTCCACTGCTCATTCCGCCACTCATTTAGCTGGTGAGTCACCGACCGATGAAGGCGGTTGACCTCAGCTTTTAGAGCAGGGTCCCTAGTGATTTGCCACTGCCTCCTTAACCGGTTTTGAGGCAAATATCATCCTGAATACGTTCCGGTATTGGGGGCCGTGGGTCGTCACGAGGGCGTCTGCTGGGGGCTGACGCTGCTAGTGCCTGAGTGATGGCGCTGGACACCTCTCTCACACACCTGTCCATTTCCACTCCGTTACGTAGTTTTGGAGTAGGAGGAAGTTTGTCTTCCAGACAGGCAAGGAATTTGACCTAGTCGGTCCTTGTGAAATCCGGGCGGTCCGGGAGATTAAGAAAGGATGATCGACATCTCGTGTCTATCAGTACAGGTAAGTGATCTGACCTTATTGCAGAGCACGTTGTCAGATACACTGGGATGGCTAGGTCTTTGGTTATTACTATGTGTATGACATCAGGGGCAGCGGATGAGTTATATGGGATGGTGGTGGGTGAGTCCGGCCCACAAATCAAACAGGAATGATCTTTGGCGTAATCACGCAGGTGCCTGCGTCTTGTGATTAGCCTCGAGTTCCAGAGAGCCACTGTGATGGCGGGAACGACAGGTGATGGCGCTTCTCTGGCCTCTGTTATCTCCTTCGACTTGGGCTCAGCCAGCCACTGTGATGGCGGGAACGACAGGTGATGGCGCTGCTCTGGCCTCTGTTCTCTGGTTCGGCCTGGGCTCAGCCAGCCACTGTGGTGGCGGGAACGACAGGTGATGGCGCTGCTCTGGCCTCCGTTCTCTCGTTCGGCGTGGGTTCAGCCAGCCACTGTGGTGGCGGGAACAACATGTGATGGCGCTGCTCTGGCCTCTGTTCTCTCATTCGGCGTGGGCTCAGAGAGCCACTGTGGTGGTGGGAACGACAGGCGATGGCGCTGCTCTGGCCTCTGTTCTCTCCTTCGACTTGGGCTCAGCCAGCCACTGTGGTGGCGGGAACGGCAGGTAATGGCGCTGCTCTGGTCTCTGTTGTCTCGTTCGGCCTGGGCACAGCCAGCCACTGTGGTGGCGAGAACGACAATTGAGGGCACTTATCTGCCCTCTGTTCGCTTCGTCGGCGTGGGCCCTGCCAGCCACTGTGGTGGCGGGTAAGACTGGTGAGGGCGCTGCTCTGGGCTCCGTTCTCTCGTTCGGCGTGGATTCAGACAGCCACTGTGGTGGCGGGAACGACATGTGATGGCGCTGCTCTGGCCTCTGTTCTCTCGTTCGGCGTGGGCTCAGAGAGTTCTGGTGGTGGGAACGACAGGTGATGGCGCTGCTCTGGCCTCTGTTCTCTCCTTCGACTTGGGCTCAGCCAGCCACTGTGGTGGCAGGAACGACAGGTGATGGCGCTGCTCTGGCCTCTGTTCTCTCGTTCGGCCTGGGCTCAGACAGCCACTGTGGTGGCGGGTAAGACAGGTGAGGGCGCTGCCCTGACCTCTTCGCACTGTCGGCGTGGGCTCAAAACGGCACTCTGTTGGCAGGCACGACAGTTGAGGGAGCTGCTCTGGCCTCTGTTCGTTCGCAGGCCATGGGCTCAGCCAGCCACTGTGGTGGCGGTGACTACAGGTGAGGGCGCCGCTCTGGACTCTGTTCGCTTTGTCGGCGTGGGCTCAGCCAGCAACTGGTGGAGGGCACGAAAAGTGAGGGCGCTGCTCTGGCCTCTGTTCGGTTGGTCTGCGTGGGCCCAGTCAGCCACTGTGGTGGCTGGCACGACAGGTGATGGCGCTTGTGGGGCCTCTGTTCTCTTGGCGTGGGCCCATCCTACCACTGTGGCGATGGGCACGACAAGTGAGGGCGCTTCTCTGGCCTCTGTTCGCTCGGTATGCGTGGTGTCATCCAGCCACTGTGGTGGTTGGCACGACAGGTGAGGGCACTGCTCTGGGTTCTACACGCTCGGTGGACGTGGGCTCTGCCAACCACTGTCATGGCGGGCACGACAGGTCAGGACGCTGCTCTGTTCTCTGTACGCTCGAGGGGCGTGGGCTCAGCCAGCCACTGGGGTGGCGCGGACGGCAGGCGAGGACGCTGCACTGGCCTCTTTTCGCTTGTTCGGCGTGGCTCTGCCAGCCACTGTTCTGGCGGGCAAGATATGTGAGGGCGCTATCCTGGCGTCAGTTCCTTCGGTCGGCGTGGGCTCAGCCAGCCACTGTGTAGGAGGTCATAACAGGTGAGGGCGCTGCTCTGGCCTCTGTTCGTTCGTTCGGCGTGGGCACAGCCAGCCACCGTGGTGGCGGGCACGACAGTTGAGGGCGCTGCTCTAGCCTCTGTTCGCTCGGTCAGCGTGCGCTCTGCCAGCCACTGTGATGGCGGTCACGACAGGTAAGGGCGCTGCTCTGGCCTGTGATCGCTTCCTCGGCGTTGGCTCAGCCAGCCACTGTGGTGGCGGGCACGAAAGTTGAGGGCGTTGTACTGGCCTCTGTTCGCTTGGTCGGCATGGGCTCAGCAAGCCACTGTGGGGCGAGAACGACAGGTGAGTGCGCTGCTGTGGACTCTGTTCGCTTGGTCTGCGTGGGCCCAGCCAGCCACTGTGGTGGCGGTCACGACAGGTTTGGGCGCTGCTCTGGCCTCTGTTCATCGGTCGGCGTGAGTAGTTAAGGGGCAGGTACGTGGTGCAACCCAAAAGTTCCCGAAATTTGAATGCCGCGCGAAAACCGCTTGTAGTACAGTTGTGGGCCTCTAGGTATCGCGAGCTGTACCCTTTGTGAACCAGTCTGACAAGTGGCGTTGTGCTGTGTTGACGTGTGTGTTTTTTCTGTGCATTTTTGTAACGTCGTGTTAGTGCTGTTTTGCGATCGCACCGACCTGCCAAAATGACTGATGTGAAGGAGCAACTGATTTGCATCAAATTCTGCTCCAAACTCAGCAAGGAGACAGCGGAAGCACACCAGATGCTTAAAGAAGCATTTGGTGATCATGCGCTAGGCCAAACGCAAACCTACGAATGGTTTAAGCGTTTCAAGAACGGAAGGATGTCAGTCGATGATGACGAGCGGTCAGGACGACCTTCGACTGGAACCACTACTGAAAATGTGGCAAAAGTGCGAGAGACTATCCGGGAAGACCCAAGACTTACGATTCACGACGTTGGCAACATTGTCGGACTGTCTTATGGAACGTGCCAGCGAATTTTGTCGGATCAGCTCAACATGCGGCGCATTGCAGCAAAATTTGTGCCAAAGCTGCTGAGCAATGATCAAAAGGAACACCGCATTGCTGTCTGCACTGAGCTGAAGGAACAGGCCGAAAACGACCCCAACTTCATCTCCAACATCATTACTGGTGACGAAACTTGGGTGTTTCAGTACGACCCTGAGACGAAGCAGCAGTCGTCTCTTTGGAAGACTCCGACTTCACCGCGACCGAAGAAAGCACGACAAGTGCGGAGCAATGTGAAATCAATGTTGATTTGATTTTTTGACATTGAAGGCATCGTGCATCAGGAATTTGTTCCAGTAGGACAGGCGGTGAATGGAAAATTCTATTGCGACGTTTCAAGGCTATTGGGGGAAAACATCCGGCGCAAACGTCCAGACAAGTGGCGTAACAACTCCTGGGTCCTGCACCATGACAACGCTCCGGCTCACGCGTCGCTCGTTGTGCGGCAGTTTTCGGCTTCTACGAACACGACAGTCATCCCCCACCCTCCCTACTCACCGGACCTCGCCCCCTGTGATTTTTTCCTTTTCCCAAAGATGAAATTGAAGCTCAAGGGGCGACGATTTGACAGCATTGAAGAGATCCAGAACGAATCGCAGGACGTGATGAAGACGCTGACGCGAAATGACTTCCAGCAGTGCTTCCCATCATGGAAATCCCGCTGGAATCGCTGCATAAATGCAGAAGGGGACTACTTCGAAGGGGATGGAGGCAAACAAAAATTTAGGTAAGTGCTTTAGCCGCGGCATTCAAATTTCGGGAACTTTTGGGTTGCACCACGTATATCCCATCGACGCCTATCGTCGGTACGCCTTAAGTTAATTGATTTTGATAGTGTTGGGGCATTACCCGAGGCCTTAACCTAATAATATGAGTGGGTTTGGTCTGAATATGACGCCGACGGTCGGCGTCACGACGCCTTAAACGTAAGAAATTGTTTGTGGCTCCGACGACAGTCATCACGAAGCCCTAAATCTGAGGTAGTGTGTGACTTGGGTTTATAAGGAAAGGGTGGGGTTGAGATGAAGAATGTGCCAGTCGTCGGTTGTGAGTCACGTGGCCCACAGTGTGAGACGTTTGTATCAGTAGCAGTGCAGAAATTAAACTTGCCCCAGGAACCCTGAGACGAACAGTACGTGACATACGTGACGTCTAAAAGAAAACACAGGTGTAAGAAGTGAGGAATCAGTACGTGGTAAAAAATCAACACACACTTCGCGTAAGAACAGGCTCGTTCAACTTGGGATAAGCTGGTGGGTAATGTGTTGCATATTGCATACACATGTTGTATTGTGTTACAGGAAGTATTGTTCAGTAAATACACACTCAGTAGTCAAATGTTTTTATTTTGTTTGTATTAATATGCGTTCTGGTTACATGAATTCAGGTTAAATGTTACTGTATCAAGTGTATGCAATACACAAATGTCTTATTAATATGCGTACATCAGAATATATCCTGAAATGTTTTTGAATCCTGGTTACACACACACACACACACACACACACATTGCAGTCCATTTTATACGTCACGTGTATATACACACAAACACACTCATTAAAAGAGGTTAATTAAAGTTTGGCCGTGATTTCATCGAATAACACGTCATATTGGACGAACAGAGAGGCGGTCTCCTTGGGCGCTACGAAAGAAGATGAAGCGATCGAGCTATGTACATATTCACTGACGTCTTTTTCGGCCATCGTATATCGCGCAAGCTGGCGGACCAAAGTCGACATGTTCAACAGCAGGTACTTCACTTTCGCCGACCTTGAGAGTTATGGACCTTCGGTCCATGGTGAACTTGGCCGCCGGTTCGAATTCCCCTGTTACGTTCTGCAGACGAAAAGACAATTCGTTGCACATGTAGCGTTCGATTTTGCAGAGATGCTTGCAGAGTGTAGGCAAATGGACCGACAGGGTGTGCAGAAAAGGAGGAGTCAGAACAACCGGCGCCAGTCTGGCAGAGCCGATCTCGACGCAGGTCTGGTGATTGCGGTCGGGGTAAAATCCTACACTCACGTACTTGGTGTGATCTGGGTCGGCGTGGGCTCAGCCAACCACTGCGGTGGCGGGCACGACAAGTGAGGGCGCTGCTCTGGCCTCTTCGGTTGGAGGGCGTGGGATCAGCAATCCACTGTGGTGGCGGGCACGGCAGGTAGGGCGCTACTCTGGCCTCTGTTCGATCGGTCGGCGTGAGCTCAGCCAGCGACTATGGAGGCGGGCACGAGAGGTGCGTGCGTTGCTCAAGCCTCTGTTCACTCGGTCGGCGTGGGCTCAGCCAGTCACTGTGCTAGTGGACACGACAGTTGAGGGCGCTTCTCTGGGCTCTGTTCGTTTTGTCGGCGTGGGCCCAGCCGGCCACTGTGGTAGCTGGCACGACAGGTGATGGCGCTGATGTGGCCTCTGTTCTCTTGGTCGGATTGGGCCCAGCCAGCCACTGTGGTGGCGGGCACGACAGGTGAGGGCGCTGTTGTGGCCTCTGTTCTCTTGGTCGGCGAGGACTCAGCCATCCACTGTGATGGCGGGTACGAACGGTGAGGGCGCTGCCCTGACCTCTATTCGCCCGGTCGGCGTATACTCAGCCAGCGACTGTGGTAGCGGGCACGACAGGTGAGGGCACTTCTCTGGGCTGTGTTCGTTCGGTAGGCGTGGGCTCAGGCAGCCACTGTGGTGGCGGGCACGACAGGTTAGGGCGCTGCTCTGGCCTCTGTTCCTTCGGTCGGCGTGGACTCAGCCAGCCACTGTGGTGGCGGGTAACACAATTGAGTGCGCCTCTCTGGCCTCTGTTTGCTTGGTCGGCGGGGGCCCAACCAGCCACTGTGGTGGCGGGTTCGACAGGTGAGGACACTTATCTGGGCTCTGTTCGTTCGGTAGACGTGGGTTCAGGCAGCCACAGTGGTGACGGGCACGACAGGTGAGGGCTCTGCTCTGGCCTCTGTTCCTTCGGTCGGCGTGGGCTCTGCCAGCCACTGTGTTGGCGGGCACGACAGTTGAGTGCGATGCTCTGGCCTCTGTTCGCTTGGTCGGCGGGGGCCCAACCAGCCACTGTGGTGGCGGGTACGACAGGTGAGGGCGCAGTTCTGGTCTCTGTTCGCTTTGTCGTCGTGGACTCAGCCAGCCACTCTGGTCGCGGCACGACAGATGAGGCAGCTGCTCTGGCCTCTGTTTTGTAGGCGTTGTCCCAACCAGCCACTGTGGTGACGGACACGAATGGTGAAGGCGCTGCTCTGGCCTCTGATCGCTTTGTCGGCGTGTGCTCAGGCAGCCACTATGGTAGCGCGCGCGACAAGTAAGGGCGCTGCTCTGGACTCAGTACTCTCGGTCGGCGTGGGCTCAGCCAGCCACTGTAGTGGCGGGCACGACAGGTGAGGGCGCTGCTCTGGCCTATGTTCGCTCGTTCGGCGAGGGCTCAGCCAGCCACTGCTGTGGCGGGCACGACAGGTGAGGGCACTTCTCTAGACTCTGTTGGCTTGGTCGGCGTGGGCTCAGCCAGCCACTGTGGTGGCGGGCACGACAGTTGAGTGCGCTTCTGTGGCCTCTGTTCTCTTGGTCCTCGGGGGCCCAACCAGCCACCGTGGTTGCGGGTACGACAGGTGAGGGAGCAGTTCTGGCCTCTGTACGCTTTTTTGTCGTGGGCTCAGCCAGCCACTGTTGTGGCGAGCACGAGAGATGAGGGCGCTGCTCTGGCATCTGATCGCTTTGTAGGCGTGGTCTCAGCCAGCCACGGTTGCGGACACGACAGGTGAGGACGCTGCTCTGGCCTCTGTTCGATCGGTCGGCGAAGGCTCAGCCAGCCATTGTGGTGGCGGGCACGACAGGTAAGGACTCTGCTCTGGCCTCTGTTCTCTAGGTCGGCGTGGGCTCAGCCAGCCACTGTGTTGGCGGGCACGACAGGTCAGGACGCTGCTCTGGCCTCTGTTCTGTCGGTCGGCGTGGGCCCAGAAAGCCTCTGTGGTGGCAGTCACGGCAGATGAGGGCGCTGCTCTTACCTTTGTTCGCTTGGTTCAGCATGGGCTCAGCCAGCCACTGTGTTGGCGGGCACGACAGGTGAGGGCGCTGCTCTGGCCTGTGATCGATCAGTCGGCGAGGGCTCAGCAAGCACTGTGGTGGCGGGCACGACAGTTGAGGTCGCTGCTCTGGCCTCTGTTCTCTAGGTCGGCGTGGGCTCAGCCAGCCACTGCGGTGGTAGGCACGACATGTGAGTTCGCTGCTCTGGCCTCTGTTAGATCCGTCGGCGTGGGCCCAGCTTGCCATTGTGTTGGCGGGTTCGACAGTTCAGGGCGCTGATCTGGCCTACGTTCGCTTGGTCTGCATGGGCTCAGCCAGCCAATGTGGTGGCGGGAACGTCAAGTGACGGCGCTGCTCTGGCCTCTGTTCACTCGGCCGTCGTGGTCTCAGGCAGCCACTGTGGTGGCGGGCACGACAGGTCAGGGTACTGCTCTGGCCTCTTTTCGCCTTGTGGGCGTGGGCTCAGCCAGCCACTGTGATGGCGGGCACGACAGGTGAGGGCGCTGCTCTGGCTTCTCTTCGCTCGGTGGGAGTAGGCTCAGCCAGCCACTTGGGCGGCGGGGACGACAGTTGAGGACACTGCTGTGGCCTCTGTTCGCTTGGTCGGTGTGGGCCCACCCAATCACTGTGGTGGCGGGCTCGACAGTTAAGGGCGCTGCTCAGGCCTCTGTTCTCTTGGTCGGTGTGGGCCCAAACAGCCACTGTGTTGGCGGGCAAGACGTTTGAGGGCGCTGCTCCGGCCTCTGTTCGCCCGCCGGCCTTGGTCGCAGCCAGCCACTGTGGTGGCAGTCACGGCAGGTGAGGGCGCTGCTCTGGCCTCTGTTCGCTTGGTCGTCGTGGGCTCAGCCAGCCACTGTGAGGGCGGGAACGTCACATGACGGCGCTGCTTTGGCCTCTGTTCGCTCGGTCGGCGTGGTATCAGCCAGCTACTGAGGTGGCGGGCACGACAGGTGAGGGCACTGCTCTGGCCTCATTTCGCTCGGTGGGTGTAGGCTCAGCCATTCACTGGGGCGGTGGGGACGACAGGTGAGGACGCTGCTCTGGACTCTGTTCGCTTGGTCGGCGTGGGCCCAGCCAGCCACTGAGATGCAGAAGATGCCAGGCGTCGGTTGTGGGTTACGTGGCCCACAGAGTGAGACGTTTATATCAGTAGGAGTGCAGAAATTAAACTTGCCCCAGGAACCCTGAGACAAACAGTACGTGACGTCTAAAAGAGGACACACGTGTAAGAAGTGAGGAATCTGTACGTGGCAAAAATCAACACACACACTTCCCGTAAGAACAGGCTCGTTCACCTTGGAATAAACTGGTGGGTAATGTGTTGCATATTGCATACACATTTTGTATTGTGTTACAGGAAGTATTGTTCAGTAAATACACACTCAGTAGTCAAATGATTTATTTTGTTTTTATTGATATACTTCCTGGTTACATGAATTCAGGTTAAATTATACTGTATCAAGTGTATGCAATACACAAATGTCTTATTAATATGCGTACATCAGAATATATCCTGAAATGTTTTTGAATCCTTGTTACACAAACACATTGCAGTCCATTTTCTACGCCGACCTTGAGAGTTATGGACCTGAGGTGCATGGTGAACTTGGCCGCCGGTTCGACTCCCCCTGTCACGGTCTGCAGACGAAAAGACAATTCATTGCACTTGTAGGGTTCGTTTTTGCAGAGATGCTCGCAGAGTGTAGGCAAGTGGACCGACAGGGTGTGCAGAAAAGGAAGAGTCAGAACTACCGGCGCCAATCTGGCAGAGCCGATATCGACGCAGGCCTGGTAATTGCGGTCGGGGTAAAATCCTACACTCACGTACTTGGTGTGTTCTGGGTGGGCGTTGACCCATCCATCCACGGTGTCGACGGGCACGACAGGTGAAGGCGCTGCTCTGGCCTCTGTTCGCTTGGTCGGCATGGGCACAGCCAGCCACTGTGGTGGCGGGCACGACAGTTGAGGGCGCTGCTCAGGCCTCTGTTAACTCGGTCAGCGTCGGCTTTGCCAACCACTGTGGTGGCGGGTACGACAGTTGAGTGCGCTTCTGTGGCCTCTGTTCGCTTGGTCCTCGGGGGCCCAACCAGCCACCGTGGTTGCGTGTACCACGATGAGCGCGCAGTTCTGGCCTCTGTTTGTTTTTTTGTCGTGGGCTCAGCCAGCCACGGTGGTGGTGAGCACGAGATATAAGGGCGTTGCTCTGGCCTCTGTTCGCTTTGTACGCGTGGTCTCAGCCAGCCACGCTTGATGGCTCGACAGGTGAGGGCGCTGCTGTGGCCTCTGTTCGATCAGTCGAGGGCTCAGCCAGCCAATGTGGTGGCGGGCACGACAGGTAAGGGCTGTGCTCTGGCCTCTGTTCTCTAGGTCGGCGTATGCTCAGCCAGCCACTGTGGTGGCGGGTACGACAGGCGAAGGCGCTTCTCTGGCCTCTGTTGGCTTGGTCGTCGAGTGCTCAACCAGCCACTGTAGTGACAGGCGGTAGAGGTGAGGGCGCTGCTCTGGCCTGTGTTCGCTCGATTGGCGAGGGCTCAGCCAGCCACTGTAGTGGCGGGCACGACAGGTGAAGGCGGAACTCTGGTCTCTGTTGTTTTTGTCGCCGTGGGCACAGATAGCCTCTGTGTTGGCGGCCACGACATTTGAGAGCGCTGCAAATGCCTCTGTTAACTCGGTCAGCGTCGGCACGGCCAACCACTGTGGTGGCGGGCACAACAGTTGAGTGCCCTTCTGTGGCCTCTGTTCGCTTGGTTCTCGGGGGCCCAACCAGCCACCGTGGTTGCGGGTACGACAGGTGAGGGTGGAATTCTGGCCTCTGTTGGTTTTCTTTGTCGTGGAATCAGCCAGCCATTGTGGTGGCGAGCACGAGAGATGAGAGCACTGCTCTGGCCTCTGTTCGCTTTGTAGGCGTGGTCTCAGCCAGCCACGGTTGCGGGCACGTCAGGTGATGGCGCTGCTCTGGCCTCTGTTCGATCGGTCGACGAGGGCTCAGCCATCCACTGTGTTGGCGGGCACGACAGGTAAGGGCTCTGCTCTGGCTTCTGTTCTCTAAGTCCGTGTGGGCTCAGCCAGCCATTGCGGAAGCGGGCACGACAGGTGAGGTCGCTGCTCTGGCCTCTGTTCGCTCGGTCGGCGTGGGCCCAGATAGCCACTGTGGTGGCGGGCTCGACAGTTGAGAGCGCTAATCTGGCCTCTGTTCGCTTGATCGGCGTGGGCCCAGCTAGCCACTATGGTGGCGATCAATACAGTTGAGGGCGCTGCTCCGGCCTCTCCTCGCCCGCCGGCCTTGGGCTCATACAGCCTCTGTGGTGGCAATCACGGCAGATGAGGGTGCTGCTCTGGCCTGTGTTTGCTTCGTCCGCTTGGGCTCAGCCAGCCACCGTGGTGGAGGGCACGACAAGTGAAGGACCTTCTCTGGCCTCTGTTCGCTATGTCGGCGTGGTAACAGCCAGCCACTGTGGTGGCGGGTACGTCAGGTGAGGGCACTGCTCTGGCCTCTGTTCGCTCAGTGTTCGTATGCTCAGTCTCCCACTGGGGTGGCGGGGACGACAATTGAGGACTCTGCTCCTGCCTCTGTTCGCTTGTTCGGCGTGGCTCAGCCAGCTACTGTTTTGGCGTGCAAAACATGTGAGGGCGCTGCTCTGACCTCTTTTCGAATTGTCCGCATAGGCTCAGCCAGTCACTGTGTTGATGGCCACGACAGGTGAGGGCGCTTCTCTGGTCTCGGTTCTTTTGGTCGGATTGGGCGCAGCCAGCCACTGTGCTGGCGGGTACGACATGTGAGGTCGCTGTTCTGGCATCTGTTCTCTCGGTCGGCGTCGGCTCAGCCAACCACTGTGGTGGCGGGCACGACAGGTGAGGGCGCTGCTCTGGACTCAGATCGATCGGTCTGCGAAGGATAGGGCAGCACTGTGGGTGGGCACGAAAGTTGGGGGCGCTGCTCTGGCCTCTGTTCTCTAGGTCGGCGTCGGCTCAGCCAGCTACTGCTGTGGCGGGCACGACATGTGATTTCGCTGATCTGGCCTCTGTTCGCTCCGTCGTCGTGGGCCCAGCCAGCCACTGTGTTGGCGGGCATGAGAGGTGAAGACGCTGCTCTGGCCTGTGTTCGCTTGGTCGGCGTGGGCACAGCCAACCACTGTGGTGGCGGGCACGACAGGTTAGGGCGCTGCTCTGGAATGTGATCGATCCGTCGGCGAGGGGTCAGCCAGCACTGTGGTGGCGGGCACGACATTTGAGGGCGCTGCTCTTGCCTCTCTTCTCTAGGTCGGCGTCGGCTCAGCCAGCCACTGTGGTGGCGGGCACGACAGGTGACGGCGCTGCTTTGGACTCTGATCGATGGGTCGCGAAGGCTAGGGCAGCACTGTGGTGGCTGGCACGCAGATGGGGGCGCTGCTCTGGCCTCTGTTCTCTAGGTCGGCGTCGGCTCAGCCAGCCACTACAGTGGCGGGCACGACATGTGATTTCGCTGCTCTGGCCTCTGTTCGCTCCGTCGGCGTGGGCGCAGCCAGCCACTGTGTTGGAAGGCATGACAGGTGAAGGCGCTGCTCAGGCCTGTGTTCGCTTAGTCGGTTTGGGCTCAGCCAGCCAATGCGTTCGCGGGCACGACATGTGATTTCGCTGCTCTGGCCTCTGTTCGCTCCGTCGGCGTGGGCCCAGCCAGCCATTGTGTTGGCGGGCACGACAGGTGAAGGCGCTGCTCTGGCCTCTGTTCGCTTGGTCGGCGTGGGCTCACCCAACCACTGTGGTGGCGGAGACGACAGTTGAGTGCCCTTCTGTGACCTCTGTTCGCTTGGTCCTCGGGGGCCCAACCAGCCACCGTGGTTGCAGGTACGACAGTGAGGGTGCAATTCTGGCCTCTGTTCGCTTTTTTGTCGTGGGCTCAGCCAGCCACTGTGGTGGCGAGCACGAGAGATGAGGGCACTGCTCTGGCCTCTGTTCGCTTTGTAGGCGCGGTCTCAGCCAGCCAAATTTGCGGGCACGACAGGTGAGGGCGCTGCTATGGCCTCTGTTCGATCGGTCGACGAGGGCTCAGCCAGCCTCTGTGGTGGCGGGCACGACAGGTGAGGTCGCTGCTCTGGCCTCTGTTCGCTCGGTCGGCGTGGGCCCAGATAGACACTGTGGTGGCGATCAATACAGTTGAGGGCGCTGCTACGGCCTCTCCTCGCCCTCCGGCCTTGGGCTCATACAGCCTCTGTGGTGGCAGTCACGGCAGATGAGGGCGCTGCTATGGCCTCTGTTCGCTTCGTCCGCGTGGGCTCAGCCAGCCACTGTGTTGGCGGTTACGGCAAGTGACGGGTCTTATCTGGCCTCTGTTCGCTATTTCGGCGTGGTATTAGCCAGCCACTGTGGTGGCGGGCACGTCAGGTGAGGGCACTGCTCTGGCCTCTGTTTGCTCGGTTTTCGTAGGCTCAGCCTGCCACTGGGACCTGGTGAAGCAGGTGAGGATGCTGCTCTGGTCTCTGTTCGCTTGTTCGGCGTGGCTCAGCCAGCCACTGTTGTTGAGTGCAAAACATGTGATGGCGCTGCTCTGACCTTTTCTCGCATTGTCCGCATAGGCTCAACCAGTCACTGTGGTGATGGCCACGACAGGTAAGGGCGCTTCTCTGGTCTCGGTTCTTTTGGTCGGCTTGGGCGCAGCCAGCCACTGTGCTGGCGGGCACGACATGTGAGGTCGCTCTTCTGGCATCTGTTCGCTCGGTCGGCGTGGGGACAGCCAACCACTGTGGTGGCGGGCATGACAGGTGAGGGCGCTGCTCTGGACTCTGATCGATCGGTCGGCGAGGGCTCAGCCAGCACTGTGGTGGCGGGCACGACAGTTGAGGGCGCTGCTCTGGCCTCTCTTCTCTAGGTCGGCGTCGGCTCAGCCAGCCACTGCGGTGGAGGGCACGACATGTGATTTCGCTGCTCTGGCCTCTGTTCACTCCGTCGGCGTGTGCCCAGCCAGCCACTGTGGTGGCGGGCTGGACAAGTGAAGGCGCTTCTCGGGCCTCTGTTCGCTTGGTCGGAGTGGGGTCAGCCAGCCACTTTGGTGACGATCACTACAGGTGAGGGCGATGCTCTGGCCTCTCTTGTCTTTGTCGCCGCGGGTACAGCCAGCCACTGTGTTGGCGGGCACGACAGTTGAGGGCGCTGCTCAGGCTTCTGTTAACTCGGTCAGCGTCGGCTCAGCCAACCACTGTGGTGCGGACACGACAGTTGTGTGCCCTTCTGTGGCCTCTGTTTGCTTGGTCCTCGGGGGCTCAACCAGCCACCGTGGTTGCGGGTACGACAGGAGAGGGTGCAATTCGGGCCTCTGTTCGCTTTTTTGTCGTGGGCTCAGCCAACCACTAAGGTGGCGAGCACGAGAAATAAGGGCACTGCTCTGGCCTCTGTTCTGTAGGTCGGCGTGGGCTCAGCCAGCCACTGCGATGGCGGGCACGACAGGTGAGGTCGCTGCTCTGGCCTCTGTTCGCTCGGTCGGCGTGGGCCCAGATAGGCACTGTGGTGGCGGGATCGACAGTTGAGATCGCTACTCTGGCCTCTGTTCGCTTGGTTGGCGTGGGCCCAGCCAGCCACTGTGTTGGCGATCAATACAGTTGAGGGCGCTGCTCCGGCCTTTCCTCGCCCGCCGGCCTTGGGCTCAGACAGCCTCTGTGGTGGCAGTCACGGCAGATCAGCGCGCTGCTCTGGCCTCTGTTCACTTCGTCCGCGTGGGCTCAGCCAGCCACTCTGGTGGCGGGCACGACAAATGACGGCGCTTCTCTGGCCTCGGTTCGCTATGTCGGCGTAGTTACAGCCAGCCACTGTGGTGTCGGGTACTTCAGGTGAGGGCACTGCTCTGGCTTCTGTTCGCTCGGTGTTCGTAGGCTCAGCCTGCCACTGGGGTGGCGGGGACGACAGGTGAGGATGCTGCTCTGGCTTCTGTTCGCTTGTTCTGCGTAGCTCAGTCAGCCACTGTTGTGGCGTGCAAGACATGTGAGGGCGCTGCTCTGACCTCTTTTCGCATTGTCCGCACAGGCTCAGCGAGTCATTGTGGTGATGGCCACGACAGGTGAGGGCGTTTGTCTGGTCTCGATTCTTTTGGTCGGCTTGGGAGCAGCCAGCCACTATGCTGGCGGGCACGACATGTGAGGTCGCTGTTCTGGCATGTGGTCGCTCGGTTGGCGTGGGCTCAGTCAACCACTGGTGGCGGGCACGACAGGTGAGGGCGCTGCTCTGGACTCTGATCGATCGGTCGGCGATGGCTCAGCCAGCACTTTGGTGGCGGGCACGACAGTTGATGGCGCTGCTCTGGCCTCTATTCTCTAGGTCGGCGTAGGCTCAGCCAGCCACTGCGGTGGCCGGCACGGCAGGTGAGGGCGCTGCCTTGGCCTGTTCTCTTTGTCGGCGTGGGCACAGCCAGCCTTACGGTAGTGGGCGTGTGCTCAATCACTGTGTTTACGGGCCGATTGGCAATGTCGTTGTCTGGTCTCGCCTCCTTTCGGTCGGCGTTATCTCAGTCACCAGGGTGGCGCACCGATAGGCAAAGGCATTGGTCTGGTCTCGCCTCTGATCCTTTGGTCTGCGTGGGCTCTTTCACTGTGGTGGTGGGCCGATAGGCAAGTTCGAATATCTGCTCTCGCCTCTTTTCTTTTGGTCGGCGTGTTCTCAGTCACTGTGGTTGCTGGCCGATATGTAAAGGCGTTGGTCTGGTCTAGCATCTGTTCATCTTTCCGGCGTGTGCTCAGTCACAGTGTTGGTGGACCGAAAGGCAAGGGCGTTTGCCTGGTCTCGCCTCTGTTTCTTTGGTCGGCAGAGGCTCAGTCACTGTGGTGGCGGGCCGATAAACAAAGGCTTTGGTGTTGGTCTCGCGTCTGTTCCTTTGGTAGCGTGGGCTCAGTCACTGTGGTGGCAGGCCAATATGCAAGGCCGTTGCTCTTGTCTCGCCTCTGTTCCTTTGGTCTGCGTAGACTCTCTCACTGTGGTGGCGGGCCGATATGCAAGGGCGTTGTTCTTGTCTTGCCTCTGTCCCTTTTGTTGGCGTGGGCTGTCAATGTGGTTCCTAGCCGATAGGCAAGGGCGTTGGTTTGATCTCGCCCTGTTTCTTTGGATAGCGTGAGCTCAGTTATTGTGGTGGCTGGCACATAGCCAAGTGCGTTGGTCTCAACTCGCCTCTGTTGTTTAGTCGGCGTGGGCTCAGTGACTGTGGTGGCGGGCCTATAGGTAAAGGCGTTGGTCTGGTCTCGCCTCTGTTCCTTTGGTCGGGGTAGGCTCATTCACTGTGGTGGCAGGCCGATACGCAATGGCGTTTCTCTGCTATCGACTCTGTTCCTTTGGTCGTCTTGTGCTCAGTCACTGTTGTTGCGGGCCCATAGGCAAGATCGTTGGTCTGGTCTCGCCTCTGTTCCTTTGGTCGGCGGGAGCTTAGTCACTGTGGTGGCGGGCCGATATGCAAGGGCATTGTTCTGGTCTTGCCTCTGTTCCTTTGGTCGGCGTCGGCTCTGTCACTGCGGTGGCGGGCCGATAGGCAATGGCGTTTTTCTGCTATCGACGCTGTTCCTTTGGTCGTCGTGTGCTGAGTCACTGTTGTGGAGGGCCTATAGGCAAGTGCGTTTGTCTGGTCTCGCCTCTGTTTCTTTGGTCGGCGGGAGCTCAGTCACTGAGGTGGCTGGCCGATATGCAAGGGCGTTGTTCTGGTCTCGCCTGTGTTTATTTCGTCGGCGTGGTTTCGGTCACTGTGGTGGCGAGACGATAGGACTGGGCGTTGTTCTGGTCTCGCCTCTGTTCCTTTGTTCGTGTGTGGCTCAGGCACTGTGGTGGCGGGCAAGTAGGCAAGTTCGTTTTTCTGGTCTCGCCTCTGTTCCTTTGGTCAGCGTGGGCTCAGTCACTGTGGTTTCGGACCAATAAGCAAGGGCGTTAATCGGCACTCGCCTCTGTACCTTTCGTCGTCGTGGGCTCAGTGACTGTGGTGGCGGGCCGATAGGTAAGAGCGTTGGTCATGTCCGCCTCTGTTCCTTTGGTCGACGAGTGCTCATTCACTGTGGTGGCGTGCCGATAGACAAGGGCGTTGGTCCGGTCTCTCCTGTGTTCTTTGGTCGGCGTGGGCTCAGTCACTGTGGTGGCGGCCGATACGCAAGGGCGTTGGTGTGATTTCGTCTCCGTTCGTTTGGTCGGCGTTTGCTCATTCAATGTGGTGGCGGGCCGATAGGAAAGGCCGTTGGTCTGGTCTCGCCTCTGTTCCTTTGGTCGGCGTGGGCACAGTGAGTGTGGTGGCAGGCCGATTGCAAGGGGGTTGGTCTGGTCTCGCCTCTGTTCCTTTGGTCGGCGTGGGCTCATTCACTGTGGTGGCAGGCCCATTGCAAGGGCGTTGGTCTGGTCTCGCCTCTGTTCCTTTGGTCGGCGTAGGCTCATTCACTGTGGTGGCGGGCCGATAGGCAAGGACGTTGGTCTCGTCTCACCTCTCTTCCTTTAGTCGGCGTGGGCTCATTCACTGTGGTGGCGGTTCGATAGGCAAGGGCGTTGGTCTGGTCTCACCTCTGTACCTTTGGTCGGCGTGGGCTCAGTCACTGTGGTGGCGGCCGATTTGCAAGGGCGTTGGTCTGGTCTCGCCTCCGTTCGTTTGGTCGGCGTTGTATCAGTCACTGTGGTGGCGGCCGATATGCAACGGCGTTGGTATGATCTCGCCTCCGTTCGTTTGGTTGGCGTTGGCTCATTCACTGTGGAAGCGGGCCGATAGGAAAGGCCGTTGGTCTGGTCTCGCCTCTGTTCCTTTGGTCGGCGTGGGCTGTGACTGTGGTGGCAGGCCGATTGCAAGGGGTTGGTCTGGTCTCGCCTCTGTTCCTTTGGTCGGCGTGGGCTCATTCACTGTGGTAGCAGGCCCATTGCAAGGGTGTTGGTCTGGTCTCGCCTCTGTTCCTTTGGTCTGCGTGGGCTCATTCACTGTGGTGGCGGACCGGTATGCAAGGTTGTAGGTCAAGTCTCGCCTCTGTTCCTTTGGTCTGCGTGGGCTCATTCACTGTGGTGGCGGTTCCATAGGCAAGGGCGTTGTTCTGGTCTCGCCTCTGTACCTTTGGTCGGCGTGGCTCAGTCACTGTGGTGGCGGGCCGATAGGCAAGGGCGTTGTTCTGGTCTCGCCTCTGTTCCTTTGGTCGGCGTGGGATCAGTCACTGTGGTGGCGGCCGATATGCAAGGGCGTTGGTCTGGTCTCGCCTCCGGTCGCTTGGTCAGCGTTGGCTCTTTCACTGTGGTGGCGGGCCGATAGGAAAGGCCGCTGGTCTGGTCTCGCCTCTGTTCCTTTGGTCGGCGTGGGCGCAGTGACTGTGGTGGCAGGCCGATTGCAAGGGCGTTGGTCTGGTCTCGCCTCCGTTCGTTTGGTCGGCGTTGGCTCATTCACTGTGGTGGCGGGCCAATAGGAAAGGCCGTTGGTCTTGTCTCGCCTCTGTTCGTTTGATCGGCGTGGGCTCAGTCACTGTGGTGGCGGCCGATACGCAAGGGCGTTGGTATGATCTCGCCTCCGTTCGTTTGGTCGGCGTTGGCTCATTCACTGTGGTGGCGGGCCGATAGGAAAGCCCGTTGGTCTGGTCTCGCCTCTGTTCTTTTGGTCGGCGTGGGCTCAGTGACTGAGGTGGCAGGCCGATTGCAAGAGGTGGTCTGTATCGCCTCTGTCCTTGGTCGAGTGGGCTCATCACTGTGGTGGCAGGCCATTGCAAGGACGTTGTCTGGTCTCGCCTCCTTCTTTGCTCGGGTGGGCTCATTCACTGTGGTGGTCGATGGTCCCGCATTTTGGCATAGTGGTATCATGATTGGTCTGGTCTCGCCTCCTTACCTTTGGCTCGGCGTGGGCTCATTCACTGTGGTGGGGCCCTAGGCAGTACGTTGGTCTGGTCTCGCCTCTGTTCCTTTGTCGGTGTGGGCCTCAGTCACTGTGGTGGCGGCCGATAGGCAAGGCGTTGTCTGGTCTCGCCTCTGTACCTTTGGTCGGCGTGGGCTCAGTCACTGTGGTGGCGGCCATAGGCAAGTGCGTTGGTCTGTGGGCTCGCCTCGTTCCTTTGGTCGGCGTTGTGCTCAGTCACTGTGGTGGCAGGCCGATAGGCAAAGGCGTTGTTCGGTTCGCCTCTGTTCTTGGTCGGCGTGGGCTCAGTCACTGTGGTGGCAGGCCGATGCAATGGCGTTGGTCTGGTCTCGCCTCTGTTCGTTTGTGTCGGCGTGGCTCAGTCACTGTGGTGGCGGGCCGATAGGCAAGGGTTGGTCCTGGTCTCGTCCTCTGTTCCTTTGGTCGGCGTGGCTCAGTCACTGTGGTGGTGGGCCGATAGGCAGGGTCTTGGTCTGTTCTCGCTCTGTTCCTTTGGTGGCGTGGCTCAGTCCACTGTGGCGGGCCGATAGGCAAGGGCTTGGTCTGGTCTCGCCTCTGTTCCTTTGTTCGCCGTGGGCTCAGTCACTGTGGTGGTGGGCCGATAGGCAAGGCGTTGGTCTGTCTCGCCTCTGTTCCTTTGGTCGGCGTGGGCTCAGTCACTGTGTGGCGGGCCGATATGTCAAGGGCGTTGTCTGGTCTCGCCTCTGTTCCTTTGGTCGCGTGGGCTCTGTCCTGTAGTGGCTGTGGCCGATAATGCAGTTGAGGCGTTTCGTCTCGTCCTCTGTTCCTTTGGTCGGCGGTCGAGGCTACATTGTCGTCAGTAAGTGGCCTCGTGGCCGATTCATCCAAACTGCGTCGTTTAGCGCATGCCCTGTGTCGTCGTACTTATGTTTCAGTTAGTTGCTGTATGGAGGCATAAGCAAATACTTGTCGTTCAAGTAAACTGCCCTTCGTTAGTGGCCCATTTCAACCAAACTGCGTCGTTTGAAGCGCATGCCCGTTGTGTGCGACGTACTTAGTTTCAGTTAGATTGCTGTCATGGAAGGCGAGATACAGACGAAAAAGTACTTTGTCGTTCAAGTAAAGTGCCCCTCGTTAGTGGCGATTTCAACCAAACTGCGTCGTTTGAAGCGCATGCCCGTTGTGTGCGACGTACTTAGTTGCAGTTAGTTTGCTGTCATGGAAGCGAGATACAGGCGAAAAATTACTTTGTCGTTCAAGATAAGTGCCCTTCGTTAGTGGCCGATTTCAACCAAACTGCGTCGTTTGAAGCGCATGCGCGTTGTTTGCGACGTACTAGTTTCAGTTAGATTGTGTCATGAAGGCGAGATACAGACGAAAATGTACTTTGTCCGTTCAAGTAAAGTGCCCTCATTAGTGCCGATTTCAGCCAATTTGCGTCGTTTAAGCGCATATTGCCTTGTTGCGACGTCTAGTTTCAGTTAGATTTCTGCCATGGAAGCTGAGATACCAGTACTCAAAAAGTTCTTGCCTTCATATAGTGCACCTGTAGGCCAATTTTAACCAAACTATCGTTGTTGAACGCATTGTCTCTGTTATTTGCGAGAACTAGTTTTACAGCATTTTAAATTGCTGTCAGAGGCGAGATACAGACGAAAAAGTACTTTCTCCTTCCCTACTTCATTGCAACAGCTTGTTATTTCTCAACGAACAATAACTATACAGTTTTGTTTGACCTTGGTCTAGGGTTTACAAATTTCTAATTTTCTGGCCATCAGCAAATGCTTTACATACCAAGTTACTCCATAACAGTGTTCTGGCCTTCACATATCAGCACCTATGGAATTCCTTAACATAATAGTTGTTACGTCATTTCTCCATACATTACAAACCTAATTTCTAACAGCATTTTCTAAATTTGACAAGTGGTCAGCGTTCCCAAAATTCACTACATTACAGAGACTAATAGCTACTGTGGAGACCAAATAAACTGCACTTTATTATTGACCGATTTGAAACAAACTTGTACTGAATGTAGTGTATGCGCCTACAGTGCGAGGTATGAATTCTCAGTTACATCCCTCCAATGGAAGACAAGATACAAATAAAAAAGTACTTTGTTCACCAAGTAAAGTGCCTTTCTTTGTTGACCAATTTCAACCTTGCACATTTTGTAGCACATGAGGAGACAGTGCGAGGTATGAAATCTCGGTTACATCCCTCCAACTAAAGGCGAGAATCAGACAACAAAATACTTAGGGATCCAAGTAAATTCCCCTTCATTATTGAACGATTTCATCGAAACTTGCACAGTATGTAGAGCATGGACATGCATTGCGTGGTAGGACATCTCATTTGGAAACCTGTAATGGAAGGCGAGATACAGACAAGAAAGTACTTTGGTGTCCAAGTAAAGTGCCCTTTATTATATAACATTTTCAACCAACCTTCACTGCATGTAATGCATGCGCTTAGAATGCGAAATGTGTAGTCTCAGTTACATTCTTCCTAAGGAAGGCGACGTACAGAGGAAATTAATCAGCTGTACACAGTAGACCAAGGATCCACCATGAAAGATCGCCTACTATTTAACCATCTTTTATACATTTTATGTTTTCTAACATGTACTTATATTGTTAGTTTTGTTTGTGTAATTCATACTCTCACAATGTTCCCTGATTATGATGCCAGGAGGGGATCGAAACATGTTTAACTAGTTTTACTTAATATTATTTTCACCGTGCATGTATACTAATGTTTAACTAGCTTATCGAGATTGCAAAATCATCATCATTCTCCAAAGGCTAAGCCTTGTCGCTGCAACCATAGATGTCTGTCTTGTGCCAGTCTCTTCATTTCGACGTAGGAGCTGCAAAAGAGTTCCTTCATCAGATTCTTGATGTAAGAGAGCCTTGGTCGTCCTCTACTTTCCTTCCCCAACACTCTACCTTCCATGATGTTGGTAACAAAACCATTATGTCTCAACAAATATCAAATGAGTTTGACTTTCCTCATTCCTACCACTCTTAATATTGTTCTCTTTTCATTGATTTCCTTCAGCACTTCTTCGTTGCTTTATCTATCCATCCAACTAGTTCTATTAACTCTTCTCCACAACCACATTTCAGCTGCTTCCAGCCTCTTTTTCTCTTGCCTTCCCAACGTCCATGTTTCACTTCCATATGTCATGACACTCCACACATATGCTTTTATAAACTTCTTCCTTGTTTCAAGGCTTAGATTCTTGTTCATGATGAGACTTTTCTTATATTGGAATGCCAACTTTGCAATGGCTATCCTTTTCTTTACCTCGTTTATACATCTATTTCCATTGGTAACTATACTTCCAAGGTAGCAAAATTCTTGTACTTCTTTTACTTTGTCAATCCTTATTCTTCCTTGCGCAGTTCTTCCCTATAATAATATAATATCTAATAATATAATAATCTATAATAATATATATAATCTATATATCTATAATAATATAATATCTAAAAAAATAATAAGAGTGCATTTGTTGGTTGAGTGTTGTGTGTTGTTCAGTGACAATGCACGGTATGAAGAATATAAAAACAATAAATGTTCTCAAGTGATACACATAAATTTAAATGCCAGGTTTGTTACAAATTTTATATCGAGCAAACAGGTAAACCATTAAAAGGGTGTAGAATGAACACCTTAGAAAATTTCCATACACAATTATATAAATGCAGTGATATAATTATCGAGCAGCCATGGCATGCGTTCTACTGCCAGTTGTGGTGCTGACTATGTTCATAGAAGCTGAACGGGTTTCTAAGTATCAATTCCGGGAATAAACAGACGAAAGCTACATTCAGTGCTATGTGGCTCAGAACAGGGCTCTGAAGCACCTTCCGCAGCGTGCTGTCTCTCTCCTCGCCGCGACATTCAACGCGGCTCTTCTAGCGCAGTACTTCCCGTCAGTATGGAGTCATGCCCGCATTGTCTCCATACTGAAACCTGGGGAGGACCCAGCGCTACCCTCTTCATATCGTACCATAAGTCTTCTGGACACCATTGGCAAGTGAATTAAGCGGGCGCGGGCTTCTGCGAGATGAGCAGTTTGGATTATGACCCAACCATAGCACCACTCTCCAGCTAGCCCGCGTTGTCGAAAGGGTGACCAGAAACATTGACGAGAAGCGGCTAACAGGCGCAGTCTTTCTCGACATGGCTAAGGCCTTCGACACCATTTGGGTCGATGGTCTCCTCTTCAAGCTAACGGCCCTTAACTTCCCCTCCTATCTGGTTAAAAACATATCCTCTTACCTTCACAACATGACGTTCGAGGCGTCCTTCCAAACGGCCACATCCACCCGTCGTGGCATGCGAGCTGCCGTAGCACAGGAGGGACGAATCTCTCCTGTCTTGTTCAGTCTGTATGTCAATGACATGCCCGTTCCATCCCGCCACGTCGAGCTGGCATTGTACGCGGATGACACGGCAATCATTGCCACGTCCCGCAGCCCGGCGCTGCTTGTTAGCTACTTAGAAACATACCTCAGTGACCTAGAGAGGTGGCTGGCAGTATGGAGGATCACCATCAATGTCTCCAATAGCAATGCTATGCTCTTCGCGAAGGCAGGGTGGCGGTTCCCCAAGCCTCGACCGGTGCAGCTCCTAGGGGAGCCAATCCAATGGGTCGACACAGCCCGTTGTCTGGGAGTTTTCCTTGATACACGGATGACCTGGTCGCCTCATATCGTCCAAGTCAGGAAGAAAGCTGCCCGACGACTGGGTCTGCTTAGCTCTCTCCTTCACAGAAGAAGCGGTTTGTCCATCAGGAACGGAGTTCTGCTGTATAAGCAGCTCATACGGCCCATGATGGACTATGCGTGCCCCATTTGGAGGTCCGCTGCCTGCAGCCACCTCAGAAAGCTGCAGGTTATTCAATCCAAGTGTCTTCGCATTGCTACTGGTGCACCTTGGTACATCAGTAAGGTGAAAATTCACAAGGGTTTGGGAGTTCCTTTCTTTGCTGAACTCATCAGAGCCCTCACCAAGAGTTACGACTCAAAGTTAGTTGGTGTGGGGAACCCCTTAGTTCAGCAACTCGGCAGATATTTACGCTGACCGAGGGCTGACCCAAGTCGCCTAGCGCGAAAGCTACGGGGACAGGCCAGCAGAAACGTCGAGGCCCACAATGATGGCCAAATCGACACCGAATCGTGACTAGCACCTATTAACTAGGCGCTTTTCGAATACCCTGAGGTTTTTCCGTGATTTTCCTCAGTTGTAAGGTGAATGCCAGGGTATAATAAAAAGTCGGGGCACGGCCCGCACTCCCCCCCCCCCCCCCCCCCCCCCCCAACGGTACGGCTAAATTACTCGTGTGTAGGTTTTAGATCCCGCGCGAATTTAATTGTGAAAATGCCACTCTGGGTTCAAATCCCAGGGAGCCATCCAACCAAAGTATTCCCCCCACTACAAAGTCTATACGCTCTTAGAGCCGCAGCCTTCGGTATGCCAGGTCCCGACCTAATCGAGACCATAAATCGTTAGCGTAAGCAAAATCCTCAGTTATAGAATAAATAGTCTGTTATCGAGCCCAGCAATGCGGTAAAACGCAGGAATGGCTAAACAGAACCAGGGAAGTCGACTTGCGCTCCGCGCAAGTCTCCGCCCTTAGTTAGCACTTTGCTTGGCAACGCTTCATTGGTAGGTGGTGAGCTGCGGAGGAGTAAAAACGAGCCCAGAGACCAAACCTAGCGAAGGAGCAATAGCGCCTTAAAGAAGATACGAGTGAGGAAGGAGAGCTCGCCAGCGTGCTGCCTCTATTCCACTAGGAAGCGGAGCAGCGTCAAAGGAGTGGCCTTAGCCACGTTGAGAAAGACTGTGCCTGTTAGCAGCTTCTCGCCAAAGTTTCTGGTCACCCTTCGACAAGGAGGGCTAACTGGAGAGTGGTGCTATGATTGGGTCTGAATCCAAACTGCTCATCTCGCAGAAGCCCGCGCTCGCTTACTTCACTTAATACCCTACTAAGTAGGATCTTGTCAAACAAGTAGGATAAAGCAACGGGAGAATCAGGGCCAGGGCTGTGTGGAAATCACTGGCCCTGGAAAGGGTAATTTTGTAAGAACAGATGTCAAGGGGGTTTTGAAGTGTAGGGGGAAGGAAAATGAGTAATTGGCATCTACCTATACAGACCTTTTAAGGGCCACTGGTTCTTTTTGGTTCAGTCATATCCCAGTCCTGTTCCTACCTCAGCTACATTTGTACCAAATTTCCACACACACAGCTCACTCCTCTACCTTGAAGATGCAGGCATTCCTCCAAAATCTTGGTACCATCAACCAACTTAAATTGTATCACATCCCAGAAGATGGTATTTCAGATACCACTGTGTGAAACCCAGATTTCACTTGGAGTTGGGTGGGTTATTGGATATGGCTGGTACACAGCACACTACACAAAGGCACTTCATAAAAAGAGTTATCATATTTGACCATAAATAAAGATGAGGATTTTTCTTCCAGTTCATTATCCAAAAACTAGGAGGTGGCCTTACAATCGTGCACAAAGTTAAAGACGTTCTGTTGAGGTATTTTCCCGAAAATTTAAAATTGTGAAGGAGGGATCATCTTATATGCAAAGTTCTCTTATATTCAGGTAAATACAGTACTATATTCAGTATATCCTGTCTTTGCTATTTCAACTTTTGCCTTTGATATGACAATGTAACAACTCAAAACATAACTTAAGAACTACATTTTCATATCAATGTTATCCCAGTTAATAAAAATCAAGTATACGATTACAATTCTGGATTTCAAAGTTAACCATTCTTCTCTGTTCCTGATGAAGTTCACAGTGCACAAAGCATATACTGATGTTCCACTCCAGTATATGCTTTGGAATCTAGTAAGTGCTCATTCCCATCAAATTTTTACATCTCTCCACAAAATATTTCTAAATGAAATTAAAACTTACAGTTAATCTTATATTATACATCCAAATGTGACCAGAATACAACACAAATTTATAGAAGTGCCTTAGGTTCATGTACTTGCCAAACATTTCGTACCATATCAATATAAAGGAAACTCATCAACTGTATTGAGGGTCATCTTGAACACACTGTATAATTATGTACACATATGAAATCAATAGACTTACTGTTACACATCATTCAATATTTCCATCTCTCTGAAGCATCACTGTACATTTTGTTCAATGTTTCTAATTTTCTGAAGCATCACTATACATTTTTTTTCAATGTTTACAACTTTCTGAATCATCATTACACATTGCAAGCCTCTGAAGCATTCTGCTTCCACATCCAAATTTGTTTTATGTACGTATTATCTTCATCCTCACTTCAATACAAATTTTCTGTAACATAAAACTAAAAGTGAAACGGTGTCTATTTTCAATCATTCAAAAATGTCAACTAACACATTATAAGCTTTATATAAACACCTAATACATTTTCTAACAGCATACTGTAAAATCTAACAGGAAATATTAATATCTTGACATTCAGTTTTGACACATGCAATAACCAACCAAGGCTTGTGACTGACTGTGTAATAGCTGCTTTAAAAATTCTATTTCTGCTAAAATTAAATAAACTGTTACAAATACTACAAAATTAGAATACTTGTCTGATAAAATTTCTACGAACTACCAGCACAGTTTCATGCAATGCACTTATCCAGATCTGTTCTTATTTTAATCCTGTAATTATCTCAAGTTCTTTTATTATATATCCTCAAAATTTAAATGTCAGTAGTGAAAAGTGTACTTCTTTGCTGTGTAGCTATTTCAAAATTGGTACATTTTTAAAGTATGCAGCATACAAGCCAATGCCAAATTATCCTAAATACTTTTCAGTCTTTCATTCTGTATCACATATATTCATCAAAGTAGTTTTTCTTTCATAATCTGCGATTGTCTTCTGCAAAACTATCATGTGCATTACCTACCCAACACAAAAAGTACAAAACCGTTTCTTGCAATAGCAACAAAAACAGAAGATATCTTGTTATAATAATGAAATCTGGAAGTGTCAGCACATTAAGTAACATTTAACAGTTTCTGTAAATGATGCAAGAGTTGGTACATTATCCACACTAATGCTACTAAAACTTAAATGTTGTAATGATGATGTTCATGACAGCAAATTGCATACTCTTACAAATTAGAAAATTACAATCACAGAACTTTCCAATATAAATTTTAAAACAGACACACTGGTTCATAACTTGGTTTTTATGATCCTGGATTAGGAAAAAGTTGTACTGTCCAAACATTTTCAGAGCTCTTAGTCAGTATAAGGTTATACAGAGTAAACATAGTCATAAAATAACTTTAAAGGATTCTGATGGTGGTATATTGTAATAACCTGTCCAATGTTTTGTACATTGTTCATCAACTAGGTTTATTAAAAATATGCCATTTCAGAAACTGGATCTGTCTCCACTTTCAAGTGGGCAGGAGAGATGGGGGATCCTACCAGTGGTCTATCACTGGATCGAGTGTAGCTCTACATAATGGAGATGGTTGGAAGTTGTTGTAAAGGATCTACAGGAGATGAAGGTTAAAATATGGCAACAGAAGGCAGTGGACAGAGAAGAATGGGCATCTGTAATTAAGGAGACCAAGGCCATAGAGCCAAGAAGTAAGTTAAGTACATAATTAATTAAGTGGGTGGGTGGGAAGGTAGGTAGGCAGGCAGGGAGGAAGGTAGGCAGGTAGGTAGGTACATGCAAAATATAAATTTAAAATTGGAGGAAAATCTGAAATTGCTGACTTATGATACCTGTACTGCAACTACTGCCAGGTTCATGAAAATAAAGTGCAACTTGCAGCTTTAAGTCATGTCAGGTAAGTGTCTTCAAAGCCTTTATAACTGAGATTCAGTCAACACCAGCTATACAAGCCTTTGCGCAGGATCACTTAATTAATTACAAATATCAATTCACTTTTGATTTAGCAGAATATGTACATGCTAACAGGCTTCAACTAAGTATTTCAGCACAGCAACAATGCCATAAACTTTATCTGTTAAGCAACTTTGATGGGATGAAGCCTTCTCAGTCAATCAGCCTTGTCAAAATCAAAGGTGTGTCCATCTTTTCGGAAACTGTCAGTTACCATTATATCCTAAGGATAGCAAGAGTGACAGTTCCTCAAACACTGCAAATTCACTGCATTCTAACATGCCCGATGGCCCAATAAGACTTCAATGCATATACTTGCCATGAAAACTTCATATCTTATAGCTGCATGTAGCCACCAGGACTGACTGACTGACTGACTGACTGACTGACTGACTGACCATTTGCACACCTGCAGTAAAATTCCAAGCAGAGATCATTGAAGGTTATTTCATTATGGAATTTACATAAAAGGAACTACTTTATCACATTGTGTTCCCTTTGTGTATAGGCTTCAACATCAAATGTGACATTATAAATGCACTTCATCCATATGTGGCTGCAAATTATGAGTACAGTTCTTCCATCCACTGTGTGTATACATCAACTGATTTTCAAAATGTTAAGAATCCTGTATTACAACCATTAAGCAATGCTGGCTGATCAAACAGTATCATTAAATAATCAACCATTACATAAAAATTTGTGGTAAAAACATTTATTTCCATAATTCCCAGAAATCACATCATTTTCACAGTTAATCTGATTATTTACTTTATAATTTAGTAAAATGCTTGATTAAAAGTGTTTCCACATCACATTGCATCAGAGGCCTGAAAATAATGCAAAATGAAACAAACCCAACATAATTTCAAATGTCTAATGTGCCTGCATAGTGATGCATGGTGCAGAATACAGAGAGTATCTTTAATCATGTCCCGGAGTGTAAGAAAACTAAAGCTACCTTTGTTAAGGTAAAACTATCGGGACTTCCTTCATCTTATAAGTGCTTGAATGCGAGACAGGAGCTCAGTCATGTATTATGAGTCATATATAGCAAGTGAGCAGTGTGTGTAAAAAATGTATTCTGTCTAACAAAGTGTTCATTTGCAGTAATTTTGCAAAGTATACATCATGGGAAAAAAGTTGCAAGAAGTCCTGCAAAAAATATCCCATATCAATAGTGGCACGTAAAAGAACAATATACAGAATAGTAGAAGAATTTCAGACTACAGGTTCAGAGCTTGATACAAAGACAACATGAAAACTTCATGTTTTAACACAGCTCAAAGGGCAACAAAACCACAGAACTGCCCTCTACACAAGGAAACAAGAAGCTGGTATTGCAGGTAGTATGAAGAATTGGTAGCCAATGGATTTCTTGATCTGTAATTCACATTCTTCTAAAATGAGGCATGGTTTAAATTAAATGAGGATGTGAACAACCAGAATAACAGACATTGGCATTCTAAAAATTAACATGCGGTTTATGAGGTTTTTTACATAACCTTAAAGTTGGCATCTGTTGTGTAGTCCAGGCCCATGGTTTCTGAAGAAACAACAATTACCTCTCAGATTGTGGCATCCTAGATCTCCAGATTTGTATCCATGTGATTATTATTTGTGAGGGACACCGAAAGATAGAGTTTATGTGAACAATCCACATTCTTTGCTACAACTGTAAGGTAATGCTGCATTCAAAGAGAAATATCTTTGAAAGGTGTGATGTCTACTTACACACTGGAGGTCAGCACTTTGACATTCTTCTATGAAGTGAGGTAAGTTAAACTGCAGGGGAAACGCAGGCTCTAAATTCGTAGCAGATACAGGCTTCCTATGTTATAAAGGTCCCACCACAGCCTTCATGCTCAGGGACATAATTAAAGATACATTCTATACACTACAGTACAAGCATTTGCTTAAAATGTAAGCAGGCTTATTATTGCTGAAAAACATGCAAGACAAACCATGTATTTCTTCTCAGCTTCCATCCAACAAATCATACAAATATTGCTATTAAAATTCAACCCATTTGGTTCATGCTAAATGTGACTAGCCTCACCAACACCATGACACTGCAGGACAACCTGTAAAAGAACTCCTGCAAGTAACAGTCATACACTCACATCCCTCAGAAACCTGTATTTATTTGCGCAAAGTCCATTGTAACTAAGGGTGGACTACTGTAAAAAATAACACAAGGATAAACACAATTTTCAATACCCTCAATCTCTCTCTGTCTCACACACACACACACACACACACACACTCACTCACTCACTCACTCATTGGCATAAAGTTTCCTTCAAAACTTTTGTCAATAAGAAACACTGAGCATAAAGCAGTCAACATCATTACAAACATGGCTGCAAAAAGTCATCCATTGCACATATTTGTCGTCCAAAGTGGTGTATAAGTTAATCAATCAGGCCTCCAAACTAAATATATTTCTTGAAGTTTTTATATTGTTATAAGAGTTCTATATTTTGATTTGGAAGACCCATATTTGAAGTTTGTCCTCTTTCCAACATAACCAAACCAACACACACATCACCATAAGACATCCTGATGACGATGATGCAGAATTAACACACGCGAAAAAGCGTCAGAAGTACTCCCACTTGCCAAGAATGGCATCTTTGATGGCATCAACATACTGTGCTGGAACCCAGTACACCCAGTACCTGGATGCTTCTGTAGGTCCAAGTTGGATTCCCTACAAAGAAATTAACAACCCTGCACTACTGAGAACTGAATGTTATTACTCACATGAGACCAATGACAGCATAAATATGCTTACTGACTGCATCACATTAAGCAATATCTTGTCCAGTCCAATTATTTTATTTTTGTATTCTGTTACATTTAGATTAATACCGCAAAAAATTAATTCCTCCTACATTAAAAAATGTTCAAGAATTCCAAAGTCTTGTTCATTGTTTTACCCAAATGTAAAAATTTCACATTTCTTTTCCACTCATATCAGTCACATTACTTTCATTCCTGCCATCTAGGAACACTAACGGAATTAAAATATAAGCAGCAGAAATTAATGGTAGGCTGCAGAATATATCATACATGACATGAAGAAGGAAAAGAAAGAGAGAAGAGTTTTATTTAACAATGCTGTCAGTTGCTAAGAATACACAGTGTCAATAGGAGATAAATGAAATATTAGTAGAGAGTATTTGTGGAATGATAGTGACAGGGGAAAAAAACTGAAGTACTTGGATAAAACCTATCCCAGTGTCACTTTGTCCATCACAACTCCCACAATGAATAGAAAACAGAAGGGCGGGCACCGCAGTGACCCGCGCACTTCGACCGTTATCGATCTTTTGTGCAACCCTTTCGCTCATTTATTCAGCAGTCCCACAACTTGACCAAAGCGCCGTATCTTCCTGACAGAGATGTCTTCAAAGTGACCTGGTTTCATAAAATGACGACCCAGGTGTGTGAATCTTAATGTGGCCAAGTCACAAAGAACGTGTGAGGTCATTTCAGATGCCTGCTTGCACCTATCACACCCAGGACTGTTTACCAGCCCCAGTTTAAATAGGTGTCCTTTTAAATGACAGTGTCCTGTTAGCAACCCTGTCATTATTCTTAGCTGATTTCTGCTCAGACTGAGCAATTCCCCAGCTTTTTTGGTAGAGGGTTTTTAAGAAAGCCTTTAGCCTGCCTTTGTCCACATATGGACTGCCAATGCTCCTCATGTTTCCTACTTGTCCAGTCCCTAACACCCCCTGGCAACCTTTGCAGATATACCAAGTGCAGGCTCAGGTCCTATGAGTGGATGTGAGGAGCCTTGTCTCGCTAATTGATCAGCTATTTCATTTCCATCAATTCCCATGTGTCCCAGTACCCATACCAGTTGGATCCTGTTATGTTCTGCCAGTTTCACCGGGGCTTGATGGCAATCCCAGACTAACTTGGAATTTATCTGTAAGATGTCAAGGGCCTTGATGGCTGCCTGATTGTTCAGAAGTATATAGATGTTCCTACCTGTGTAGTTCTATATTCTCCATTATACAAGCCTTAATGGAGTATATTTCAGCCTGGAATACTGTGGTGTGGCAGCCAAAACTCAAGCTGTGCCCCTTCTCGAGCCCCATCTACACACCCCAGCACCACTGCCTTTATTGGTCTTGGACCCATCTGTGTACCAGACCAGGCCCCCATTGTTCTCTGGGTTGACCTGTTCTGCCACTCACACTTGTCAGGGAACTTGACCGTGAATGGCTTGTGGTACGCATATACTAGTATGTGACCCATCCTGTCAGACCTCATCTGTAAGATGGGTTCGTGCTCCATATCTCAAGATTTTTTGGTGTGACCGAAGTCAATGGATTTAGGTCTTCACTGTTGGGTACACATTAGTCTGTAGATCCCTGCCTGGGCCTCTGCCTCAATCATCATATAAAGAGGAGGAAGTCCCACGAGGACCTCCATTGCAGCTGTTGGGGTCGTCTTCATCGCCCCTGTTATTGCCAGACAGACTAATCTCTGTAACTTACTGAGCTCTGTCCTGTTGACATTGTATCTGACCCTCGGCCACCAAACTGTGGAGCTGTAGGTCAATATGGGTCTGATCACCATGGAGTAGATCCAAGGTTTCTTTTCCCCAGCAGATCCTGGAATACGAACTCTGTATAGTTCCCTCATGGTCTCTTTTCCAGATAATGTATATTGGCTGTCAGGTAGTTTAACAGAATCCACCCTGTTGGCCGACTGGCCATGATCCTCATGAGTCTGGCCCTGTCAGGTACATCCTCGTTCTCCCGGCAGTAGTCCCTCCAAGAGGACCATTTGGCCTTCTAATCTCTTTGTTGTAACAGGTTAGGGCCACCTTATGTAATTCCCAGTCACCTGTCCTTTCAGCTTGATTAAAAAGCCACCTTGTTGAAGCTTTAAGGCAGCTCAACTGTTTTTTCCACCAGGGAACCGCCCTTGATGAGAGAGCCACTCTGGCTGGACAGTTTTGGTGGTAGGATGAGAGGATGGCCTGTTGCAACATGTCAACAGCCAGCTCTACATCCTGCACCGAGTGTATATCTCTTAGTACAACCCCTAGATTTGCCTCTAGGTCTTTCCGATAGGATTCCCGATTGGTTCTCTTGGGGTTGCGATATGTGAGCCTGGTAACTTCCAGGTCACCCACTTGAAAGACTATGTACCTGTGTCTGACAAAGAGATCTCATCAGATACATGCCAATTAGTCACTAGGTCCCCTATCTTGTCAGTCCCTAGTATCAAGTCTATAACCTCCTTTCCATTATAATTAGCAAAGTAGGCTCATTATCTTTATTAGGAATATTAAGAGCTGTGCTAACCAAACATTCCATTAAGCATTCTCTTCACGGATTGATGTCCATGCTCCGCCACATGTGGTGTGCACTGGCATCACACCAAACGATGAGCTGCAATTTATTCTTACTGCAGTAGTCAGTAACTTCCCTTAACCCCTTTCACAGGGATGGTTCACCTGAATCATAGAGGAGGTATGCCAAGGTAACAATAAGTTCCCTCTTGCTCCCTCCTTTAGTGTAAGTCATCCTCACCGTCATCACATCCCTAGAACAGAGCTCCGACAGCAGAAAGGCATGAACTCTGTTCCTGACAAAAATGCAGGATCTAGGAGCAATACTGGGTCCAGCAAAAAACAGTTTCCCCTTTTTTTGCATAATCCCCTTATTTGGTCCCTATAAACCCAGGGTTCCTGAATAAGTACTATATCTATCTCCCCTATAGCAAGTTTTTGGCACAGGAGTGCCATCGCAGCCTTGTTATGGTGCAGATTAATTTGAATAGAATTACATTTTTTGGAACATCTTGTGGCCCATTTGTCCTAGACTTCGGTTAAATGCTCAACGTACCAAGGTTTGCTGGAAAGACTGGCTGGCCCCCTGTTGAGCAAACCTAGGCAGGTACTGCTGTACCACAGGTTTCAGTTCATGTTTTCGCTATAAGAGTCCCACGAGTAACTGGGAAATAATAGTCACCACCTGCAGAGCCCCCCTTAGGGGTGGCAGGCATAAATATAACGGGGAGCTGCCTGGTGTCTCGAGGGAATCATTAGCAGCAATGCTACCACCACCCCGGTGCCATGCAGCCCTCAACATGATGCCTCACACCTTGGCTTGGGTGGAACATTGCCCGTTAGCTGCCTACAGACATCACGCCCCTCCGTGACAGGGACACCAGATGTTTGTTTTTGGAGGGGTCTCAAACACAGGCCTCCAACTGTGACAGGCCAGCCACTAACCACCTCAGCCACAACAAGGTCAGAGAGAGGGAGGAAGGAGCTCAAAGAATGTCAGAAACAGCTCACAAGAGAAAGTCTCAAGAGCAGAACCCGTCACACCATATTCACCTGAACATAAGATGACCTCCCTTCACAATCTTCATTTTATCAGGAATCTGCCTACTACACAGAACATGCTTAATTTTGTGCAGGATTATAAGGCAACCATGCATTCTCCAAATGATGAATTAGGAAAAAATTCTTGTCTTATATTTGGGTAAACAATGACACAGGAAGCATTCAAAGATAAATCATGGCAATTCTTTATTCTGAAGATCTGTTACTTCAATCACAGAGAGAAGAAAATAAAAAAATTTGACAATATATTGACCTTGTGGAGGACAGAATTAAACACATTCATCAAACCCCTAACAAACTTCACTTTATAAATATAATACATACATTACTCAGCATGCTGGGAAACAGACTTCAAACTAATTATACAGAAAAGAGCAAGTCATTAATCCTGTAAACCCAAAAACCAAACTGTTTACCAATGTTAAAACAAGGGGATTCATAATTATGATGCTAAAAATGAAGAAATATGTTGGAAGACCTTTGAGTGGATGGGAGAATAACATTCAAATGGATCTCACAGAAACAGGATGGGCATGGATTGGATTAATCTGGCTCAGAAAAAGATCCAAAGTAGGTCCTTTTGAACACAGTAATTTACTATCACATCCCAGTTCCATAAAAATCCTATGAATGTCTTCACTAGCTGAGAAATTATTAGCTTCTCAACACAGACCTTGATCCATGGAATTAACCCTCTGGCACTGAACGACTAGCTCAGTTAATGCGCAGAGTGAGCCTGAGAAAACCAAACATCACCTAATGCTATTTGCCATGAACATGCGAAGTAATAGGCAGCCATTTAAGTTCGCCGTCTTTTGCAAATCAAACTGGGCATTTAATTCCGAGCTAAAGGGTTAATTAATGGGGCCAGAGCTCTCTTGTACACAAGTCACTTATCTGTAACTACGATTTTAAGATAATGGTCATATACAAACACCCTTAACACCATCACACAATATGTTATACAAATAACATATGATTACCAACCTGCCTTTATTGCTGTTCTCAGTATTGAAGGTGGGTTAGCAATCATACTCTCATGATGTGTAAGCATGTTTGTTTATGTTACGTTACATATTCCTAACAAAAGTACAGGATATGAAGAGACCAATCAAACTACATCCACAGTAATTTGGACAAAGTGGAACTGCACAAAAATGTGTTTTGTTTCAAGTTTCACTGAAGTTCAGCAAACATATGTGCCACGCCATGGCTCAGATGGTTAGTTGGTAGCCTGTCATCACAAAGGCCCGGGATCAATTCCAGGTCATCCCACATGGGATTTGTGGTGGATAAACTGGCACTAGACCATGTTTACCTCTCAGTGATTCAGTCTTCCCCTGTCTGTATGATTCCATCAGTGTTCCATATTCATTCATTCATTCATTCATTCATTCATCTACCACCAGTGTCATATCATCTTAGCAACTGATAAGGCTGTTAAATAACACACACACATACAAAAACAACAATATGCCTTTAACCCAATGAGTAGGAATGTCAGGTGAGGCCCATGACATGTAAAAAACTCCATGCTTGGTAATGTGTTGCCCATACTTGTTCAAATATATCTAGCATTATATTTTTGTTTGTCAGGCAAGATAGCACAGAGATAGCCTTTGTATGTTACCTAACTTGCTGGAGGCATCTGTTTGCTACTGATGTGTCTTTTCTTTGTGTTTATGTCCTTTTACTTGCAAGGAAAGTGGCGAGTTGAAAAAGCGACAGTGCAAATTTAAATGGTCATTCCATATAGAGCAGTGTGCCATTTAAATTCCCACACAAGGAGTCAAAATGTGGTTTCTTTTCATGAAAGTCCACTTGTAAGACTCTCCCACTGGAAATGATGGTGTGAAAGTCTACATGCACAGAAACTAGTAGGTGACATAATTATGCACTTCCCGTGTGGTGGCCGGGAATTAGAATAGCCCTAATGTACCCCATGTGTGTCATAAGAGGCGACCAAAATGGCGACCCAGTGCCTGGAGGTATAACTGGACCACCCTGCGTCCAGGGGACATAAATACGGAGACACTGGAGAAGGAAAACTCATATAAAACCCGGTCCACCAGAGTGGTGGTTAGGCAAGGGGCTAACAACCCCTTCCTGTAAAACATTTAGTTGTTCAGAAGCCCAATGATTCAAGCTGGAACGATTTAAGGAAACAACATTGGAAGTGGAACAGGTTACGAAAACAGAAAACTGACTGGAATTTGGCTACGTGGAATGTTAGAAGTTTGTATAGAGCTGGAGCCATAAGAAACCTAATTCAGGAACTGAAGAAATATAATACAATGATCGCCGCAATACAAGACATAAGATGGCGAGGTAATGAAATTTTTGACTATGATGAATGTACTGTGTGTTACAGTGGCACTAAAGAGCCAAATGTGTTTGGTACTGATTTTTTGGTCCATAGAAAACTCAAGAGCTATATATTAAATTTTGAGCCAGTGGATGGACATATATGCTATTTATGGATGAAAGGCAAATTCTTTAATACTACAATTATCTGTGTGTACATACCAACTGAAGAGAATGATGAAACCATTAAGAATTCACTTTATAATCGACTGGATAGGAATTACCAAAAGATGCCGAAACATGACATTAAAATAATAATAGGAGACATGAATGCTAAAGTAGGTAAAGATTTAATGATACCTAATGTTGGCAAGTTTGTGTCTAATGACAATGGGACAAGACTGGCTGACTTTTCTGTTACCAGAAATTTAGTGATCAGCAGTACTATGTTCCCACACAAAAAAATACACAAGGAAACATGAGTATCTCCTGAAGGTCACACCAGGAATCAGATTGATCATGTAATGATTGATACAAGGCATGCCTCAAATATAACTGATGTTAGAAGCTATAGAGGTACTGACTGTGACTCAGACCACTTTATGGTTAAAATAAAATATAGACCAAAGATAGCAATCATGAACAAGTCCACTGGTGGTAGAAACACCAAGTTTGATACAGAGAAATTTAAAGATGTACCAATTTACAAGGACTACCAGAGTACCATTAAAGACCACACTGACAGACAGAGTGCTTATGATCAAAATGACATTGACCAAAAATGGACATTTATCAAACAGAGTATACATGCAGCTGCATGAGAAATGAAATAAGGAAAAAGATGCTCCAGAGGAAAACTAGAGCCCTTGTGGATGAGTATAAGAAGGCACGAAGGAAAGCAAAAACCATATGCCGTGAAAGAAAGAAACTTTTTGAAGAAAACCTTATTCTGGACTTACAGGAAACCTATGGTAGAAATGAAACTAAGAAATTCTTTGAAAATGTCCGTAATATTAAGAGGATTCCAACCAAGAACAAACTTATGCAGAGATAAAAAAGGTAATCTGGTCACTGGAGAACAACAGGTATTAGAGAGATGGACTGAATATTTTAAGGATCTTCTATGTAACTCTCATGAAGAAATGACCATTGATGGAAAAATATATTATGGACTGAACCATTTATATCTCCACCCACAGCTAATGTGGTATACAATGTTATTAGAAAACTAAAGCTTAACAGAGCTCCAGGTGATGAATGTATAAATGCTGAGCTAATTAAGTATGGAAGTAAATATCTCTGGAAAAATATACTTGACTTGATTTTGGAAATATGGAATAAAGAAGTTATGCCAGCAGACTGGAAAACAGCTGCCATCTGCCCTATACATAAAAAAGGCAGTAAACTGGAGTGTAACAACTATCCAGGTATCTCCCTGTTAAATGTCACAAATAAGATTTTTACTAACTTAACTAACTTAACAGTTTATTGGTGAATATCAGTGCGGCTTTCGTAAAGGACGGTCTACTACAGATTACATATTTTCACTGTGTCAAACCATAGAAACATTGTATGAACATAATACACAACTACATCAGTTACATGTTGACTTTAAACAAGCGTTTGATAGCATCAGTCGACCATGCATTTTTGAAGCCATAAAAGGATTTGGAATTCCAGCCAAACTAATTAATCTTACCAAGATGACTCTCTCTGAAACACTTAATAAAATTAAAATACAGAATAAATTATCAGAATGTTTTATCACTAACCATGGCATTAGACAGGGGGGACTCACTGTCACACTACTGTTTAACATCGGCTTGGAGAAAGTTATGAGAGAAATAATAATCAACCCTGGTGGGACAATTTTTAATAGATCCAAACAATATATGGCATATGCTGATGATATAGTAATAATTGCTCAAAATACTGAAGCTTTAAATGAAGTTGTTTCCCAGATGCAGCCAGCAGCAAAAGAAGCCAGACTGATAATTAACAGAACAAAAACAAAATGCATGGAAAGCAGCCAGAATAGAACTAATGGGTTAAGTAATATCACGCTAAATGGACAACCCTATGAAGGGATTTCAAGTTTTAAATATTTAGGCTCTATTGTTGCATATAACAATGATGTTATGGTTGACATAAAAGAAAAAATTGCAGCTGGAAACCACTGTCTCCATGCTCTGGACAATGTTTTAAAGGCAAGATACATTGGAAAACAAATTAAAGTAAGAATATATTAAACTATCATTAAACCAGTCGTCACTTATGGCAGTGAAGTTTGGACGATTACTGACAAAATAGCTTCTATTCTGATGACTTGGGAAAGGAAAATACTAAGGAAAATTTATGGTCCCAAGTGCGAAAATGGAGTTTGGCGAATTAGAAGTAACTTTGAACTCCAAAATATATACAAGGACACTAATCTTATATCGGACATTAAAACTAGAAGATTGTAGTGGCTGGGCCATGCGGTTCGAATGGAGGATTTTAGATTACCAAAGAAGATTTTGAATGCCAAACTGGATAAAAAGTGAAAAATTGGTAGACCTAAATTAAGATGGTTTGATGATGTCCAAACTGATATAAGAACATTAGGAATTAAGAGATGGATGTACAGAGCTCAAGACAGACAATAATGGGCAAGAATCACAAGGGAGGCTAAGGTCAAACTTAAAGGACCATAATGCCATAGAAGAAGAAGAAGAAGATAATAATGCACGCCACTTCTAAAATATATTTACAGACTCTTGCCTACATACCAGATCTTAGATAGCATAGTCTATATAGTGATTAGGCCTACAACCTGCATGTCTAAAGAAATGTAGTTCAATTCCCAACTGAGACAAAGATATTTCTCTTCTCCAAGGCATCCAGAGCAGCCCTTTCCCAGCCTCCTATCCAATCTGCAGTGGGAGCACTTTGTATGGGGATAAGGCAGCCAGGGCTTGAAACAGGCCACTCACAATGGGACCCAGTATGCTTTCCACTCCATATGCCTTCATGGCATGCACAGGGACAACTTTACCTTGTGTAAATACCATTCAGCTAACCAGCTACTCGACAAAGACACCCACTTGTTACTTACCATTATATGATACTCTTCATGTCCTTCTATGGGCTCACTGACCACACCTTTGATTGTGTTCATGGGAATTTTGTCTGTTCGTTCCTTGGTACCAATCCATACCTGATCCTGCTCCATCTTGAATGTGAGACGTACTTTACCTCCAGATTTGTTTAGCATTCCAGAAAGCGGGTAGGGTGGAAGAGAATCCTAGCAAAATATGAAAGAATCATATTAGCATATACATTTAAAATGTCCTGAACAGCAGATCAGTTCACAGAGGGAACATTTTCCAACTCTGGTACCAGCTATCCACAATTAGACATTTCATGGTTTCCTCCACTATTTCTAAGTAGAGAGCATGGCACATTTCATAATAATTCCTTCTGCCTCCATATCAAAACCCACTAACATTGTACCTGGTCATTCCATCAACAATAGTGCAAATCATAAATCAGAGATTCAGAAAGCCTCTACACTACAAGGTTACTATGGCACACACACTATGATTACCAAAATGTTCACAATTACAAATTTCTGTGCCACATGCTTATAACAAAAGCACTAATTCCAAGCTCAAACCTTGCTGTTCTTAATTCCTGGCATGACGTCATCTGGTACACCTTTATCTAGTACTTTCCTGTGTTGCTTCTGTTTGCAAAAGGGCTCCTTGCTTGCAGCAGCTGCCTTCTCATCTTGCAGATCCTGTAACATCACAAGGAATGAAGCTCATTACTCAGTAAGCTTTAACACTCTGACACCAGAATTAAATGCCAGGTGTGATCTGCAGCAGACCAGAATTTAAACAGGGGCTGCATAACAGCGCTGCAAAAGTGCAGACTGAATTACAAAATGTTCAGAGTTTTTACCATCACACTGCACATTACAGATGTATAACGTTCAGCACCAAGGGTTTAATTCACTCACTTTCAAATATCCACAATTATTTTAGGAACTAATTACTACCACCCTTTCTGATCAACCAACTGTAGAACAAAACCTGATATGTAACACAGCATATCATACTGATCAGACACACACTGAGGAACCCAATTTTATGTTCCTCAGTTAAAGATTTCCTTTTATTTAATGTTAAATTTTAATGATCTCAAGTCAATAATCTCAGTACTAAATTTCCTGCATTTAAGATTTCCCTCAGTTTAGAGTTCAAATTTACTAATATTCAAAGAAATATATGGTATGATAGCAATTCATACAAAGAGGGCAAAGTTTCCACTCAATGCTTCGGTCCTGTCAGAGGTATGAAGGCTGATCAAAAACATCCAGGGCAACATTTTTGACAAAGAACTACTAGTAGTACTGAAGTGACAGCAATGTAGGATATTTGGCATCATCTTCTGACACTCCCGATATATAATCACAATCAGTATCTGTTCAGTTGTGACACTATATGTCACATAAACATATTTTCTTATTGGCCCTTACATGTTCTGTTAAAAATAACAGCTACCACATACTTTGTTACTCACTTCTTACATTAGAAATTTGAACACTTCAGCTCAATTCTTCCAGTTTGCACTAATATACTTACACTGTTCTCTCAAATCAACAATAAAGTATTTATACCTGTTTACTAGGTGTAGATACTGCAAGAACATCATCCAATTTGCATCCTACAACCATCACCTTTGCACCTTTTATAACACCCAAATGTATTATAGTGAACTGCTAGTATCATCCAATAATAAATCTAAAACATCTTGGAACATAATCAAGAGTGAAACAGGTAAAGCGACTAGTAAAGTTCATACTCCATCTGGGTTCAAATTAGGCAAAAAAAAAAATATTCACATAAATCAAGCTGCTGAGGCATTTAATAATCTCTTTCTAAATGTTGTTGAAGAACTGAACACTGAACAGGCTAACATTGAGTCAGCCATTTTCTTACTCAATAAATGTTTCCTGATGGTTTTCCTGAAATGATCAATATTTCAATAACTGAAACAGAAATCATTTGTACGATTGCTTCCTTAAAGAATAAGGGTTCATATGGCTATCATGGAATATCCAACAAAATACTAAAAAAATGCAGTGATTTTATCGGTAAACCTCTTGCTTATATTTTTAATACCTCTTTAACTTTAGGTACATTTCCAGACCATTTAAAGTACTCCACTGTCAAACCATTATTCAAAAAAATTATAGATCTCTAATATCTAATCATAGACCTATTTCTTTATTGACTGCATTTTCAAAAATTTTTTAATTATTAATATCTCAAAGAATAAAGCACCATTTAGTAAGTCATAATATACTTGTACCCGAACATTATGGTTTTAGGGAAGGTGTTTCAACAGCTACTGCTACACATAAGCTCACTGAAACTGTTTTTAATGCATGGAATAAGAAAGAATATGTTGCAGGTATATTTTGTGACTTAACTAAAGCATTCGATTGCGTTAACCATGAACTTTTACTTGGTAAATTGCAATTCTATGGAGTAAGAGGTGTGATCCTACATTGGCTTAAATATATTTGACTAACAGGAAACAAGAGAGTTAATCTGGAATTTATTAACACACACTACTATGCTTCTAGTTGAGACAGTGTTAAGTGTGGTGTTCCGCAGGGCTCTGTTTTGGGTCCCTTGCTATTTTATATATATACTAATGATTTTCCATTATTAATTAGGAATTACTCTCATATCATACTGTTTGCTGATGATACTAGTATACTTGTTACATCTAATAATCATACTGAACTAAATCAAAATTTAAATTTTATCCTGCATTATATTTCTAAATGGTTCAAAATAAATCAGTTGGTATTAAATACTACATGTTAAATGTTTATCTTATAAAACTCCAATCTATCCATTACATTTAAGATATGCTGATCAAACTCTTTGTGTAACTGACACTATGAAATTTTCAGGTTTGCATTTGGACAGCCACCTATCATGGAAGTCTCATATAAATGTATTAGTAAAGAAGCTGAGTTTGGTTTGTTATGTTATGAGAAAATTATCTTACATATTAAACATGGATACATTGAGAATAGTTTATTTTGTGCACTTTCAATCACTTATAAATTATGGTATAATTTTTTTGGGGTTCATCATCAACCATGCAGAATGTTTTCTTGATTCAAAAAAGAATTATTAGAATTATGCTAGGTCTAGGTACTACGAGCTCTTGCAGAGGTGGGTTTAAGAAATTAGACATACTAACAGTTCCAAGTTTGTATATTTTTGTATTAATGATGTTTGTTGTTAATAATCCAGACAGCTTCCAGTCTAACTCCTCAATATATTGTATTAGTACGAGACAAAAAAATCAATTACATTTACCATTAGTAAAATTCTCCTGCATAAAAAAAGGTGTCATTTATTTGTCCATAAAAATATTTAATAACTTACCACCAAATATATTGAAACATCATGATGATATAATGGCTTTTAAGTCTGTATTAAGAAAATTCCTCTTAAATAATGCCTTTTACTCAATAGATGAGTTTTATCTATTAATCATGATATTAATTAATATCTGGCTATTATTTTTAACCATGTTATTCTTTTTTACTTTAAATTGTATTTTTGATCTTGTATCTTGTTATGATCTGTATATTGCAATAATCTTGTGATAGGTGAATTTTATATTTTCAATTGTACTTTATGCTATAAATCTTAATTTTTTTTTTGGGTAACTGTCTGCATTTTGTATTGTAAAACTTTGTTTTCATTGCATGTTTTCTATCACAACGAGATTGTAATCACAACCTATATCATTTTCTTTTCCTTTCTTTCCTTTCCTTTTTCTTTCTTTTGTGACCAATTTCATATTCATACCATCTTGAACAGATGATGGATCTAAGAAATGTGTATGTATGTATGTATGTATGTATGTATGTATGTATGTATGTATGTATGTATGTATGTATGTATGTAAATCAACAATAAAGTATTTATACCTGTTTACTAGGTGTAGATACTGCAAGAACATCATCCAATTTGGATCCTACAACCATCACCTTTGCACCTTTTATAACACCCAGCTCTCTCAGAGTGCGTTCATCCTTTGCTAACCCTTTAATCATCACCTTCTGCATTGACTGAGGAACTCCTGCAAAAAACAAATGTTATGCATACAGCCAGAAGACTTGACCCTAATGAAATACTCTTTCAGTATGGAGTCAATTCAAAGAATAAAAGAATATCCTAATTTTGTTTTGATTCAACAGTTTAAAGAAACAGAAAATCCTCCAAATGATAAAAATCATGACATTATGATTTCCTTACATGGCAGTCCTGTACCTACACACTACAGCTTACATCACTGATTCCCAAACTGTTCCATAGTACCTGTTGTTCTGTGGCTACATTTCTGTAATGCAGAATTTAATTACTTATGAAACTTATAGAATTAATTCGTTCAATCAATGATAAATCTAAAGGCTCATTCTGTCTGTAAATTATCTTAAGATTTGTTGGGGCAATGGGAGCATAATTCAATTACATTATTTCATTGTGAATACTAAAATTGTAGTACTGGTCATCCACCTGAAACCATATGCTTTATACACACGTTTGTAAGTTACATTATTGCATCTACGAGTACACAGACACATTTCAGTAACCATCATTTTAACGGCAATATTTTTCACAGGTTAACTAATATAAAATTCAATTACGGGTGTCAGAAACTAATTAATGACCCTCCACATTAGCTGTAAGAAGTCATATAATTCTACCCATCAGTGAATAAAATTTAAGTTGCAAGTACTTACGTCTTCCACATATTTAGGCAAACTGGGCCAATCATTTAACATGCTGTTAATTATACCCACAAACAATCACCATCAGGCAAGAAAGAAAAGTCATTAAAGTACATAACATGAACAAAACTATATCAGAAAATGCACAATAACTTTGTTCTCAGGTTCTAACCAGTTACATATGACATTCATTTTCATTTATTCTTTAGTTTGCTGAATGATTGCTCAGATTACATAGCATTCATTGATAAGGTGATTAGTGAATAGCAAATCAAAACGTCTGTGAAAGAAAGCAGACATGGCCTAATTTTTTAAGTATTCTTCTGAGAATGTATTCATTAAACCAACCAAATGCAAAATATATGAGCATTTGGTTGGTATAATAAATGAATACATTGATCAGAAATGCATAGAATGGACAACTTAAAAAATTATTCTCCTGGCATTTGCCTAAGACTGAACCCCCCCCCCCCCCCCAAAAAAAAAGAAGAAGAAAAAATAATGACAGCTAGCATATGGATCAAAGTTGAAGTGGAGACGTGCTAAATAAGAAGCATGAAGTGTACCCATTTGGTTATTTGTAAATGAACAAACATATCTTGCATGTCATTACACCTTCATTATTAGTATGTACACACAAACAAAATGAAATACCTATTATATCTTGAAGATGTTGCTTAAGTTGGCCAACTGTGCCATCAAGTAGAAAATTTACATCATATTTGTTTTTGTTGTATATCACTTTGAAGTCTACACTTTCTTTTGGTACCTCCACCTCCGCTTTTGTCTGCGTACAAACGTCACTTTCAGCCCCAATGTTCTCAGAATTACACTTATCACTCATGGCATCACTTGTCTCTGGCCCTGAAAAATTTGAAACATAAGCAAAAATAAACAAACACAATAAAGCTTCAATGCACAATTTGCTGTATAATGTACATAAAGTCTGATCCATATTACATCATTAATCATCTTCGGTGCACACAGACAAAGGTATTCACCATACCAATATGTGACCTACCAGTGGCACATGTGACATGCGACAAAACTATACAGTTCTTCTACACCAAATAACAAATATGAGGATACTGTCATAACAAGAGACTGAGACAATGCACTTACAGATTTATTTCTCCTAGTGCCAGAATAAGTTTTATGCAACAACCCTTGTAATATTATGGAATTCTTGGTCTCTGGTTTGTTGGAAGAGATTTACACTTCGTAAGTCAGAAAATTCCTGTACATCCCTTTATATTATACATTTTGTTTTTAGTTCATGTAATGGTACTGTGTCAGCTGCAAATATTATGTTTCACAAGGACATTCTGATTGTCATATCTGTGTGTTTCATTAATTCATATCTAAGTGTTGGCCACCCCACAAATGCCTTTCACAGAACATGAGTAATATGATGTCAGTGGTGATGTTACATGAGGTCTCTAATATGGCTAATTAGGATGACTAAAAAAATCCTTGGTTTCAATAAAATATTGTAAAATTCAAATATTTAGGAATAACACTAACAAATCAAATTTCAGGCATGAATAAATTAAGAATAGACTAAAGTCAGGGAATTCAGTCCACAATATTGTTTCTTCCCATTTTCTACCTAAAAACACAAAGATTAGAAAATACAGAACTATAATTTTGTCTGTTGTTTTATATGGGTGTGAAACCTGGTCTCTCACATTAAGGGAAGAACACAGGCTGAGGCTGTTTGAGAATAAGGTGCTAAGAAAGACATTTGGGTATAACAGGGAGTAAGTAACAGGAGAATGAATAAAACTGCATAATCAGGAGTTTCGTGATTTTTACTCCTCACCCAATGTCATTACAGTGATCAAATCAAGGAGGATGAGATGGGCTGACATTATACCAGGGGCAGTCAGAAAGTAATGCCTCCTATTGTTCATTTCATACTGTTTACAAGACGGACATGTGAAAATTTCACAGAACTTCACTACAACATGGCTGAAGGCATAGATACTTTCAAACATAGTCTCCAGTTTTGTCAACAGTCTTCTTCCACCACCCAGCCTCCTATACAACAGGTGTCGGGTCTCTTTCACGGGTGTAAAGCAGCCGAGGCGTGGCACTGATCACCCACCCCCTTTTAGCGCCAGGGTCAAGTATGGGTAGAGCTATACCTTTACCTCGCCTCTGTGTCTGCTTGGCATGAAATGGGACAGCCTTGCCTTTACCTTACCTTCATCCACCTTTGAACAAGACCAAGTATTCCCACCTGGTAAAAGTTGCTCTCCCTCCTCTGCAGCCTCTGGGACACAGCGGTCTATGGTGCCTCATCACTGGAGTAATGGAGTACTCCCAGCACTTTTAAAAGGACCAAATAGGTGAGAGTCTGATGGTGTGCGGTCAGGACTGTAAGGTGGACGCAGCAACACTGTCCATCCAAACTTTGTGATGGCCTCTGTGGTATACATACTTGTGTGCAGCCTAATGTTCTCACAGTGGACACTGTGGGACAAACTTGATGAAGGTTAGCATTTGTACTTCTTACTGTTTCAATACAGCAGATGGAGTTCACTGCTATTCCCCCTAGGCAAGGAGTTCACAAGAATGACCCCTTTCCCATCTCAGAAGACTGTAACCATGATATCTCCAGCTGACAGTGCACTCTTGAGTTTCTTCTTCCTTGGGGATACCATATGGCACCATTCCATTGACTGTCACTTTGATTCATGTTAAAAAGGTTTCTCTTTGCATGAATCTGTCAGCATTTGTGGCACCCAACAAGCACAGACCTTGGAACAGCCAAGCTCTTCAATAATTTCCAATTATCTTCCTTCAGCCACGGTGAGGGTGGTGCATAATTCATCTGTTGTTATGCGATGGTTGCCATGTATCAGTAAATCAACCCAGTGGATGTTGGCATCACTGCAGTGTAAGTATGTCTACTCTGCAGTTTGTCATGAAGTGCTGCTCCTCCAGTTTCAGCTTCTTTAATCTGTCTTACCCATCACCAAACAATGCTCACATCGACAGCAGCTTCACCATATACCATGAGCAAATGCTCATGAATGCAAGCCTGATTCCTCACTGCTTGTTGTTTCGACCGTACATTTTAGAATCAACTGTGGTGCTGCCATCTGTTGAATGAAACAGTTGGGACTAATAGAAGATGATCAATAAAGTTCAAGAACTGTACTGATATAGCTGCTATTCCCATTAAAAGGGATGTAAGGAGATAAAAAAATAGGAGGCATTACTTTCTGACTGTCCCTTGCATAATCTTAGCAACTGACAGCATCGTTCAATAACACACTTAAAAAAAAGGATGAAGTGGCAGGGCATATGGCATGTATGAGGGAGAAAAGAAATGCATACAGGGTTTTTGTGAGTAGACCTGAAGGAAACACACCACTTGGCAGACCTAGGCATAAGTGGGAGAATAGTATTAAAATGGGCCTTAGAGAAATAGAATGGTAAGGCACGGACTGGATCCATCTGATATGGGACAGGGACAAGCAGCCTCTTATGAACATGGTAATGAACCTTCAGATTCCACAAAACACAGGAAACTTCTTGATTAGCTAAGAAAGTGTTAGTTTCTCACGAATAACTCTGCTCCATAGAATTACTTTGTTAACTTTGCTTCAATAAACCCTTCCTGACAACAGTGCAGTTCTAACTTACAATTCAAAAAAAGACTGCTGCATGAGACTATGCAGGGTACTCAAACAACATGTTTTGGCCTATTTCTTCAGGCCATCATCAGGTCTAACTTCAAGAATATATTGCATTCAAGGTGCTTAACCCTTTAACGCCGGATTTAAATGCCCCCGCGCAACAGCGCCCTGCCGAGGTTTTTAAATATGTATTTCAATTCTTAACGCTTACTCTTTGAAAAAAAATCATATCTCATACACTTTTGCATCAAATTTCAGGAAATAAAATTTCGCAGTGTGTTTATGAATTGATTAATTCGGGAAAAAATGTTCACTTATTTTTATAATAAATTTAGGCCTTTGAATTGCATGCATTCTATAAAATCGAGTGTAAATATTTTATTACTCACATATTTCTGGCTGCTGCAGGCGATCCGTGGCACCTTGGATCACTATTCTATCACAATAGATAATTTTGGTGGTTTACAAGTTCACTTTTGTGTGAAAGTCCGCGAAACAAGGCACCACGCACAGGCCGACATTACATTTGGCGCACTTATATATGGTTTCCTTTCTAACGCCACGCGCTGAGCAAACACGGCAGCGTACTTTGTTGGATTTTGCTGGCCAATGTTGGTGATGGCGGCTGCCTAGTCTCATAACGTTTGTTGCAGCCGCACTTGGCCTTCCAACCAAACTGGGGGTGGGGCGATCTTGGCTTCTTCCAGCTTCTTCAATCAAATTCCTCACCAGGAGAAGTCTGAAATCTCTGTGGGTATATTTAGCCCCACATGAAGATAACAGAATCCAACTGTTGAGTACTGTTAGATCCAGAAGGTGGAAAAACAGTTTCATGGTCCACTTGAAATTACGTCGACTCATCGAATAGCTGTTGGCCATACGATCAGAATTGTCGACGTAACCCATGTGCCGGTTATACCGTTCCACTATGTGAGGCTTCACAGGGCGGTTGTTGTCGTCACAAAAATTTCCTTCTGCCGGTGGCGGGTCCATGTTAGTCAGCATGTAAACGTCTCGTCTGTCCTTCCAAACTAACGCTGTCAAATTTCCCCTGGTCCTCACCCTTACGTCGCCCCTTTTCAGTTTCAGTTTTTTCGGTCCAAAGTCAGGGGGCATGTCTTTTCTGTTCGGTCGTACTGTCCCGCATGAATTTATTTTACGTCTCTCTAAGTCGTCAAAAAGTCTCGGTGACGAAAAAAAATTGTCCATAAATAGTTTGTGTCCCAAGCCTTCAACTCTGCAAGTCAAATGTCTAACAGTTGCGTGTGTTGCAGTCATGTCATCAGTGGCGGAGCGTGAGTCTTTACCCAAGTACACTCTCATGTCATATGTATACCCCGATTCGTCACACAGATTGTAAATTTTGATGCCGAAACGTTTCCTTTTCGTAGAAATATACTGCTTGAAGATGACCCTGCCCTTGAATTTTACAATTACCTCATCCACTGCCAAATGTTCGGAAGGGTTATAGAATTTAGCATAGGCCTGGTTCAATGTGTCAAACACGGTCCTTAGTTTCCAAAGTCGGTCATATCCCTCACCTTGGTCGGGTCTTTGTGAATTGTCTGCAAAATGCAAAAATCGCAGTATGTGTAAAAATCTGTCTCGTGTCATGGTTTCACCGTAAAACGGAGTTTGAAACTGTCTAAGTCTAGACCAGTAGTCATGTAGTGTGTCTTTGAAGTCGTGTCCCATCTGCAGAGCTAAGGCAATGAAAGTCATCATGTCCGGCAACGTAATGTCAGGCAGTCGGCGGCTAGGTCCGGCTTGTCTGTCCAAGTCTTGCTGGTAGTATAAGTTTGTCTGTTCCACCAGCAGCTGAAAAATTTGTGTGAAAAACAGCATCAACACAGAGAGTGGAGAGCTGTCTTTGTTGATGTGTGGAGCCTCACAGTTTTTCACACCTTTTGCTGGACCGACAAAAGGATGGATTTTGGTGTTCCTTCCTTGAGGCGGTCCCCAGGTTGGTAATTCTCCACCACTTGTTGCAGCCTGTGGCTCGTCTTCTTGTGCTGAGGCTTGTAGTTGTTCGTATTCTTCTTCTGTATCAAAAAATTCATCTTCCACATCACTAGCCTCAGTACCTGTTTCTGAGTCCGTGTCTGCAACCAGAAATTCATTGATGGCTTGCTCATCCAGGTTCACTTTCATGGTAGCCATTGCAGGACAACTATCACACTGCTCTACTTCACAAAGACTGTTGTGTGTTACTGGGCACAGCTGTAGAAATCTAATGCCACGAATATATTGGATACTTGTATGGTGACAGCAAAACAGATCTAAAGCCACAATGTCAATGCTGGGTAAACATCCAGCTATTCAAGGTGCCCACGACGTTTTTATTATATTTGACGTCTGTGTGTTGCACATTACTGCCCCACAACGCCTCAAGAGTGCCCCAGAACTACAAGAGACTCGTCTGTGAGCCCCCAGTAGCTGTAAACATGGATTTTCGCGGATATCTCCAGTTTTGTGTAATAATTTCATCTGAAAATTTCGCGTTACAGTACGCCACTGACAACCTCTCAGGTCGTCAATCAGTACTCGTATCATAGTCCACTCTTATAATTCTAGCTACACTACACTCCAGTTCCAGACATAAACAAAAGCATGCTGTGTTTTGAAACGTTCTTAGGCACGCCAGAGAATTACGCACTTGAAAAGTGTTGACATCTAAATCGGGCTTCTGGAGGGGTTAGAGGGATGGAGGGGGAGTAATTCTCACTCCACAAGGAAGCCATGACATTCACCAGACCTACCCAGTATAAATCTTTCGCAGTACCTGCGATAGGGGTGAAAAAAATGCTTCCAAATTCGACACACTGTTAGCGACGACTATAGGCGACGTTCGGCTTCGTGGCACATTTAAAGGGCGTCGCCTATAGGCGACGTTCGGCAGCTAAGGGTTAAAGACAGAAAACTCAGTCTTTAACAGATAACAGTAATGTAACCATGTAAGATTTGTCATATAAAATTCTTTTTAACTAACAAGACTTGCAGTTTCTTTACATTGTCTCTACCAATCAAGTCAGTTAACTAGTTAACTTGGTTTCAGTTTTCTCTTACTCAGAAAACGTAAGTTCCAATTGCAATTTCTTTACAATATGGTATCAGTTACAAAAATAAATAAAGACCGTGTCTCAGTATCTTGCTATAGCAGTAGTAATATTGTTTACAACTTATACAACACACAGGACCAACATGCATTTACTGTTTTCTGGGACTCTTTAAGGCCTGGCCCTAGCTGAATACCACAGACAATGAGTTACAGTAACCAGTTGAATACAATGTAAAGTGTATCACAAGAATGTGACACCAGCTATTAGATGCACACACACTGTGTTCACATGCTTCATGACAATGTTCATGAAACATACAGCTGTCTCAGTTATTCACACTCTTCTATGAGTTAAAATCTGAGTGTTTACTCATCTGACTCTAACAGCATCCAACTGTGATCTTTTCAGACCAATGAAGGAGGCTTCATAAGGTCATAAATTATAATGCTATGACAAAATGAAGCACAAACCACAGATATGGCTGCAAGACCATTAAAAGTTTTTTTTTACATGACGGTGGCATCAAAAAGCTTGTGATGTAATGGACTAGGCACATCAAAAAGCACAGAAACTCAATTGTAACATACTACAATTTGAACACAGCTTACTTTCTGTATTTGCTTTTATCTATGCCATACACTTATTCAGTTTAAGTCCTCTATGCATATGTATGTCCTGTGATATTACTGACTGAACTTTTAATGCCTTTCCATTAGAAGTAGCATTAAAATTCGATTAACTTCATAGATCATATGATGACTAAGATGAACAGAAACTTTAAAAATTTCTACTTAACATAAACCCAACAGTTTCTATGGCAACAATCAATCTCTGACACTCCTTGATGTGGAGTACAAACATGTACAGTATACATATACAGTACACATACACATCTGTCTTGTATTAAAACTTATATATATCCACACCTACTCTACCCCAAGATTATTACATCTGTAACTCCAAGCTTTGTATTTCTTTCACAACAAATGAATGATCTATGATTCTGTTAACAAAGAAAAACACAACTTTAAAGAAAAAGTGAAGGGCACAGAACTATTATACTCATAGTTGCCAACTATTATCGTTGTCTCCAAACTATGAAGCGTACATTATATGACCACTATATCTATACAGAAAGTCAGCGTTGTTATTTTATAGGTTAAAATGAAAAACCGCGCTACCAAAGCTCTAGACAATTACGCAGACCATCACGTGTTGCAAAGAAGGGCTACACCTTAATTTTATCCCGTCAAGATTCCTTCAAAAACAGTTCAAAATTGTCGAGTTTTAAAACTGACTAACAATTCTTTTATTGGTAAGCAAAATAGCTTACTCAGCAACATAAATTGTAAATCCAGTAACAGTGGGGTTATGTTCTATTTCTTTACTGATTTATTCGCTACGAACACAGTCATCGTGTAATAATCTGAAGGTCCTGTACAGGGCCCAAAAAAAGTTCTGGCAGCAGAAATGCATGAACATGCTGTCCCGTCTGAAATGAATTGTTGTTTGGTCTTACAAATCTAAAATGACATGCACGTTACTAAATAATAAAAATATAAGCTTATTTACGACACGCAGGCTTCAACATCGCGAATTACGGACTTGTAAGTGGTTATTATATTGTTCATAAAAGCAACAGCGTCTACAACCCATCACTTCTGAAAAATTCAGTAAATATTTGATACTTTTGTAATAAAAGTACTTACCTATACACTCCATGTTGGATTACACGCAACTACCAATCACTACCGAGCATGGATAAGAGCACAGATTACTACTACGATAAAAGCTACCGACGACGGATCAGAGCCCTGACGAGGATCCGTGGTTGTTACCTCGGTCGGGAAACGGTCAGACTACGCTCATTGTAATCAATTCATTACGTACTCTGCCTGATGACAGGTCTTTAGCCTCTCCCTAACCGAGTTCTTCACACACTCCACTCTTTCATTATTGATTGTGTGAATTATATAATTATTATTCTTATATTATATTAGTATCATCATGACAAATTCTATATCCTATAGGTTGGTTGACCTTGTATGGATTAACAGAATGTATAACAAATAAGAATGAATATGAACAGTGCGATCTAGTACTTCCTCTTTCAGTTTCCAACATTCTCTCGTTTCTTTAACGTCATCCAATATCTGCTTATGACTTCTTCCTTTTACCTTTCCCTTAATAACGAGCTTTAGATGTGACCAAACCAGTACGCCTTTTCTTTCTTTTTATTTTAACCATAACTTCAAGCCAGTATTCATGAATGTTATTTAAAAATATTATATTTACTGTACAGCTTTCAAATTTTTTAAAATAACTATTTATTATGAATACAATTTATTGCAGTCACACATAAATATCTTACAGTGTTTTCAATTTAATACAATTTATGATTTTAAAAATAATCTAATTTTACACAGATGGTTCATGCATGTGCGCCTGCACGCATGCGTGCGCGCACGCACACACACACACCTCTCTCTCTCTCTCTTTGTACAAGCAATGAACACAAAGTGATGTTCAACCAGCATGAAACATGCAACATTTTACTTTAAGCAGATCAAAGTACAATCCAACTTTGTCATGCCTTACTTCAAAACCGACAACTTCAAAAATAATTACATACTAGGATATTCTGTATGGTAACACATCAATTTGTAATAAAAGTAAATGTTCATTTAGGATGGACTGACATAAATACCCAGCTCTTAGAAATAATAACTACATTACACATTGTTACCCAACACAATGTGGTGCCAAAAAAAAAGTCAGTGCATGTCTTTAAAATCTGGATATTTCAAGACATAACCACAAGCAGGAATACAAGACAAATTAAACTTTGTTCTTATGTACAAGTGTCACAAACTTTTAAATCGATGGCTGAAAAACCTAAGGTGCACTGTATTCAATTTACAAATCTGTTAATTGTTTAGTAAACCCTGTAAACATAAACCTGCCAACACATTTACCAGTATATTACACTGTCTCAAATTTACAAGTTAAGGGGTTAACAGATGTACATCAGCATGAGCAACAGCACTGTACAGGAATGTTGAGAAGCGAGGATGGCCTAAATGCAAGACTGAAATATAAAAAGAAATAAGGAATTCTGAAATCCTTCTGAACTCTTAGTTTTCTTCTGCAGCAGTAGCAGTCTTTTGGTGATGATTTTATCCAAGCTAAAACTCTGATGCCCAGAACACATTTAATCTCCAAGTTCTGGAATCAAGTTAACAATTTCCTCCTTAGCTTCATCTGCTTGCAGCAGTTCTTCGTCATCTTCATCTTCAGCTCCATCCTGCAAAAATTATCAGCAGTCCTAATTTGGAACACACGATGATGGTGAGATTTTTCTCTTTTCCAAAACGTCCAGACCAGGCATGGGGACCACCCAGCCTCCTATTCATTGGGTACCGGGGTTCTTTCCTGGGAGTGAAGTGACTTGGGTGTGAAGTCAACCACTCACCTACATCCAGTACCAAGGTTAAGAATGAGTGGACCTATACCTCTGCCCCCCTATATACCTTCACGGTACTGACAGGAAAAACTTTATGTTTCATCATGATGAAATTCCAAGATTTTAAGTTATTTACTACTACATATCATACTTAAAGTGGGGGACAAAATATTTACAGTAAGATGTGAATTCTGCTTGTTGGTGACATCACCAAATGTTTGCAATATGGATGAAATCTACAGCCTGCTATCACCCACAAACAGGATCCACATTATCAGTGAAGCACAGTAAAAGCCTACAATGTCATACATTTATATAGGCTGTAATAATTATGTAAAAATTTCCCAACGGCCACATTTAAAAACAATGTGACTGTCCAAGTTTCACCTCCCTTACAAAGTATTATTACCCAACACAACACTTGCATTTTTCACTAGGGTTTCACTTTTTATGTGGCAAATTTTGCACAAGTCATCACAGTCTTGTCTGAATGATTACACAAAGCTGAAAAAGTATCAGTCCACTTCAACTACCAGTCAAGTAAATCTGTATTATTGTAATAGTTTTACATACAGGGGGAAAGGATTTATTCCCTACTTCAAATATCACTATAACTTATATTGAAGTGTTCAACTATTTCTGCAATTTAATTTCTAAATGTGCTTCTTTGACTTACAGTACTGCATTCATAGAAAGGTTATGAGACTCTTTACATCACTAAATCTGGGGTTAAAAATTTCAAGACCCACATTACAAAAGAAATTTCCCATTTCATTCAGATCAAAAACTTATTCATCCTATGAAGTACAAAAAGATTGGGGTAAAACAAAGAAAATAAGAAGTGAAAATTATAATTTTGGAATGTAGATTGTTCATAATGGGGATAATGGAGACAATTCTGAATTCCTCCCTCCCCTTCTTCTAGCATAATGGCTCTGAAGTGTATTTCACAGACCATTCTACAAACCTGGACAACAGGACTAGTAGATGTATACTGGAATGCAGATCGTGATAGATCAACCTCTATTGGGAAGAGCGAGTTTCCTTGCAGCAGAGCGAGAGAGTCTCCATGAAACTCAGCTAACCCAGCTACTAGACGTTGAAGTTGCCATACTACATCTTGCACATGCTTGTTATCTAATAATTCTAACTTCACCAGTACATCTGAACGCAGGCGTGCAAATCTTGCACGTGCATCTTGTCTGCATCGCAGGATCAACCTACACGTGAAGAAATAGATTCAAACAGATGTCTGATATGTGACACAGATGTGACACTTTCCAGAATACTAATATCTAAAAAATATGACACTAATTGCTTTGTTTATCAAAACTGCTGGGGGGTGTTCTACCCTTCCTTCAATTGCTTTTCCTATAGTTACCTCCCTTTCCTCACATTCCATGGCATGGTTGACTGACAAAGGGATGTTGCACTCTGTGGTTCAGTAAAAAATATAGTCATCATGCTTAAATAAAATATATTCACTGCCGAGTCATGTTTAACAGTGTTACTATGACATCCAAAATTGAAAATATACAAAATATAGGTCTAAAGACGTTCTTACAAATAAACTTTCTTACAAAAATGATGACAGCTAATGAAAGAGAGCCTATTATTGGCAGATCCATCTACTGGTAGAATTTGGCCACTACCTGCAACCAGCACATCTGCTCTGTGTCACCATAACCTCAAATTGCATCAAAATGATTTAACTCTACAGATAGAAATAACCAGCACCTAGATTATTCAAGACAAACTCACTGAATCTATCAGTACATTCAGGATAAATGTACCCTTTATCAGGTAGTGAAATTGTTCCAGGACATACTGGAATTCTTTGGATATAACAAGTCACTTTTCAGTGTATTTGACTAAGGGATTAATGCAGTACCTGTACTCATAGTTTCCAGTCTCCACACGATACAGAGGTTCTTGAAGTGCTCCATAACTGTACTCTTCATCATCCATTTCCTTCACTTTGAGACAATATGACAGGTACTCAAACTTGGTATCAGCATACTTTCGAATTGTCAGCTTTGTATCAGGTATTGCTTTGTACAGGTATGTACCCAGATCTGACAAAATCTAAAGCAGTGAAGACATAATTTCATACAATCACTGACTACCAACATAAAGTTAAAAATACACATCTTTTTAAATGTTAATTAGGTTCAAAATGGAAAGTAATATGATAGTAAGCATGAATGTTCCTGATGGTGCGTTACAATACATGTTCATAACAACATGGTAGTCATTCAGAGTACATGCAATAGCTTTTCATTTTGTTGATGTAAAATTTGGTACAACAGGTTATAAAAATGTAAATCTGGGGAGTTGTATGGACACATATATAATAAGCCTACCATTTCTTCCCTAAGAATGGAATGTAGGCTAAAAATAAGAGTTATAACAAAAGTAAAAAGCCATTTTTGGAAATGCTTCCTATTACTTAGTTGAAAACTGTTACAAATAGATGTACTTTGCACTAAATACAGTACCAGCGATGCACACATCTCAGGTTCAGTCACCACACTTATTCTTGTGAACAGAATCACAAGGTGTAACTTAAGTATTTCCAAACCAAGTTAGTTTACATTATATTAAATCTGTATGTTTAAAATGGGAACTTACAGGTTTAACTGACTTCAGCATCTTTATGCCATACTTCTCCATCTGACGATGATAATCACCAAACTGACGAAATGCTTCACTAGCTCGTGGCTGTGGTTCACGAACCCCTATTGCAGCAAATGTATCTCCAAAGGCTGTCGCATAAGCAAAAAGCATGAATGTTACATAATGGAAAATGAGGTTGCAGCTGAATTTATTGAACAATTCAGCTCCACCATCAACATCACATACAATGTCCAAATACATGTAATCCTTACCATCCACAAATACAGGACTTTAAATCTCCTGGCACAATGGGTTTGCAGTCATATTTTAATTTAAGTTTAACAGTTTCTCATCTGGGAACAAGGGGATGGTGACACACGGGTAACACACAGAGTACTGGCATTAATATTGACAAAATGCAACATTTGCCTAATTGGAATATGTGCATAGGCCAACAAAATAATGTAAAGCATTGTTGGTAAAGGTTAACCCCTTGTGTGTGTAGATATATGCTTTGATACTGCAGAGAAGCTGCCATTTAAGTCTGAACTATGGGTCTTTTAACATGCCATTTTCTTAAAAACACAGGCAATGTACATACAACATAACAATGTGGGGCATTCGCATAATGTTTATACCTCCCCGGCTATCCAAACAGCCTGACACCATGTCACTTGAAGAGAGCACTTTTATGGTGATTTAACGTTGCCAGCAACAACAACACATACCTACGTCTTCATGTAAAGTGCCCAGCAGTTTTACCCACTTGTAACCAAATTTGGATTGTCTCAACAAATTTTCATGAGAATACCTAATATCAGATTTCACAGAAATCCATCCAGTGGGAGCTGTGCTGATACACGCGGACAAACGGACGTGATGAAGCTAATAGGCACTTTTCACAACTATGAATATGCCTAAAAATCAAAGGATAGAAACCCAAAGAAATAACACATCAACAGTCAACAACTGACAAAAGCCAGATAAATAATACAAAAAAAAAACTACCTCCTTGTCCTCTGTGAATGACAACAGAAAACAAAGTTTATGAGATGAGGTCATGTTCCTTAAGAGGGGAATATGAACACACACACACAAAGAAATACTTAGGTAACTGTTCATAAAAGATTGTGATATCACATCCTTTCATGTAGCAATTTCATTATTTCATTGTTTATATCTAGAAAAAGCCTGATGAACAATATGTACACAGCTAGTTTCTAAATCATGACTACCTTTATAAACTTGAAGGAGATCAAAAAAAGCTTTCAGAACTCTCTTAGCATGTTCAACAAGGCCCCGGTACATCATCTCTGTCTGTTCCAGTTCCTCCAACTTCTTGACCAACGTGTCATTGCAGAGAATTGCACGGGAAAGACCAAGAGCATCTGCTGTAGCAGTGCTCATGTTTTCTACAAGACGATGTTTCACTTTCTTAAGTACAATGTCCAGGGTCTTCCCTTGCTGTGGGTCTGCATGAAGTTTATTATAGTTGATGGTTACCTGATCCTAAGAAAAACACAGGCAACATAATTTTAGCTAGCCCCAGCAGTTCAATAGTTATTGCCATCAAACTAAAAGCTAAATGAAAATTCTCTGCCATCATTTGTTGTTTTCATCATCATCATCATCATTTATTTACAATCCATAGATCCAATATACAGTCACAAAGACAAAAACAGGATGTGGATTTGGTCATCATATGAATTAATAAGTTATATAATATATACATTGTAAAATAAATACAAGCAATTTGTAAAAACAGACATGACATAAAACACAATAGTAAAACAATTCAAGCTTAGAATAACAAATCATAGTCCGTATATTACATTCAAAATGAATAAAACTATTGTAATAAATATTCTATGATGTGATTAGTATATATATATGTGAGCTGTAGCAAATAATATCATTACAAAAGGTTACTTAGTAAAGGATTAAAAACCCATGATCATTAATTAAATTTACAGTTAAAATATTCATCCAAGGAATAAAACGAATTGGAAAGAAGAAATCTTTTTAGTGCCGGTTTAAATAGTTTCACTTCATTACTCAAGCTTTTTATGCTAGGTGGGAGATGATTAAAAGCTCTAATACCAAAGTAGTAGGGTCCTCTTTGAAAAACTGTCAGACGTGATGTTGGAAGGTGCAAATTCGTGCTATGTCTAGTATTGAAGCTATGAATCTCGTGGTTTGATTTGTACTGATCTTTATTATTTACGACAAACAGTATTAACGAAAATATATATTGTGAATACATGGGCAGAATTTTTAAATTTTTAAATAGTTCCCTACAAGAGTCTCTAGTTTTTGCATTCATAATAACTCTGATTATACGCTTTTGTATCCTGAAGATATTAATACTGTAGGGCGAATTACCCCAGAAAATTATACCGTATGCTATGATGGAATGCACATAGGAGAAATAAATCATCTTTAGAGTTTCTTGTGACATAAAATCTTTTACAGTCCTAATTGCATAACAGGCCGAACTCAGTTTAGTTACTAATTGGTCAATGTGAGATTTCCACGATAATGTTTCATCAATGTGTAAACCAAGAAACTTAGTATTTGACGTGTTAGTAATATGCTTGTTTCCACAGCTTATACTTATATTGGTTTCCAAACTATTTTTTGTCCTAAATAGTAGGTAATGAGTTTTCTTGAAATTTAAGGATAACAAATTGGTTTTGAACCATTCATTTATGGCTACAAATTGTTTGTTCATGTTAATTGCAAGATCCTGAAGGCTAGGATTAGGTATTATAACACTAGTGTCGTCGGCATATAAGATGATTTTAGCGTTATTAGTTATTACTCCAGGCAAATCATTGACATACAAAAGGAAGAATAGCGGACCAAGGATTGAGCCTTGCGGAACACCATGCTTGATGATCTCCCATCCGGAAGAAGTACTATTATGAGTTTTTATGTTATCTATTACCACTTTCTGATATCTGTCATTTAGGTATGATGTAATTAATGCATTGAATTTTCCTACTATCCCATAAAGTTCCAGTTTTGATAGTAGAATATTATGGTTGACACAGTCGAAAGCTTTCTCCAGGTCACAAAATATACCACCAACAGTTAATTTATTGTTCATGGCTAGTAAGATTTCATTTATTAGCTTGAAGGAAGCCATATCAGTTGAAGAGTTACTCCTGAACCCATATTGATCGTTTATGAGTATGTTGTTTTGATTTAAGTGTTGGTAGAGTCTTGTATATATTACTTTTTCAAAAACTTTGGAGAAAGCAGTTAGCAAAGATATAGGTCTATAATTAGCAATATTATGTTTGTCACCATTTTTAAATATTGGTTTTACTACTGAGAATTTTAATCTAGATGGAAAGATACCTGAGGAAAGGGTTTTATTACAGATATATGTTAAAGGAGAGCTAATAAAAGGGGCACTTACTTTTAATATTTTAGTTGGTATTTCATCATATCCATGTGAGTGTGTTGTTTTTAGGGATTTAATAATTTCTTCTATCTCATGAGTTGACGTATGTCTAAATCTAATACTTGGCAGAGGGCGCTTAAATGTTTGTAACATGTACTTTAGAAAATTGTTATTATTTGGATGTCCTGTTTTACTATCTCTACTACTATCTGTGATTTTATCTGCTATTGTTAAAAAGTAATCATTAAATGTATTTGCTATAATTTGTTGGTTGTATGTTGTATTACCATTAATATCGAGGTACTGTATTTCTTCCTTTCTTTCTTTTTTCCCTGTTTCAGTTTTAACTATATTCCAAGTAGTTTTCATTTTATTTTTAGAATTTAAAATTCTTCTATCATAGTAAAGTTTTACATCACACAAAACAATATTACTCTCAACTCATGATTTTTATGTCTGCCATGTTGTTATTACTGGCTGTATGAAATAGAAAAGTATAAAATGAATTCCAAGGTTTGTGATAAATGTGTTATTAGACTGATGCATACACTGGACGGTTTCCATTGTCACATTTTGGTTAAAGCAACAGTGTTTTGGAAGCTGACTACATTTCCATCAGGTAAAAATACAAAACATACTCTGTTGGGTCCATTTACATGAATTATGTCCCTGGAGTAATACAGATTAGCTCAATTTAATGAACCATGACAAATCTGATGACAGAAATATTATGTTCCTTTAATCAAAGGGTAAGATGTAAAGTTGCCGATCCCAGTGGCCGTGCGGTCTAAGGCGTGGGTCTTCGGCCGCTCGCTTACTAGGATCGTGGGTTCGAATCCCGCCAGTGGCATGGATGTCTGTCTCTTGTGAGTGTTGTGTGTTGTCAGGTAGAGGTCTCTGCGACGAGCTGGTCCCTCGTCCAGAGGAATCCTACCGAGTGTGGTGTGTCTAATGTGTGTGACCATGAAACCTCGACGAAACGAGGAGGCCCAGGCCCATATAGGGCTGTCAAAAAAAAAAAAAAAAAAAAAAAAAAAAAAAAAAAAAAAAAAAAAAAAAAAAAAAAAAAAAAAAAAAAAAAAAAAAAAAAAAAAACCCCACACAGACACACACACACACCAAAAAACCCAAAAAAAACCAAAAAAAAAAAAAAAGTAAAGTTGTCCCTGTGCATGCCATGAACACATACAGAAGAGCAGGAGTATAGCTTCATTCTTTCTCAATCTTGGCACCAGATGGAGGTGAGTGGTCATCACACACCAGCCTTTGTGCAAGGAAGGCACAGCCACATATGAAAGTGAAAGAGGAAAAGGAAGACAAGAAAGGGGCAGTGGGGTTAAGGGTTATATTTTTTGATACCCCAGAGGCTATCCAATGTTTCTTACCTTGGAAGCTTGTATCATCTTGGCCACCTCAACTTTTGTCTTCCCTTTAACAGACACTCCATTAACCCCCACCAATTCATCTCCACTTTGCAATGTGCCATCCTTAGCAGAAGGAGTGTTGTCAAACACCTGTACGGGAATGAAGTACGAATAACATAAAATAAATAACTAAAACATACACTGCACTCATTCCATTAATCCTCCACATTCCCAGTAATTCATCTACCATTGATGCTATATAATCTAGGTACTGACAATGTAACTAAATAAACCATTAAAAGAGAAAGATGAACCGTAAACAATACAATCCTTTCAGTTACTCACTTTAAAAACACATTGTAAGGTTAACACCTAATCGAATTGTCAGTGGCTGTTGATATAATTGGTTGTGATCTAAACAGCAGGCCATGAAGACTACAACAACAGAAGATAAACAGTGTTTTAAGTCTGTAATGGATGTGAAATACAATGACACTTGCCACTTGGGCAGTGGTTGGTGACATTAGGCAACCATCCATTTGATTTAATATTCTCATACAAAAGAATGGCCAGGAACAGAAGAGCAGTGACATTTGTTTGTGTATTTAAACTGATCACCTTCCCTGCAGACCCACAAAACTTTTGCAGCTGTGTGCCATACTATTTTGTGTCACTTATGCATATCAAACACAAAATCTGGGTTTCAACACAAAGACTAAACATCAGGTATCTACACTAAATTAAACCAAAAGAATTAAGCAGCCTTCAACGGAAGCAAATATAATTACATAATAGTGAAACTTTCATAGCAAAAATAACAATAAAAAAGCACTACAATCCTCTCAGGCAAGCAGATGCATCAAATCTGAGTCCAAAACCGTTTCAGAGGCTTGCTCTATTTCAATTCATCACAATTGATGTGAGAAATAGTGATAAGTCACTTATATATCAATCAAACAGTATGATGCCTTATATTTGCTAGAGTGATGGCATACTAGACAACAGAGTGCCCTCAACTCTGATGCAGCTGATCACTCAAAAAGAATTTCACAGCTATAAATTACAATATGAGCATAGTAATGAACCTTCACGTTCACTAAAATGCAGGGAATTGCTCGACTAGCTGAGGAGCTATTAGTTTCTCAAGATGGACTCTGCTCCATGGAGTTAGTTAGTAACAGCTGTAAGTTTCAACATGGTTGTCTATACGAGTTCTGTACAGGATAGTAGGGGGTTTGTACATGTTACAAATGTAATTTTTCACTGCAGTCAAACAAGAAGTCTGGGCTGCATGTTATCTCAATTTTTCTTGCTCATTTCCTGTTTTTACACATAATACATTTGAACATCCACGCATACTAGTTGTAATATACTGGATATACTTGTACTGATAACTGTGTTTATTTTAGGGTACAAGAATAAATATAATATATAATTCTATGCTCTCTGGCAACCTATCAAGCATCTACATATTTTTACTCAAATCATCATCACACTACAGGGAGCTGAGCAAGATGTTTCAGCCTAAGAGAGAGGAACTAACAGGGCAGTGCAGAAAATTGCACAAATAGTAGCTTGATTCAAGCACCTCATCAAACATTACACTGATCAAATCAAGAAGATGAGATGGGTGGAGCACATGGCACATACAGAGGAGAAGAGAAATGCATACAGGATTGCTTTTTTTTGGGGGGGGGGGGGGGGGCAAAAGAAAGACACCACTTTGGAGACTTAGGCATAGATGGGAGTATAACAAAATGGCTCTTTCTGGGATGGCATGGACTGGATTCACGTGATTCAGGACACAGCCAAATGGCAGGCTCCTGTGAACACGGCAACGAACCTTTGGGTTCCATACAATGTAGGGAATTTCTTGACTACCTGAGGAACTATTAGCTTCCCAAGAATGACTGTGCCCCATGCAGCTAGTTAACAGCATTCTAATTTGCATAAGGGCATGCTATATATTTACTTGCACTATGTAGAGGCATGGACACAGATTAGCACCACCACCAATGCTGATACCAATCAAGTTGGAGTTGTCTTTAGTAATTGTCACACTACCAGAAGTTACTGTCATTCCCCTGAAATGAATAATAATCTTGTCAGAATTTCTCAATACCACTTGTAAGTTCTAGACATCAGGGGGTAGGAAACACATAGATTTTCAAAATACTTTTGGATATGCACATTAACTAATGTTTTATAATATATAAAGTTTTTACAGATAAATTACCCGTACCACAAATTACATAACAATGTTAGCAGTTACGAAGCAGGACACAGCATGAACAGTTTATAAACAAATAAAATATTCAGTTTCACAAATTTTAAAGTTACAGCAAATGTGGAACAGGATTTGTCTGTACATTCCTTCTGATAGAGGGAGATGGAGAGGAAAAGAAACAATAAATAAAATGTACATCATAATACAGGTCAGAAATTATTACAAGTTCCAAACTATTAACTCCTGACCACACTGACTTAGGTTTAATACAAACGTGATAATTATTCTAGTGATCAGTTGGTGCTAATGACAGTTTAGCTCACAAAAATGTAGTATCTCAAATTAGCCCATTAATGCTTCATTATTAATTAATCATATTCAATGCTATACCTTCACAGCGACTGAAAGTGTCATTAAACAAACCAAGAATAAATACAAAAGATTGAGTTATTGAGGCAAATTATAATGGCTCACAACAATTTGGTTTGGCTAATGCGTACAGGCTCGTAAAGGAAGAAGAACTTCACCCCATCCACTATTACATACTTGTACACAAAGTAAAACCTTTCGTTAACCTCAGTAAACAAAATCACACATTTTGCTTTCAGGTCAGCCTCAAATAATAAATGCAATTTACACAATATGGACTTCAAGATTACAAATGCTAAGTCAATAAAACACACTAGAGGAGATCAGGATCTATTTTGAGGCACTATCTGAGGTTCTCTGAGCTACACAACATAAAATTTTAGTCATGATAGCAATCCCTACTCTGTGTAATTGGAACCTTCCAAATGTGCAGATTACAGTCTGCTGTGCATATGATGGTACTGTCAGGGTACTATTAAAATGGAGGCAATAGGTTTCTAGAAACATTGCTACCCTCTACCAAACTACATGGTTTCACAACACAGCAGCCCATAATCTTGACACTGCTGTGAGAACCTCAGATCTCTTCTTAATGTGACTGGTATTTTCAACCTCAGAGCTAACTTGCTCACATTCGCTCGGGACCATGACTGTGTGTCACAAAAATCAATGGAAACTAATAGGATATGAACCATAAGCACTGAAGTTTCCATGGCCATGAAACTTCATATTGTGGCCTTCTGGATTATGACACTGTGTTTTAGTATGGCACATAAATACCAGTGTTTCAGAAGATCAAACTGCCTCTATTTCCAGCCAATTTAATCCTGAAGATGGGAGCAGTACAATGCCTGCATATCACACTGAAATACAGTGTCATAACACAGCAAACCCAAATATGAAGATACAAGCCTTTTACATCTCACTAAACAGTATTCGGCACATTTATCTTAACACTTACAAACCACAAACACACAAGCAGCCAACAACCTTATAACACGACTTTTATGCCAAGAACAGGAAACCCAATTCTCGTGAAGAGAATGCTAAAAGGCCACAGATAAGTAACCCTATTCAAGCCCCTAGTTCCAGAATTATTTTAAGTACAGAATTTAATTTAAACAAATTTCATAATAAACTAAAGGAATATTATAAAACATAGTTTTATTACCAAAATAATTACAGCGCTCTATAAACATACACAGATGTACAAAATAATACAATCTATACACAAAATGCTGTTGCTCAGTTTGTAACATGATTAAGAATTTGGTTACCTTCCAAAACCCCTTACATCTCACTGTAATAAGGTATATCATATTTAAATACACAAAGGAGCAAGGCTGCTTGGAAACAGTCATGCTTCAAACTCTGGTAGCACTTTTACCTCACACTAGGCACAGAAGACAATATTTATCATTAGAACATGGTAAACTAGAAACAAACGAATGTACCATCGAACACAACTCTATTTATATAGTTACTGAATATTTTATGCTACATGTTTCGGCCTTTTATGGCCATCATCAGGTATATCAAGTTAAAAATACTCTGGGGAATGAATAATTGCAACAGTTATTTTCAGTGATAGAATAAGATTTATAAAGAAAACGTTCATATTTCTGATATAGGCATTGTTAAAGTATATAAGAAGGTTCTATTGTAAAATTTCTGTAGCCAATACTCCTGTTGAGGTATGTATATCAAGTTCAATTAACGGAATCTGTTTCATGTAGAAAATTTCTGGTAAAAAATCTGTAAATTGATTATCGTGGTTTAGGTTATGCGTTTCTTGGATGACAATTCTGGAATAAGGAATGAGGTAATTTAAGTGTAAAATTAGTTATTAAAGATAACTGTAAATATATATAGAAAAATGTGAAGATTCTTATAGTTTGAGATTCTTGGATTTTTTGCTGACTTCGAACGTGTCTTGGTTATATAGGTATTATAATCTGGGTTTAATAGGACAGAGTGTGAAGGTAAAAGGCAAAGCTGTTCACATGCTTATACACCATGTGAGTAAGATGTACAAGACGTATAACAGCAAGGAGGTAAAATTCCAGGTATTCTTAAACCTTGGCACTCTGTATGAAGGTGCATGGTCAGGTTCATGGTCCAGTCAATTTAACTACAGGCAAAGACAGTCTGATAACCAATGGATAAGGATCAAGAGCTAGACTGAAACTAACTCCATGGAGCAGAGTCCTTCTTGAGAAGCTAGCAGGTCGTCAGCTATTCAAGGAATTCCCCGCGTTTTATGGAACCCAAAGGTTCATTACCACACTCACAAAAGCCTGCCACCTGTTCCTATCCTGAGCCATATCAATCCAGTCCATGGATCTTCAAGACTTGGGATGCCACTTCTTGAAGATCCATTTTAGTATTATCCTCCCATCTATGCCTGGGTCTTCCAAGTGGTCTCCTTCCCTCAGGTCTCCCCACCAAAATCCTGTATGCACCTCTCCCCTCACCCATACGTGCTACATGCCCTGCCCACCTCATTCTTCATCATTTGATCACCCAAATAATATTTGGTGATGAGTACAGACCATTAAGTTCCTTGTTATGTAGTCTTCTCCACTCCCCTCTTAGGCCCAAATATCCTCCTCAGCACCCTATTCTCGAACACCCTCAGCCTATGTTCCTCCCTCAGTGTGAGAGACCAAGTCTCACACCCTTACAAAACAACCGGCAAATTTATAGTCCTGTATATCTTAATCTTTGTATTTTTGGATAGCAAGCTGGAAGACAGAAGATCCTGCACCGAATGATAACAAGCATTCCCCGACTTCAATCTACTCTTAAGCTCTTCCCAAATGGAATTTCGATTTGTTAGGGTTGTTCCCAGATATTTGAACTGTTCCACCCTTTTAAAGGATTTATTATTTAACTTTATGTTGTGACCCTGTCCTGCATTCTGATTGCGAAGCATGACCATGTACTTAGTTTTCTCAGCATTTACTTCTAGACCAATCTCCTTACTAGCGACTACTAAAGCTTCTGTGTTTTTCTTTATAGCATGTATGCTTCCGCCCAATATATTAACATCATCAGCATAAACTAGAAGCTGATGTGTACCATTTAATTTCAAGCCCTCCTGGTTTGCCTGAACCCTCCTAATGGCATATTCCAAAGCAAAGTTGAAAAGCAATAGCGATAAAGCATCTCCTTGTTTCAAACCATTCTTACAAGGAAATGTGTCAGACAAATGTTTGCCTACCCAGACTCTGCTATAGGTTTCATTTAGACACATTTTTACTAGCCTTACTAGTTTCATAGGGATACCAAATTCAATGAGAATATTATACAAGACCTCCCTCCTAACTGAATCATAGGCTTTCTTGAAGTCTATAAATAGCTGATGCACTGCCTCATTGTATTCCCATTTTTTCTCAAGTATTTGACGAATGCCGAATATATGATCAGTAATCGACCTGTTACATCTAAATCCACACTGATGCTCCCCAATAATTTTCTCTGCATATGGAGCTAACCTTGACAGAAGGATGTTGGATAGAATTTTGTATGTGGTTGACAAAAGTGATATGCCTCGATAATTACTGCAATCTGTTTTACCACCCTTCTTATAAATAGGTACAATGATTGACTCCTTCCACTGCTCAGACAATTCCTCTTTATTCCAAATAGAATAAATAAGTTTATGGATCTCAGAACAAGTTGTCCTACCTCCTGCTTTAATCAGTTCTGCTGGAATTTGATCAATACCTGGTGATTTGTGCCTCTTTAACTTTTCAATAGCCATCTCAACCTCAGAGTCCCTGGGCTCAGGCACCAGTGAGAGCTAGACTGAGCACAGTGCAAAAAGAGAAATACATCTAATTCTGCCAATAATCAAACCCAGTCACCAGCTCATAAATAGTCATTGTATCGGCTGAGCTACCTTAGTACACAATGTAGTATTATGCACATTCTGTATTTTTACATGGAATATCATACTGTTAAGTTAGAGTACCAGTTCAATAAATACAACCATCAAAGCACAACCAACCATTCTGCATATATCATAATCCCTTTGTAATTAACACATAAGTCTGTTTTGTCCATCAGGAGGCTTTTCTCAGTAACAGAAAACAATGTAGTTGTGTTACAAAGTAACGCCCCTATCACCACAACTGTTGTGGTCAAAACATGTTGAGGAGTTAAAAAAATTCTGTTATCTGCAAAATGCCTGGTGTTTTTTTGATGATTGTATTTACTGAACTTGCATTATGTCCTAGCAATAACTTTCAATAGTTATGAAAATTGCCATTTAAGATATCTGCTTCCCATAATTCAATACCAGACAAAAATTATCATTCAACCTTCAACTGCTGTGCAAGTGTTTCTCATCTGAGACAAGAACAACGTATGTTAAATGTTTGTTACGTACTGCACCCTAACAACATTAATTTATACATTTGTTTACACAGACAGCCACATAGCCAGCATGTACATGTTGCCATTCTTAATAGCGAAACAAGGCGACAGAAGAGACGACATCATATCTGATGGTATGGTAAAGCAGAATACATATACATGTTTAACAAATGCAAATAAATGGTGACTTAAATATTTTTATCACTAATTATGCAATCTTCATCATTTTTTACTTTTATATTTAAAGCTGCAGGTTTTTTTGTAACCAAGTCCTTCCTGCACATATTACACAAACACCTATCATCAGAAACTATTCCCCCATTGCTAAGGACATACGTCCACATTTCTAATGCAGACATGTCTAATTACAGTTGGGCTGTTCAGCAACAATAATACGGAAAAAAGTTAGTGTACATGTGATTAAAACTAAACACAAATGTCATAATATTTCCCCTACATAATAAGACACAACTACACAGTAGAAATGTGACATCATTTAATATACTCATACATTCATGAGAAACTAACTAAAGCATTAAAAATAATGTTGGGGATTCACATTTATTAATGAAGAGGTTTTACAAAGGCCATGAACTTCAAAATAATTTCTTAAGATCCAGTGCTAAATTTTGACACTTTGGTCACTTGTATGTATGTGATATTACTTTGTATTACCATGCACATCTTTATAAACCACTAGAAACATGCTATCACGCTGCCCAGCTCTCATTTCTTACCACATTTTAAAATATCAATAAACTTCCAAATATTTTCAAATTTGATACCATACCCACAGCACAAAACAAAATAACACCAGAAATAAATGCCACACTTACAACAAATTTCATACTATTTGACATTCTCATGTCTGTGCCAAACACCTGAAGTATTATAACGTTACTGTATATAACATACCAAGAGTTGGAGGCTGGTATGTTTTATACACTCAAAATTTTCTTTCGCAATTGTCTTTTGTAAGGCTCTGCATCACTTCAGACAATTTCATTAGTGACAAATAAAAGCTCTGCTGTGACAATGAACTGCGTACCAACATAAGGGCCTTGTGTGTTGAATGATAATTCATACAGACTGAAGTCTTTAAATTAAAGGAAAACATGAGACTTTTGGTTATCACAGTGGTATGTATCAAGATCACAATCTGTGACATCATGCAGTTTGGTACCATCTACAAAACTACATGGCATCACATCTGAGGATTGTAATAATAAATAAATAAATAAATAAATAAATAAATAAATAAAAAGAAGAAGAAGAAGAAAGAAAGAAAGAAAGAAAGAAAAAAAAAAGAAAGAAAGAAAGATCGGCACTTGTGAAAGTCACAAGATAAACTGAATTCCATCCACTCAAGCATCTACACATAATTTTCTAATCCTACATAAAACAGTGGGCAGTCTGGTTAAATCTCAGATAATCTGCAACTCTTGAAAAGTATGGATAATGTGGAAATCCACTGGGTTCAGTACAATATCAAGAGACAATTTCAAAACTTCAGGAAAAGATGGTATAAACGATAAGTTAAAGCAGCATAAATCTCTGTTTGATTACGTATTTATGTCAGCAGAATAGCAGCTGGTTTGTGAATCTGTGAGACACAATATAAAAGGAAGCAAAGTAAATTGCAATGGTTACAAAATCCAAGATATATTATTGGAGGAAATCTTGAAAAATGTAGCATGACACTGATAAAACTTTCAGCCACAAATAAGGATGTTAGCTGGATTCACCTATGAGTAGCTGAGGACAGGGTCTAGTGATAAGCTCTTTTATCTGTCACAAAGAAAAGTTATGCTCAAGTGTGCAAAGGGAGTGGTACCACATTTCATTTCAGTTCCCTGAAAAAATTTTTAAGTTAATAAAAATTCATCCTTATTTCACCTTCAATTATTTAATCAGTTTCAATAAATTTCATAAACAAGGTGCTTTAAATTTGTTCCAACAATGCACTAACACTGCAGTATTAACAAATAACAGGCAAACAGGCTTAACAACAAAGGATTTCCCTGCAAGGTGGAATTAACCCTCAGCAATGCTGTTCTTTCCTTTTTCATCCAACACCTTACACAGTAAGGAGAATATTAAAAATGCTAATAACACCACCAGATGTCCCAACTTTTGGTGCATTCTATACATTCTAAGTGTGATGCATTGATCTGTCACTTCTTCTCTGCAGGCGCAGTGCTGCGTAGCAGGTTGTGCTCGCTACTCAATTCCATGCTACTGTAGCTGATGTCAGGTTGGGATAAGCAAGCGAGTAGGCTAGCAAGGGTTCAGTCCTGCAAGAGGAGATAATAAAACTCACTTACATGGTGTTCTGGTATGCCAAAAGATGCAACGGTGTTCGCAGTGAACCCAACAATGCCTTCTGTTGCTCATTGTCATCATCATCATGGCCACCATCAGACTGATCATGATTATCATCTTCATTTCTTTTATTAAAATTGATGTCAGGAAAGCAGCATATAAATAAAGACAGCACACTTAAAAATGAAATGCAATCACAGGAAACCCCTATTATTTTGGTAATGTACTGTACACTGAGATGTGAGGACAGCATTAGAATACTTTATTGTAGCAAAAATTCCAGTAGCAAAAAGGGAAAACTAAGCAAATCAAAACAGAGTCACTAGCAAAATGACATTAATGCTCATTGAACATACATCTATGTTCATTAATGCGTGATACTGGAAGTTTCCATGGCAACATTACCATTATCTCTGCAGAGGGGCAGTGTGTGGTAGTGGAGGTGATAACATAGATGTTGACAGTGTGACTTTGACACATTAATATACTCATGGTTGTGAAAAATATAAAAGGAGAAGTTGTTCACATGCCTAAGCACAACACCATAAAGACATACACAAAATTGATATGAAACCAAGCAAAGAACATACTGGGGTAAAAGAAAAACAACAAAAACAACAACATGTTGAGGCTGCTAACATTTGAATTTATGTTAAAAGTTTCCAGAATTTGAATGACATCACACATATTTCACAGAACTTTACATTGCAAGGAACATTCTGATCATACCTGTATATTTAAAGGATTAATGTATATCTTTCAACGGTATCAGTATTCTAAGCCTGACACCAATCTCACATGAAGGTTCAGGACATCTGTCTACAAAATGTTAAGATGAATAAATTATAAAGTATTTTATAATAATAGAGCAACAAATTTGATTTGAGAATATTTACTTACTTGTCTAGCAATTCATCATCTTCAGTATCATCTTCTCCTTTCTTCATGTTCACTTTCCTCAATCTTCCAGGGTCCTTATTCTTTGCAGACGAACTGCAGTCACTTACAAAATGCACATTACACTACGACATGAATATAGCACACCTCAACTGATGTGATTCCAAAATATCAAACTTTGCAAGTAATTGGAACTATTTTGTTTAAACATTTCACCGAATTGGATATACAATTTCATGAAACAGCAAGTACCGTATATTCTCGAATCTAATCCGCACCTTTTTTACAGTTTTAGAGGGCTAAAAAATCAGATGCGGATTAGATTCGCGTGCGGATTAGATTCGCGGTCTAGAGCTGGATTTTGGAAAAATGATTGAGCTGCTGTACAATATAACAATAACGTAATTAACGTAATTAATAAACAACGTAAGAACAATACAATACAATAATCTATTATTTTATTATTTATTATTATAATTTATTATTCATCAGACTCGCCGTCATCACTCATAATTCGAGGAATGTTCAAAGATCTGGCCTTCTTTATCGCCTCCTCGCGAGTAGATCATTAACTCACAAACAGTCCAGTCTTGCGTCTCTCTTGAAATAACGTGAAGACTGCATCATCAATTTCAGGAAATCGTCCTTTCTTGGGTCCAGTGAATTTCCTTCGTGACGCCTCACACCCGCTGATCGCTGCCTTGTGTTTTCCGCCATAGTCGAACGTTGCTTTCATCAACTCCAAAAATTGCAGCGGCTTTGCGGTTTCCATTCTCCTCTGCGCACCGAATAACTTCACGTTTGAATTTTGCCGTATATGAGAGTCGTTTAGATTTCAGGTGTCCCTCTTCCATAACTACGGTACACGACAAATTGGAACAAGCACCTCCCACGTTTCAACAACTAAAGATCAGCTGGCTTCAGACGAGATTGCGCACGTCTGTTGAGAAAGGCCCCGCCTCTATCGGTATGACTCATCGGCCACAGGCGTAGCGTCGGATTTTAACGCATTGGTAACATCCAATATTATTCAATCAGTCGCCCCGTGGGCAAGGGGTGGTTGAAGGAAAGGTGCGGATTAGAATCGCGAACTAACTTTTTTTCGTTTAAGAAGTCGCCAAAAACTGGGTGCGGATTAGATTCGGGTGCGGTTTAGATTCGAGAATATACGGTAAATGACAATAACTTAAAAATGCTAATGATCAATGTTCTTTGTTCAGGAGATGTCAACCTTCCCCACCATGTGCAGAACATGGTTTTACCGTTAAACCAGAAATATTGTACGTTCAGAACACAGTGATCAATGTATTACATAAATGCAATGGAAAAGAAACCCCCTAATTAGGTAAACTGTCATGAAAATACAAGTACCTCATAAATTATACATACGTCACACGTAAGCTGTGGAGGCAATGTTCATCATTTTCAAATCACATACACAGAAGTAACTTCAATGTCATGCACCTTCTCTGTATATTCTTTCTTCCTCTGTAACATCACCTACCATGGCTCACTAACAGAAAACTTTTACTTGTCCAAATTATATATCCTTTTCCTTACAGACACATTTTTCTGCCACAACATGTCAACGTAATTCAATGGTTTGCAGATTTAAACCCCAAATTAATAAAAGTGCAGACAGACATGCCCACAGTATATCAACATCTACACTGAAAACTCCTTAATTTGTTACTTGTGACTTGTTACCAATGTTTGAGAGAAACTTATTGCCTCCACCTTCAGCAGAGACCAAGAAGTGTATCTTGCTTTAGAAAAATTGTTGTATTACATAGGGAAAGGGTTAGTTAGGTGATAACAGTAGTGACCCAATAAGACAGGAGGCAATGTGGAGTGGGTGGAGTCATCTGTAGAGCCTGCAAGAGGCACGGAAAGTGCATAACGCAGTGGGAGGAAGGACCAAATGAGGAAATGCAGGAGAAACAACAGTTAACTGCTGATGGAAACAAAGTGATAAACTGAAAAGACTGACGAGGGGGAGCCAACTGAAGAAGGTAAGGAGGGAAGCCTGGATCTGTTGGCCCTGAGAAGTGCCAAAATTCTACTGTCATGCATCCTGTTGTGCAAATCAACAACATACGAAAGAAATATTCAGTTAGAAACAACTACATTTTACACTACACATGTACGACATTCAGACTACATGTTTTGGCCAATTAGTTGGCCAAGAAATGTAGTCTCAACATTGTACATGTATAGTGTAAAATAAAGTTGTTGGTAACAAAGGAGGAATAATACAAACACTGATCACATTACTCTCTGATATAAATTAAAATAATATAACCAGATGTAATCTAACCAAATCTATGGAGAGAGTATGAAAATTACAGCAATGAAAACATTCACTGCATACATATAGCATACAATGGTTAGTGTTTTCTGCAGCATGTTTCTACATTTCCATTAGAAAACATCACTCTTACATTACTGCTGAACCAATTTCATACCACTGCAACACATTGGGTACTTTACACTGGTTTCCAAAAAAGCATATTTCCAGACAGTATTCATAACTGCAGTTTCTTTTCCCATGACAAATGAATCACGTGTACCAGTAAGTGGACTTTGTCAAGGTTACTGTCCTTCCAGCATGCATGCTCCTAGTCTGACCACTTCTGGTTATGATACAATGTTATTGCATCATGTGAGTAAGAAACTGGAAGCTGATGCTGTGACATGCAGCATGTTTGCAGGAGTATCAGACTCTGCCTATATGGTCTAAATCAGGGATGACAAACCACTGGCACTGGTGTCAAGTTCAGCACTGACTGAGATAAGCTGGCACCTGTGATTACAAGTTTTGTCCTTATTAACATCTGGAGCCACTACATAACTAATAATCCAGATCCCTCGGTAATCTGGACAATTCTGGGCCAACTAAAGCCCTGTCTTTCCTCCCCGTACTCCAGTCATGGTCTGGATCACCGAGGGGAAACTGAGACAACCTTGACTCTGAGACTGGTGGCATGGGTGAAGCGGGAAGAGCCAGCCAGTCTTTGTTTAACTCCTCAGCAGTAAGGACATGATCTCTTGGGTGTCATAGTCCTCTTTCTCTCTTATTTCATCATTACAGTGGTTCCTCAGTAATCTGGACCCCAGTAATCCGGATCCCTGGGTGGTCCAGACAATTTTGGGCCAAATCTAGCCCAGTAATTTCCATTGAAATCACCACCACCATCATCATTGTTATATACTGTTAAGTGCAGTATTTAGGCTTTAAGGAGTTACACTTTAGATTTGAGTGATGATTTTTTGTATGTTACCTACATCGTGGTGCTTCCTCTCGGCGATCCGGATTTCTGGGTAATCCAGACCAGCCCCCCCCCCCCCATATAGTCCGAACGACCACAGGACTACTGTAGTTAGTTCAATATTTATTTTTTATGTTACTTATTATACCTACCATGAATACCAAGAAGCAGGGTTACAGAGAGAAAGACAGCTATAAGAAAATATTGTATTAACTTGCACATTGTTTTTGCAATAGATAAAGTAAAATATAAGAAGTTGTTTCCCAAACAAGATGAGTACAGTCTGTGTCAATCTCACAGCCATATGTAAGTTACAAACTGAAGAGGTATCTAAACATGAGCAACAGAAGATATCTCATTAGCCAAGAACAGAAAGGAATCTGAACACTCCAAGTCAATCATTTGGTACTACAGCAATGAGTTTGGCTGACATCACTTCTAATTGGTAAGGAACTTTTATGTCAATCTGACATCAGGCACTAACATCCACGACCCAAATATTTACAGATGTGACACTGCAAAACTAACCCACTTCATGGCAATTCTGGTATCTTAAGATAAACAGTGTAGTAATGGCAGACATACAAGGGGAAAAAATACATACTTTCTCGTCAGTTTATATGGTTCATTCCGTGCACTGTCGATAACCAATTCACAACACTCAACCAACAAAATGCACAATATTGTTCCTTAGATATTTATATTATAATATCACACTGAATATTCCTACATGTTTGATCCACAAGGGATCATCATCAGGGAACCAAACCAAAGCAACACTGCATAAAACCAAATTAGCCACTTTTATATAGTTGACATGGTGTAAAAGAGTCAAATAGTTAAAATGTAGAATAGTTGTATGAGTGCACTGTATATTAAGATCCAGTACACTTATACAACTATTCTACAAAGAAATGTCTACATTTTAACTATCTGACTCTTTTACACCATAACAACTGTGTATAAAAGTGGCTTAATTTGGTTTTATGTGGTAGTATTGCTTTGGCTTGGTTCCCTGTGGATCAAAGCATGAAGAAATATTCAGTGTGATATTATAATATAAATATCTAAGGAGCAATATTGTGCATTTTGTTGGTTGAGTGTTGTGAATTCTTGTCAGTCTCATGACCTAACAGATATGAAGAGTGCATTACTAATATTGCAGTTTCAGTGCATACAAGAAGCAAATAAATAATATAGCTATAATTGGTATACAGTGAAGCAAACAAAAATTACTATTTCACAGAAAGACATAATGAAATCAAAACAACATACATTCGATTTTCCATGATGAGTACAAGGCAGAGGTCACCATATACAGGGCCGTATTTTATGTTTGTCCTTATGTATCCACGGGGGTCTTGAACTACTGGACAGCATTCACACAATAAAGTAAAGGAAGAAATGGGGCAAGTAAATAAAAAGCATCCACTTCAAAGAAGGTATCACACTCGATGAGGCAGATCAAAAATGCAACTGCAACAAATTCAAGCTGAAACACATTTAACTAAGTTACACAAATTGAATAAACACAAAATAAACACAAAATAAACACAAAAAATTAAATAAAAATGCAGAAAACAGTGCAAAAAATGTTAACAATATGGAGACCATGTACCTGAACTTCTGTACCACACACCTACTGAATGTAATCTAGGACCAAACTTCTCTAAAAATACCTGTTTTATTAGGCCTACTTATATTCACCACACCAAACTGACAAACGAGAATTAAATTCAATCTGAGCCAAACTAAACTAACCTTCACTGAATTCAGACCTGTCAGAGAACTATAACAACATGGTTCAAGTACAAGAAAACTCATCAGTTTTAACTCTACTAGTGCAACTACAGACAGCTGTCCATAAACAGAGTAATAGGTAAAAACTATATCATGCATCCCCCTCACACATCTGTCCCACTGTCACTCAGGCCAGGACATCAGATCTTTCATCGAACTCCAATGAATTCAAACTCTGAACATCTGGTCCAATATCCCCTCTCCCTCCACTACAGGTACAGGATTCTTATTTTATCTTACCCACACCATTGGCCACTTCCAGTCGGCTCGCTTATTGCATAAACCACAGCCGACTCAGTGGCTGCCCAGACATGCACTGCAATAGTGCCAGGAAGTGACCAATAATATGGAGCAGATAAAATAATAATAACACAGCATGAGAAGAGCACAGAGAGCACGCATTTATATTTTCAGTTTCTTTCTCTTTTATTTGTGTATGACCAAACATAATTGCATGATTAGTGTGCATGGTTATTTTGACTGAAAGTGGTTGAAAGTTTATTAGAAACACCATTTTTACATCACAGAATTGAAGACATTGCAAAAGTTAAGCTCTCTTCAATGAAAACACGTAAACCTAACCCAAAAGTATGGCAATAAATCAATAACATTGTGTGGGCAATACTGGGGTCCAAGCTTCCCATAACCCTAGTAGGTTTGTGTTTATACCAACAGTGGTTAAGGTGTTTGGCCACATGACAAAAGGTGGGCACAGCTTGTTTGTTTAAGATGTTCTTGTCAACACAAATAAGCCAAAAGTTGCTAAAAGACAAAGGGTATGACATAACATAAAAAGTGAACCTCTAAAATAGAAACAATTAAATAAGAACACTAATTTTCCCCTATTCCTTCAACACAGGCATTGGGATTGTAAAATTTCATTCAGACTAGGCCCCTGTCCAGATACTCACAAGCCACCACTAAGTCAAACAAAAATAAAGCAGCATTCTACAAGGGGTAGAGAATTTAAATATTAATTATCGTAAGTTATGGTCATAGCCTCAACATTCTAAATATGGGCAAATTTTCCTATATTTCACCACCAGGGTCAGACAGTTCAACTTCTTGTACTCCACAGATAATACCATGAGATGATAATGATCCACACAAACTATTAGACTTTGCGTAACATTCTGAGTTAGACCACTCAAAGTTTGTTGGTTTAACTGTACAAAATTTCAGTTAACAGCCTAAATTGTAACCTTTCACAGGCAAGACCAGCCTTCGTTGATCAGACAACAAACTCAGGTCTAAATAATTCTTGTAAAGGTAAAAGGTAAAGCTGTCTGTGTGGATTAGAGGGATTAGGGGGATTAGAGGTACAGCTCCACTCATTCTGGACCTCAGCACTTGATGCAGATGAATGGTCAGTATCATGCTACGGCCACTCATAATGCAATAATTACAAATTATGTTACGAAATGACACAGATGGTCCTCTAGCACTGCAGAATACTAAAATAAAATCTGAATATATTTTGTGAACAAACCTGGTACTAGGAGACGTTAAACTTAAGAAAGAGGTGTAGCTTCTCTCTGTTTCCACCACCCCATTTTCAACATCCATGTTTTTCATTTGTGACTAGACTAAACTAAACTCATTTTCCCTTCCTCGGCCCTTCATCCACCTATATCTATAGTATTATCAACTGTTTCACTATACTTCTGGATAACTATAAAGATATAACACACCCAAAACTAACATATTTGAAAATTCTCTCTTGTAATGCTGTTGATGGAATCACCCCAGCCAGAGTGCCATTGACTGACTGGTCAACCCCTACACCCCAACAGTCTAGCCTCATATGCACAATGAACATCTCTTACAAACATGGTATAGATTTAGGACTGCAAATTCCCACTTCCTAGACAAGCCCAAAACACTGGAAACTTCGAAAAGTACTTTCTTGTGTGGTGACTGGAGAAACTTTACGGACGTTTCGGAGTAACTACTGCCTCCGTCTTCAGGGTACAGATTCTTATACTTTCTATCCTGTATAAAACAATGTATCACAACCCAGTGGGCATTACTCTTCATAGTCACGGCTGTGAGAACCTCCACCCTCACATCGAAAATTTTGTGTCTATCAGCCACGTTTATAGACCAAATGGAAGAAGTCGTGCAGGAAATGGAGGGAAGAGAGAGAATATATGTGACCACGTTGTCAGTGCCGTTGAACTGATAGTGCAGACGCAATGAAAAATGTGTATCAGCGCCCGCTTCTTCATATAAGCGACTGGGTTCGAATTTTATTACAAGTGAAACGGTGAAACCAATTCGTTGGCTACAAATTTAGTTTCAGATGGTACTGTACAACACTTCTTGCAAAGAATTGGCGTAGTTTTAGTGACTACGTCTTAAAAATGACTCTACTCAAATACAGAATAATAGTACACGACATGTTATTTAGTAAATACGTATCAAGATACTCCATCTAAGATTATCGAGTTTGAAGTGGAAAATGTACTGCTTTACAGCTTCAGAAAACAAGAATTTCTAAGAGACCCCGAGACGTTTTGTAACCTTAAATATTTTCGGCAATAATAACGAATACTACTGGACGAAGGACCACGTTGCTTTCTTCTACTCACATTTTGTCTTCTTCCAAAAAATAATCATCTTCATATTCAAGCATATTACGACCAAAAGCAACTGCCACGAGATCGAGACGTCGACTGTTTTTATTAATGCAAGACGTACAAGATGGCGGATGGTAGTGTGGAGGGTGTTGATACAGCTCCTACTTTTAGTGGCGAATTATTTGGAAAAAGTGAAACTTTATGTCTGTATTGCACAAAACTACAATTACATCTGCTTGATATATCATCTGAACTACAATCATCGAAATAAATTATAAGAGTGCTGCAAGAAGAGTTAAGTATAGCTGGACGTGTTGTGGAGAGTAAGTTATGTACACAGAACCAGCCCAGTGCTGATGAGACGCTTTCTATAGTCGAGAATGACCATTGGTTTCATGTACCATCGAATCAAAAAAAAAAAATCTGAAATCGTAAAAGAAATTTCCACACAGTGTATTCCAATAACAATAAACTGTTTTGAACCACTGTCTAACCTCACAGAGAAGACAGACAGTACGGGACAGAAATGGATAAGGAACTACGAAACTCTTCAGGACGCTTTCAGCGGAATGCTGTTTACAAGGATAACATTTTTATGGGAAATTATAAATTATCTGATAAAGGTTCAAAGTCTAAATGTAAAAATCACGAAAGTACTGATAACAGTGTTCATAGAAATCAGCAATCACTTACCAAGGAACCAACATACGCAATTCCAATTATTGTTAACGGTTTAACGTCAGTGGATGTGAGTAAGAAGACTATAAATCATAGACTCAAAAGTAGTGCTCAAAACAAAGGACATAAAATTGTGATCATCGGTGACAGTCGTGCTCGAGGTTGTCCAAGCAACATGAAACATAACCTTAATGATAGCTACAAGTCTAGTGGCTACATAATACGTAATATCTACTTCTCTAAGTTCCAGTCGCTGTTACGATTTGGAATGTTATTCTGGGGAGGAATTATGAGTACAAAATTATTTAGACTACAAAAAAGGGTAATAAGATTTATGGTCGGAGTAAATTATAGAACACCCTGTAAACAGTTATTTAAAGATAACAACATACTCACTCTGGCTTCTCTGTACATATTGGAAGTTATATATTATATAAAAAGATATTGTGAGTCTTTGGAATTGAACACTGATGTCCATAAGTATGATACACGAAGGAAGGAGTGTGGTATTCTGGTATTAAAACCTATAACCATCTTCCATCAACCCTTAAACAACTATCATATGACATCTCTAAATTTAAAGCGGCCTTAAAAAGATTTCTTGTCACAAACTCTTTTTACACAGTGGAGGAATATTATAACTAGAAATAAGGATCTTGGTTCTTGTTACATTTCAATAAAATTACAAAGTATTGTATTATTGTTTAATTACAATTTAATCCAAATCACTTATGATTATACACATTGTTGTGCTAATTGCCTGAAGAGTGAACAGACTGGTGTATAAATAAATAATTATAATCTGAAAGAATGAATGTTGAATTCATAGAATTGAAGTACTCTGCATAGAGGCTGCCAACTGAAGTAGTAGTGTAGTGCAGGGAATGGAGGGTTTTAAATGTAACAACTATAAATGGATATTTTTACTCTATAGATTAGGATTCTTAATATTCTATACTGATATTTTTTATACACTTCTGCATCTGATTTTACTTACTGTTGTAGACATTAATTAATCTATTGTTATTGTATCAATATGCAAAGATTGTATCTACTGCTGACAAAGTTCATACAGATGGCTTGATGTATGAATGTAATTTGTTTGATGATTATCTATGTCATATTTAGCATGATGTATTGACAAGCTCTGTATCTTGTGGTTTTGTACCGATGACAGATCAATGAACGCAAATAAAATACAATACAATATTCATGATCAATCGTCAAGGACTGACAAAAATAAAAAGAGTGTAATAAGTATGGGAACTAAATTGTATAATAAATTGCCTAGTTATATAAAGGGACTGGATAACTACAGGGCCTTTAAGAGGGAATTGAAATTATTTATTTTATGTCATGCATTTTACTCAGTGGATGGATTTATATCTGTGTAATTGAATTGTTAGTGTATAAATATATATATATATATATATATATATATTGTATGTTGGTTTGAGACTTTAATAACTACTGTAATCATATTTAATGTTGACAAGTCTATAGTCACATGTATGACAAAAACTAGATGGAAATAAAACTGAAACTGAAACCAGGAGCAAACATAGACACACTAACCTCTTCAGTGATGCGTGACATTGAATTTTTAACGAACAAAGACAATTGTTTTTTGGGGAGGCACTAATGATGTTAGTAAAAATAATTCCCAAGAAGGATTAAAACAAGTCCCAAGTCCCATCACTTGGAAGCACTGAACATTTGCTTCAGTGCCCTGCTTTTCTCGACCAATATCAGTTTGTGATGGCAGAAGCAATTACTTTTCTTTGTGGAAGGAAATGTCTATTAAAAACTGCGAGATATATGCCTGTTGGTCTGTGTTGTAGGGGAAGAATGTGATGTGGTGCATTTCTGTACAATACAGGGTCAACAATGAAGGGTAAAACTGTAACCATATTAACCGTAAATTTGAGTTTAATATAACAATTTATTAGCAGATTCTGCGGTGGGGGAGGGCTGGAAGCATTAAAGTGTTTTCACATGGATGAGTCACGAAATATCCAGAAAGCTGCTTCTTTTTAATTTTGTTGTGTTGGCTATACTGCTCAGTGTGAATGCTAGTATAAGCATGAACCCTCACAATTAATGTGAAGCAGTTTTGACATTGTGTGGAAAAACTATGCTACTATAGAGGCTTAATTAATTTTGTATTGTTGTGAAACAATACATTCCACCCACTTTCTGACTCACCCATGTATTTTCACAACTTTTACTATCAAGGATTATCAAATTTGAAATAATTACATTTATATGACAAGTGTGTATCTACATAAAATATGATTTGATTCCAGTTAAATATGAGGATTCTCATCAGTACCACCACTAATAAAATACAGTACAGAACATAAGATGACAATAAACATGTGCTATTAACATACCTGGAAACATAAAAATACCAAATATGTAACAAAAAACTGGCCTGTGTTTGTATTGTATATTTTCAAATTTGGCACATTGAATTATTGTATTTTGAACATTTTTCTGCTGGTGTTTAGGCAAGTGAGCATAATACCATACCTAGTTATTGTACTCGTATGTCACAAATTGAGTCTAATACACCAATATTATCACTCATCTCCCTTAGCCACTACCAGAACAAATTCTTACATATTGCATGAAAACACACATCTGATCACACAGAACAATTATCAAACATTCTGGTGAATATTAACACTATTCATACATGTTGTGGTACTATATGTGATTTCTTTCCTGGGTAGTATGAGTCACACATATTGTTCAGGCCCTAGGCACTCATTCTACGGCCAACCAAACCATCAGCCTAAGTTTAAAGTTTAGAGAAGGATATCAGCTGACAGATACTTAATAATTTAGAATCCTCACCCCTCTCACAAGACCTACAGACTGAACAAAGTCATATTCACTATGACCACTTTAAAATAAATGCTTGCAATTACAACTGCTTTTTGATTTCCTACCCACCAACACAGCAGCATTCTGAGTACTGTGCCATACAAAATCATATGGAAATACTGTTGTGGAAATCTGACATATAGCATTTCAAATAAAGAACCTGGTGATAGTTCACAAATAGTGACACTGGTGGTATTCAACTTGGTATTCGCTTACACTTCATTACGGCTTGTGATTTTAGAGACTACATTCAGAAATATTACCAGACAATCTTCTGACAACCAGAAAGACTTGATATCATCATATTCAAGTAAACATAAAACCATATCTTCTATCAGTGAGACATTTCAGGGACAAAAGAGTTAAACTCCCCAGAACTGGGGCATTTTAAATTTAAAACAGGTCAAAACATAATTGGTATGTTCACCATATATAAATGTCAACACGGAATTTATATAAACTGATATTCTACATTACATTAGTTCTTTTCAAGGTCCTTCTTTCATGTAGTATGTAGAAGAAAAATGTTCTAGTCCAGGAGTCGGCAAACTACAGCGCGCGGGCTGCATCTGGCCCACGGCTTCATTTTATCCATACCACCAATAATGTATCGACCTTTTGGATCAATAGCCTATTTCTTATAATGTCACAGCAAACTTGAGAACAGAGTCAAGTTGACGCTGTTTTTGGCATTTTTTAACTCTGCAGGCTTTTGCGTTATGAAGTTTTTGCCCTGACGTAAAATCTCATTACAGACCAGACTTATGTGATGAGCATTTACAATCGATTTTGATGATGGGGAACACTAACTCTGAACCCCAATTAAGTGTAATTTTGTCTAAAAAAAGTCATGCTCTTCACTAATTCCCACAAAAATCTGATTGTGCATAATTATATTCTACAATACATGTACTCTGATAATAAATACATTTGTGCAGTTGTTTTCTGATATTGTATATATTTTTTATTTTAGCACGTCCTCTTGGCCTGTGAAGCCTAACATATTTACTTTCTGGCCCATCTCTAAAAAAGTTTGCCAACCCCTGTTCTAGTCTAATATCCTCACATTCCATTAAGCTGGTATTACTTGCAGTAATGTACTTAAGAATGCTAGAGTGCACAAGACCTTAGAGAGCAAATTTATCACCCACATTACTGGACTGGAACACTATGTATTTAAACCAAAATAGGCAAGAACATCAAAAACAACTTTAAATGGGAATGCCACAATATCTGTTTACACATGCACCAAATGATGTCTACCACAGTACTAGTGAAGCATTAACACATCAAATATGATGCATGTTACTATAATGAAGATCACATGCACATTTTATGAAACATTAAGGGAAGAGAACACAATTTATTGTGATTATCTGAAACTTTTTCCTTGTTACCATACAGACATTCATACGTCATACGTGATCACAGTGAAAATGATCATGGACATGCTTTTCTTTGCTTCATTTACTAAATATGTATGTTTGGCACTACAACAGTTTGGTTTACAGTTTAACCCATTTCCTTGACAAAAGTAACATTACTGCATGGTGCGCTAAGACAATATTCTAATATTATATATATATGCTCATATTCAATTGAAATGCTAACATGGGAACTCTGATCACAAAAATGTGCTTCTACATAATCTTTTGAGCACGTTCCTTCCATATAAATACTTGCATATATAAAGACAGTATAACCTATACAAGTGTCAATATATCTGCACATAACTTAGAAACAAATGATCTTATTTCAACCAAACTTTTCACTGTTCAACAAGGTAATTAAGGTAACAAGTATTCAAAATCCTACAAAGATCCATGGGTTATACTTCAGGAGTGAGTTTGGTGTACAGAACTTTAGTATGATATGAAGCACTCATATCCAAACAAAACTGGATAAACCATCTGGAAAAAACAGAAACAAGACTGCCTTCCACAACATGCATTTCATAATCAGCTACAGCGATAACAAGGTTTAGGATGACCAAAACAGTGATAGAGGTATCAAGACCATCTTGGGATTCACACATATATGCCTACTACTACAAAGTTCATGATGATGGCAATGACGATGATGATCTACATCACAGCTGGCTGGCAATTAGATGTACACAAATCTTTTCATAAGACAATAGTGCATAATGAATATATCTTTTTTATCAAGAATTTTCTGGTCAAGAAAGCTGGTTCTGAACGCTCTCTGAATACATTTTACGGAGAATACATGCAAAACATGTAGACATACTCAATCCCTCCATGAAATACATTATGTTTGATTTTGACTCATAGTGAATTAGAGTCTAATAATAGTTTATTCCTTAAACACTGTACTGTAGTGGCTAAGTGCAGAGTGATAACATGTGTCACCTGATTCTACACTTTAACTATCAACGTTAACTTTAAACAACATATGATGTATTTCTATTAATAATGCTATAAAGCTCTACTTCTGACTAATAAGTTCTGATTTTATCACAACTGTTTATGCTTACTATATTTAGCATGATTTATAACACACATTCATGCAGGAACATTTTGGTAACTCAATATTACTCATAAAACATTTAATTTTAATACTCTAAAATAATAAAACTTGTTCACATGAAAAGCAACACTACTGACTACTTATGACAGTAAGTAGAAAATGTGTAAAATATTTCCAGACAGCAAACTTATTAGAAATAAAAACTTATGATACAAAAATAGATTCCATAAATATGGCCTCCATATATTTCCACAAGATTTTCAAGAAATATTCAGCTATGTAACGATGACATGATAACTACAGAAACTGTGTGATGCACAAGCCAATAATTATGTAGTTATGCCTAAATTAAAATCCATACAAATGTGCCTCCCTAAAACCAAAACATCTCTTGCAAGATCATATTAAAAGAGAAGTTTCATGAAACACAACATTATATTGAAATATATGTACTGGCACTGCAGATCACTATTTAACAAATGACTAGGAAGTATACTGCTAAATCAAACACAGCAACAAATTGTGTACAACACCAATTTCTCTAAAAAGACTTCTTTTTAAAAATATAACTCTTGAATATATTATTACAATAATATAAAATTATACTCTTAAAATCTCCAATATAAATTCAAAGTGGCAGAAAGTTATTAAGTTATAATCCTCTTCATGTATGTACATACGATAAGACAGGGAAAAACACCAGGACACCAGTCACTATTTTTTGATACTGTATGAACTGACATGATTAGTTAGTAACAAGTGAACAAAACATTTTCTGGAATGATTTGATCCACAAAAATCCCATATGAGATGGCCAATCTCAGGAAAGTTAATCCTTTGTACTGTCCAAGCACACAAAGATGTGAATGAATGCATGGACAATAGTGACATTTACAAGAATAATGTACACACAGAAAGAAGTGACATATGGCAGAGCGTATTTTGGCTGCTTATGATCAGCAAATGCCAGTTATTTAAAGCTATTGAATTGTAAACAAAATGTGAAAATTCCAGTACACTTTTTTTTCTCTCCGCATGTTTGTTGGAACATTGTGAAGTGCTGTTCTGGTCTGCATTTATCCCAATCTTATGATATTTTCTCAGATGAGTTTTGCACTTTAAAATGTACATTACACAACGGATACTTCCTATGTAGCTGAGTGTTTAGTGACCCCTGCAATCAATAGTGTGAGTGCAACTTGTAAAACAAGTAATGACAACTCTTCATTACCATTGGCAATGTCAGCTAGAGGAAGCACAAAAGAAGCAAGGGGTTAAGTTAATGCAGAGATCACAAAATGTCTCCAGTGAAATTCAATTACACAACTTTGAAAATGAATTTTCTGCCCCACAAAAAAAAATACTATTTCTACCAAGTTTAATTTTTGTACTTCCTGCCTCGTAAGACACACACTTCTTTTTTCCAAAAAATGTCCCCAAAAATCATCCTGTGTCTCAACACCAGAAGGAACTGTAGGCTATGTTTTTTCCAATAGCCTAACACCCCTAGTCGGCCAGGGCCTCCTCATTATCAAGGCTTTACAATCACACTGTAGGCTATTACAGATGAAAAAGTACCTTGCCATTACAGAGTGGGCCTTATCACTTGCAGCATCTTACAAGGCAGGAAATACAGTATATCTGAAAATGCCGCTGGTTTAATTTAAGGCTGAATAATCCACTTGCATACAATTCAGATCTAACTGTGCTGATATTCATTGTGTTCATTTGTACACGTCATGCCTAAATGTTGAACACTTTTTCACTTTGTGCAAATCAACACATTTCTACACTTTTAAAGCAACTCTGATGACTAGGAATGATTCTGTAACTGTGCAAGTACTAAACAGAGCAGACAGACTATCTCTGAAAACAAATTTAGACTGTCAATTGTGTATGAAAATTTCATACTTAAGACTAGTCCTAAAATACATGTCTAATCAGTCTTCAATACATTTTTCAAGTGAAGGTAAAATTAAAACATGATTCACACAAAATAACATAATTTGGTTTTTATAAAACTCCCAAACGCAATTTCAGGTTTATGAAAAGATACAGTTCTGCTCAGAGACTGAAGTTTAAAGCATATGCTATGGAAGTATAGATGAATTCTTGAACAAGTGACATAAAATTACTTTTAAGGCAATCAGAAAATTTCTCATGCAGGTGCAAAATTTTAAGTCACTGTTTTGATTGTTTGGGATGAATAATGAGCAAACTGTGATGCCAAGTAAATGTTACCCATACTCTGAGCTAATTGTCAGACTCATCTCGCCGGCATCTATGTGAGTGTCATGGTACCACTGCCGAGTATCTACCAGAACTGTAACAGGCATATAATACAGTAAAAGAAAAGTACCTAAATGGCATTCATACAAACTAATGAAAGTTACAATTATCAAGCAATCTGGTCTGTTAAACTTTTGTAATTTATTTGTCATTTCACATCATTTGACTGGTTCCTTATGACCAATCACAAAACTCTCAACCAAACCCTCAATATTATGAGTACTGTGTTATTTCACTAATTTAAATAATATACAGGGTCCTTCTCTGAATGAAGTTTAACTGCTTTCTTTCAGCCTAACAAATATGGATACTCATGTCAATGTAGAAGGAATGTGTTAACTTCTAGAGTCTGGGGGGGGATATAAAGAAATGTAAAGGAGAAATATAACAGATCTTATGGTTACATGGCTGTGACAGATTGAACTGTTGTCTTTTGGGTTATGACACCATCTAAGCAGGTTAAGTGGTAATGTTTCACAGGGAAATTTTGCCTCTGTCTGCAAAGCAGAAGTCAGCAAGGTTGGAAAATGGGTAGGTTACATATGAAGCGTGTGGGAAAGGGGAACAGAGCACAAGATAATTATCAACCAGATCTCAATGACCTGGTCCTCCACTTTTCCAGCACAACCTACACATCTCCCTACCGGACTCATTTCTACCGTGGAGATGGAGGCAGTAAGTTCCTACCAGACTACATTGCACCAAAACCCAGAAACCACAATACAAAAATATCAGGGATTTGTATGCAGGAATAAACAAATTTAAATAGGATACTAGCTTACAGAACATTTGATAAAGAACAAGAATAGTGATGTGCTTGCAGCATGTAAGGGTAGTGAAGAAAGGTGGAAAAATACTTCGGCCAACTACTGAACATTCATGCAGCTACGGAATTTAGAGAAACTCATACTGCTCAATCTGGAATAAAAAGGAAATACCTCTTGAATATTGCTGTCATGATATTTCACCCCCTTACAGATAATGTCACATACAATTTTATTCTTCACCTAATTTGTCAAGACCCAATGAAAGGTTCTTTGCAACAATAATTAAATTCACTATATCCTGATGCTGTCAGACCACTTAATTTACATTACATTTGGCAGGGGCATTATCTTATCTGACAACTACTGTAGTCACTTCCATAGGCTCACTTATCACATAGAGTGCAGCTTACTTGCTGGATTGTTTCTACACTGCATATCGCAAAGGTTGTCTATTCTTTATGTCACCTGCAGTCACTATGCAACTTCTATTGGAGCAATGCTTGTTCTTGTAAGATACACATGTTAAATACTATTCCTATACGAAGTGTCACTGTAAATTCAGACAAAATTTTCCTGATGTGCCTGTTTAAAACTTACAAAAACTTACAACTATGCAAAAATGTTTCAGCAGCAAGTTCCATTCTAGACAGTACGAGAACATGGAGAAGACACACACTAAATGAGGAAAAATTATACGAAAGTGGTGCTAGACTGGAGACATCTCCAAGAAAAACACTGACCTAACTTGCACAGCAACTGGGCATATGTGCAATATCAGCACGAAATGTAACAAAACTGCTGCATAAGCTTCCATATAAGAAAACTGTAATTCACAAACTCTACAACACAAATCATGGACCAAGACTGAATCTTGTGAACTGATGATACCTTCACGGGTGTCTGCTGGAGAAACAGACCTCACACTCACTCCGTTTCACAGTGAAGCTTGGTTTCATCTTAGTGGATACATGAACTACCAGACTAACGTGTATAAGTTTGCAGAAAATACAATATTCCACAAAGTGCCATTATATGATGTTAAGACTGATATGTACTATGAGTGCAACTACAATTATTGGGACAATTTTTTTCCTGAGACCCTAAATCCATACCAACATTTACACACATACTGACACCTGTTTTAAACACCTGTCCAATTATGAAAGAACTTCCACAATTTTTTTTTTCAGGAAGACAGTGGAAAAGCTCACACCCCAAACAATTCTACACATTATTTAGAGACTGTTCCAGCATCTCCTTTAAATATGGTAAAACTTTGAAACTAACTGCTATACACTGAACTAAAAAACATGGACCCTGACTCATGGCAAACTGGAATAGCGGCAAGCATTCCACTGCCTGCTGTCAATGTGAAACAGTCAGAGTGAAGAGTGATGCATGTAAATAAAATAATGCCCCTGTATATTAGGCACTACTAGTAAAACATAACACACATTGTTCAGTTGAGAATTTAAAACACAGAAATAGGCAGTGGAATCATTTCTCCATTCAGCAGTAACTTACCAATATCACCAGGTTCAACCCTGAAGCTGATTCCTGTGCAAATGTGGTCACAGTCTGGTGGAGGTACAAGTCTCCATGTCTTGTGCCCTCTCAGCTGTGCTTGCCACATAAGCCGACTAATATAATCAATCTGCAAACGCAACAATATTTTTTATAAGAAAAGTGGTAAATGAAGCATGAAATAATGTGTAAAATACACACACAAACCAAAACTGGCAACTTTTCTTGTGCCACAGTAACCCAAGATTATATATTATTAATAAGTTTCTATATAGGTTTAGATATGCCTAATTTAATTAAAACAAATATTACATGTTTAGAAACACACAGGCATGATCTGCCCATAATGCATTAACCCCTTGAAAAACTATTAGATCTTCCCTGTTCAAAATAATTTGATAGAATTAAGTAGATTCATACTGTAATCTTCTGGGTTATAACACTGTGAAGTCTGAGAATGTTCAGTTATCTTCTCTATAGCTCTACAAGGTGGGAAAGGACAGATAGTTAAACAAATGTTCTGGTAAAAGTGACGCTGAAGTTGCAGCAGTATACACATGACACACACACACACACACAAATCTGCTGCATGTCACATGGTAAAATGAATAAACTAATGTATTTATTTAGTTGTATACTTACCAATTTATTTTTCTTTTTGTTATTTATTTGCTGAACCCCCTTAGTGTAGACTCACTTGAATTTGTGTCTGAAATACACTTTTATTGCAGAACAATGTGACAAACAGTTCTACATTGTACTGATATCTTCTGAGAAATGTAAGGACAATGTACAACAGGTGTCACGGACCCACAGAAACATCAGGTTATAAGAAACACAGCACTGCGCTGAACCCAAAGTTTCCTGAGCCATTCTGGAGAAATTCTGGAAAAGTTCTGGTAATACAACTAAAGTGATAAACAACGCAGTAGCATCAGAAAGGGCACAGCTACCTTAAAACAGAAATGCAATAATGGACGTTACTTTTCTTCAGAAGGAATATATCATCAATGATTTAGACGAAATCATCCGTCATACTTGGAACATGTCACCGTACACTAGACACATCATAGTTGGTGGTCATCTGTTTTCTGGGAAAATGTAATGCCTCCAATCATCACCCAGAAGGAGGCCATATGCTCCTCTGAAATGCTGAGAATCATCTACCAGACCACACAGTGTCATTATCCAGAACTTGCTCTTGTGATACGACATGGAACGATGAATAAAATGTCCTTCCTTTCATACATCGGTCTAAGAATTTTACTCACATGCATCACTGCCCCCTGTTGGTACCCAATGAAGATGTAATCCATATGAGCATGTTCTGCATCTTCTGGCAGAAAGTGTGGTATACTATAATGCTCTCGCATTATATCCAGTATTTCTGGGTGACAATTGCTCCTGAACATAAAATAAATGTACATTGTTTATCCATAATTTAGAATTTGCTCCTCACAAAAGTCACGAAGTTTAAAATTATAAACACTGCACACAACTGATTACTGTATGATCCAAAGCATATTCTTCCTAACGCTAATACTTACCATCCAACATACCACGGCTTCTCACCTCCTTTCAGAAAAACTCTTGATTCTGGCATAGCAAATACATCTTCTAATGACCTGAACTCCGTTTTAAATGTTAAAATTTGACATTCTTCTTCAATACTTTCATAAGCTCCTTCAACAGTCTCATACATTTCCTTTAAAAAATGATATGTAAATGTCTGCATTGCTGGCCAATGCAATGCTGCACCCTTCACTAACATCGGTCGTGAAGAATATGCATAATTTCTAAATTCATCCCGAGTAATGTTTTCAAACGTCAGAACGCTTCTGACATCCTTACACATACCGCAGTCGGTTTCTGGTCTCGTTGCTTCCCATACAAAGTAGTTGTTCGGCAACAAGCATCGAGTACCAAGAGTGCTCCTGATTACAGAATCAAATATTATTTTCAGTAAAATACTGACTAAAACTGCTCCAATAAGTGTGACTGCCACAATCCAACCTGCATGTCCTGCATGTTTTTGAGAACCTTGAATCGTGCACACTGTCTTTTTGCGACTGAAGCATATTTCTTTTAACTCTTCTATACTGACACCAAAGTTCAGTAAATCCTTATTTAAAATGACGAATTTTTCATACAATATTTGTATGTTCTTCTGGTTTCCTTTGCGCAACTGATTATTATTACGTTCCGCCATATTGCACAGTAATTCGTCCATTCACCAATGGGCTTCATGTACTTGCCAGACTCAGAAATTACCGCGTACATGAACAAAAGTCCCTCAGAGGGCACAGTGAGCTTCAATGAAATGTTATTATACTCCTTAAAATCTGTTTGTAATGTAAGACATACATTGTACTCACACAAGAATTCAATACCCAACGAGCCCTATTGTAAATAATGTGGCAATGACAAGGTCTTGCTGCACAAGTGGATAGTATGACCAACATCATGCATGAAAACTCCTCTTTATACGAAGAGATGGAAGACGTAGGATGTGGTATCCTGTAAGGGTATGTGATATAAAAAGACACGTAGTTAAACTCGTTAGTGATATTGCCATTGTTGGTGTGTGGTCGTATTGCTTCACGTATATGCAACGTTAAGATTTTGTACATACTGCACCCCAAGCTCCTTGATTGTATTTAGCCTATACTGTATTTGGAGAATTTGTGAAAAATAGTAATATGTCGAGGACAAAAAAGTCCGTACTGTTTATTTGCTTAGGTAATATTTGCCGGTCTCCAATAGCGGAAGCCGTGTTTCGGCACATTCTTCAAGACAAGGGAGTACTGCATGAATGGGAAGTGGACAGTGCAGCGATTGGCTCCTGGCATGTTGGTGGAAGACCTGACATACGTGCGAGTAAAATCTTAAGAAATCATGGCATTGATTATTCTCACAGAGTTCGCCAGATCACCGAAGACGACTTTAACAATTATGACTTCATATTTGGAATGGATGAAAACAATATGCAAAATCTCAACGACAAGAAACCACCCGGTTCAAAGTCGAAGTTGATTTTACTTGGGTCTTATGATCCACAAGGAGAGCGTATAATCCGAGACCCATATTACGATGATAATTACGCTGGTTTTGAGAAGTGTTATGAACAGTGCGTTCGCTCCTGCAGGGCCTTCATTGAAAGTCAACCATAACAGATTTATGCAGTTTGGATTTGGAGTATACTTATCCACGATTTTATAGTGATGTGGAATAACAAGTGTACTGACAACCAGATTTGACGTTCAGTAATAGTTATTAATCCAAACTTAAACCATTAGTATGTCATGAGCCTGTCATTAAACCTAAAATTAACCAGTCCGACATATTAAACACTACTGTTCACCGTAGTGTATTTTCATTTTTTAAACATATAAATACTTATAGTCTTCAAATAAGGGTTCAAGAATTAGATTTCACAGGATATAAAAAAGTAGCAGTAACATTAATTCAACATGAAGTATACTGAATATGCTTATAGCCCCATAGCAATTACAAAGTGTAACCTACGAAAACCTTCAAATTGGCAGTCATGTCTCCACTTATTCACATTCCTACTGTTCAAACCTATGCTTCCAACCATATATGGGTCACTTATTAATAGAAAGTAGTATTTGCCAATGAAAATACAAAAATTTAGCCATATGAATCTTTATCTGTCTGTATTATGTTAGCTTCTGGGAAGTTCCAAGTGTGAGAAATATAAGGGAAATTAGATGACCACATTTAACTGATAATATCTTGGGCTTTTAATTTCATATTTTCTGAAGTTGCCCTACAATACCTGCAGTAAAACCATCCTAAAACATAATTTAATGTGGACAGTGGAAGCTCTCTGCTGTAGCTGGGGTTCTCATTCTTGGGCCTTGGCAGACCAATGTATGTCTTGTGTAATACACAATTTTAGTTTATCTGTGTACCTTTGTGAGCAGATTGTGCTGTTTTGTAGAAGTGTGCAGGATGTGTGTTGTCAAAGTGCATTATCATGTGATTCTTCAGCAGTGCAAAGCCAGACCAATGGGTGTTTGAATTTCATCAAAACCATACAGTTATACACGTTATACACTATGCTGAATTAGCTGCTTCACACACCAGCAAGCAGTTGTTGCATAGTGGTGAGCTTGTCTGAAGTTTCACATCTGCTGGTGAATTAATGTATTTTTATATTTTTTAATGAGAATGCTTATTATACATACAGATGTCCCCTCCCTCCCCCCTTTTTGGCTCCTGGGATTTGGAAGTAAATTTGCACCCACTGTAGAATGTGACAGTAGATGGACAGCACTTCAGTATCACTGTTGTGCATTGTGCAATACCATTAGAATGTGTAGTTCTGTTCCACAAAATCTGTGACCATGGGTCATTGGGTTTTTGGAGAGTTTGTAGGGACAGAGGATAAGACATTTTTTCTCAAAACTGTCCATACTGTTGACTACAGTACAGGAAGTTCATGGCTTACATGGTGCGTTGCTTTCTGAGAAGTGCTTCTTCAGCTGGCTTGCACTTTTCTCTTGCAGATGCAGCTGGTGTGTGGAAATCATGCATACCACTCTTGAACTGAATTTGCACTGGCATGACTTTCATAGAATGTCTCCTGAAAACCCATCTGAGTAGCTGTGATAGATTCTGTGAAATGGAACTAAAGCACACAACATCTTTTCTTGGACTGAGTCACCATGTCACCAGTTGCACTCCTAGTGGCCACTGGAGCCACATTTCTTGAAGTTCTCTTTCCAGTGGTATGTTTCGTTTCTGTATGCCATTTAGTTTTTGTTAAATAAAGTGTTGAAACTGCTCAGAATAATTATGCTTATCCTGTATATTAATAGTGATAATGACAGGCCATACCTTAGTTCAGGTTGTTCAGACATTGTCTTATTACTGCAGCCTGCAGTTCAATCCCACCTGGCTTCATGTGATTAGAAGTAGACAGTGGTACTAGAAAGTTAGTTTCTTCAGTTTCTGGCAGGTACCACATGAACACACCCTCAGTGTTGATATTGGAAGCTTCACTCTAACCTTGTAAGTTCTTTTTCCCTTTTTTACTAAGAGGTAAAATCATTTTTGTACTAATAACATGTTACATACTTGCATATATTTAAAACACTTAATGTACAATAATAAGAGTAATAACATTTACACTGCTAATTTTGCTGTGAGAAAAATATATAACTTCACCTTTACAGCCTTAAAGCTAAGTGTATGTTTCTAACTTAGAACCAGTAGAACAGTATACATAAAACAAAAAATCTACATTGCATCCTATTTTACATAACATTTCCCTGTACCAATGACAATATATTGCAATACATACAGTACCTTTTATTCAGCACATGACAGATATATATTCTGTTGTGTATGGAATTTATAAGCATTTACAAATGGAACATGAACACAACACAACACAGAACAATGGTTTAAACATTTTAACTTCCTCACTTAATATGCAGAAACGAAATTTAACGTAATCCATATTCCGTGCAACAGATTGATTATACAGTATCTGATGATAAACTGCACAATCAATAATAAATACTCATTAGTCACGTTCCTCCTGCATGTTTGGACCTGTACATAGTCATCATCTGGGTGGCATACAAGTACAGCAAATTCTGTCAAAGATGTGCATGTGTACAGTTAAAATACAATACTGTTAATTAAAATACCGTGCGACAAGGACATTTCACCGCACAGCAGCACTCACAGATAACCAACGTACAGCAACACACAAGCCAAAACGCAAGACCTCTCTGCCAATAGTTTATCAGTTACATTATACTATGTAACCTACCCAATAATTTTATACTGTTTTATTAATTTTATTAATATACCATTGTACAATTTTTATATATAGTGACACTGATTAACATTGTAAAATTATTATACATAACTATGGCTGTTACGATGTATTTTATAAATAGTGGTCTATGTTAAAAAACTTCAACGACCCCCTGAAGATGGCGATGTAAGCACGCCGAAATACGTATTGGGGCAAGCTATTAATAAAAGAAACTATTGACATTATATGTCTATGTGCATTTGTTGGTATAAATATGTCTAGTATTATTATTGTAGACTTCAGAATTCACTCTGTGTGTTGTAGCCACTCTCATTGGTATTGTTTTCTTTCCAAAACAGTGTTCTGCACTTCGCATTTCTCCCTGACAGATTGACTTCTTAACAAATACTTTTTACAATTCTAAATAATATCTTCCACTGCTGACAAACACCTACGTCAATTTTTGTCATCTTCATTCAAAGGGAATATCCCTGTGTTGTCTGGTTGGTGTTTATTCAATTAATGAATATTTAGTTTATCAGCATTAATAAATATTGATGATTGCTCTACAAGAAAGGAATTACAAACATTGTTTTTTTTTAGTTGTACATTTTGTCTACTTGTTTGTGATATATTATTAGTGACTGTTTTATAAATCATGTTTTTGTAGTATTATGACTTGTTTCATATCCAAATACCATATGGCTGATTGAGGGATCGATGGAATGTATATGTACATATGTATGTATGTACTCAGTAGCATAAACACCAACCAGACAACACAGGGATAATATTCCCTTTGAATGAAGATGACAAAAATTGCTACAGATGTTGTCAGCAATGGAAGATAAAATAGTTTAGAATTGTAATAAATATTTGTTAACTGATTTATATTTTAAACATTTTTAGTAATTTTAATTAACAATATTGTATTTTAACTTTTTATGTGCACATCTTTGACAGAATTCGCTGTACTTGTATGCCTCTGTATATACCACCATGATGATGACCTTGTAGAGGTTGAAATATGTAGGAGGAACATAAGTGACAAATGATTATTTATTACTGATTGTGCAATTTGTTGGATCAAATACTGTATAATTTATAAAAAGTTCAAGGCTGAAACCTGCAATCAATGCTGTTAGTAACACAGCTTTTAACATTGTTAAACGTGCATCATTTATCTTTTGCATAACACCTGTAGATTCTTGTGGTACAATTAAGGTGAATTATTTTTTGTCTTCAAATTCCTTCTTAAGGCAATTTACTCTTATGAAAAAAATTTATCTTTTTCAAATAAAAGTGTTCACTAAAAGAACCAGACAATACACACCTTAAAATCCGTATATCTTTATACATAATCAATAAATCTCAATATGTGAAATGTATCAGTAAATCACAAATGTCTTTGTATCATAACAATCTGGTTTTGTTTCATTTAATTTCCATAGCTGACAACAATTAAAACTTTAGCAATGAGATCGTAATTTTCCCAAAAGAATAATGTACTCTGCGTGCATTAAGCAGTACCAACTTGAATGAATCTGCATATCTTGCTGCAAGGAAACTCTTTGAAAAAACATTCAGGGTTTCTGTATGATAAAGATACTGAGTGGGAGTTACGTTATGTCAGTTTACTGGTCTTTCTTGGCTGTTGCTGCCTGGTATGTTGGTGGAGATTCCTAAAAGGACAATAATAATTACAGTAACTCATATTATACATTTTCCATCATCATTTTCATTAAAGAACTGTTTTGCAAGCTGGCAAAGCTGTCATCAGGTAAAAGTATACAAAACTATGCTGAGCCCATTACATAGGGCCAGTCTTCATCCCCGGACAATAATGTCATATTATGGATTACTAAGATCAAATGCAAAGGAAAATCCTTTTATCTAAGTATAACACATTTAATGGTAACAAAGAAAACTGCACAGAAAGGGACTTCATGCTTGTATTCTTCTCTTACTGGAAATTAAAGTTACAATGAATGGGACATGTAGCCTGGGCAGAGGAAAACCTATAATGAAGATAACATGAAACCTTTTGAAAAGCAGTCCCTTCATAGATGGGATACCTAGGGTTATCACATAGCCATTGCAAGAAAAAAGGACATAGCACAAAAGGAGGACATAAAAAAATCACAATTTTTTTTCCATAGAAGTCCCTCTCAACATTTTTCTGCTAATAGTTCTTTAAATTTCATGGGTATGAAATTCAGAAGGAGGTGTTCTTTAAGCACGTTTTTCACTGAGTTCAAGGTGTTCAGAATTTCCATGCCAAAGTTTTCCAAGACGTTCCAAAGGTCAACTGCTGAACTCGCATTATTTTTTGCCTTGGACAATGCTAATGTAATATTATAAACATGTAATTCTTAAAAAAGTAGCATTTTTAGTTTTCAGTACCATGAAAATATGCAAAGCTTTAAGAAATAAACAGTCAATAACCCAGTCATTTCTACAAACTAAAATAAAGCACCCACATGGGAAAAAGAAAGAAAGAAGAAGAAGAAAAAAAAGAGGACGTGGGGAAAAGAGGATGTATGATAAGCCCCAGGGATACCACGAAGGAGCACCGTTCCTTCAAGTACATGTTCCAAAGGTGGAAATTAACTATTTAATTTACTGTTCCTACTGCTGCTGAAACAAATTTTGTTGTATAATTATACAGCTAACTTCAAGACATAATACTCTTTCATGTAGCATACAGAGAAGTGCAGCATATTCTTTCAACAACAGAAGAATTTTCAGTGCCATAACACTGCACATAAGCCAGTGTTTCCTAAACTGTGCCCAAGGGATACACAGATACCTTCTATAAAGATGAATTTTAATTTTACATCATTACTGAATAATTACTGTCAGTTACGAGAAAGAGAAAGTTGTTTCAACTGCGCAATACTCTGAACTGGCACTACTGCTAGTAAACTGTTTTTTCAAAACCCAAGGACATTACTGAAGTTATGGTTCAAAAACCAAACAAGTTGCCAAAAATTTCACTTCAAACCAACATATTCAGTTCAATTACACCATGCTTCAGTGCATTAATTTACTCTTTCTTTTAACTTTAGATAAACAGATATTTGTCCCATCACATTTAAGTTTTAACCTTTAGTGGACAGGACACACTGTAGATATGACAGAAAAAAAAAACCTGTCAGACATTTGACAGGCCAGGCAGGTGGACATGCACATAAGCTATATATGACATTTTCCATCATCTGACTCATTAATTATTTGATAAAAAGTAGTTCGGGTGATCATATTATGTGAAATGTGATGGAGTGGGCATCTTGCATGCATGAGACATGATGAACGCATACAGATTTTAGTCAAATATATGAATGGAACAGACCACTTGGTAGACGTATCCACAGGAGGATGCAAAATGTTAAAATTAAATTGTCCAGTGAGAGACACAACAGACAAGTCACTACCTCCAGGATTATATCAAAACATATACCAATTAATTCAAACAACATACATGGCTCACTAATCTTCTAACATAGCACATATACCACATGTGAACCAGATCTAAACTGTGGACACTAATAAGATTACCTGGAAGCCAAAAGCAACTGAAATGTAAAAATATACCATGTGTTACATGCTGGCTGTGTACAAGAGGGAATGATGCTTTTGAACTTAAAACATTTTAATGATAAACATATCACTGGACTAAATTCTAAATTATTACAACATGGTATACTGTAGTTTTAACTATCTTCCTGACAAAATAAACAATTAGTGATATGTGCATGCAGCTCTTCAGACTCTAAGGACTGAAACATGTCAGGATGAAATACCCAATAAAACTTGATTAAGGTTGTATCTGAACTGGATTCATCTGGCTCAAGGAAGGTGAAGTGATGAGCTCTTCTTAATATGTTGATAAATTTTCAGATTTTATGCAGTGTGGGGAATATGACTAACTGAGCAACTATTACAGTCTCAAAAGAGATTCTGCTCTGTGGAGTGCTACGTAGTTAGACTTCTATGTTACTTTTCTGCAGCCAAAACTGCTAATCTCTGAGCAGTGCAGCAGGTTTACTTGCACAATTTCAGAAGAATTAAAAAAAAAAACAGACCAAATTTCAAAGTATAAAACCAATATGATTCAACATGCCACCTCCAGACTAAAAGAAACAGGATTTTAAAGCCAATTAAGAAATTATAAATCACACGGAAAAATAAATTAGGAATAATCTCTGAAGAGGCAAGTTGATGAATGAGTTACAGAATTACAGAATGGATGAATGAGGCTGGAACAGAAGCTCATTGGTCACTATGATGTACTTACATAATACGCTGGTGGAGGAACATAGGCGCACTGTGGTCGATTTGGATCATAGTATGCACTCTGAGCTGCTTCAGCTGCTTTTGCATCTGAAATATGTACCATGCTCTATCATACCTGTACATTGCTAGTGGTATGTAAGTAACACCTTTGCAGCTGAAATATGTACCATACTCTATGATACCTGCATGTAAATAATATATTTGCACCTGAAATACGTGCCATGCCCTATCATACCTGTATGTCACTAGTGGCATGTAAGACCTTTGCATCTGAAATATGTAACATGCTCTATCAAACATGTATGTTGTTAGTGGCATGTAAGTAATATCTTTGCATCTGAAATATGTACCATGCTCTACCACTCTTGTATGTCACTAGTGGCAGATAAGTAGTATCTTGCATCTGGAATATGTAACATACTCTATCACAGTGGTATTCAACCTTTTTTGTTCGCGTACCCCAGATATAATTTCTCTTCAACTTTGTACCCCCAAAATTGTTGGTGCATAATTCAAATTATACATATTCCATAATTACATGTAAAATAAGTTAAATAAATTACATCCAAAATAATGTATTAAATAATAAGTTTTAAATGAGAAAAAGGAGAGTCAAGCTATTAAATAACAAATATATTATGCACTATATGGAATAAAATGAAACTAGTCGCCCAGATAAGAATCGCATAAAGGAGAGAGAGAGAGAGAAAAAAATGGCGCTCCCAAATCGCTTGTCCTTACATCTGGGTCTCTTGTGGCTAACCCTAAATCTGGCCCTGATTATTTAGTGTTTATCATGAAAAAATATATATTTTTTTTATTTTATGTACCCCCTAAGATGTCTTTGCGTACCCCAGGTTGAATACTACTGCTCTATCATACCTAGATGCATGTCAGTAATATCTTTGCATCTGAAATATGCACCATCCTCTATCATACCTATATGTCACTACTGGCATGTAAATAATGTCTCTGCATTGACCAGCATGTCCTTACTTAGCTACTTTCATACCTAAACTGGAAGTATTTATTTTTCTTATTTGATTTTTGACTTTAAAATTTGTATGTAGCCGACAGAAATCATCTTTCATAACCACCAACTTATTTCACCATACCAACTTTCCTTCCATCATTTAATAGGTAAATAAGGGATAACAAATTCAATGCAGAAATGGAAAACACTGGAGTTTTGTAGCTGAGAACCCACAAGAGGTAAAACAGTTATAAACAATAAACTACTTCCAAACTCTGTGGCAAATGCAAGGATTGTACCTCCACACCATGACCACATCCTTCACAATTCATTATTCACTAATCATCCCACCATACAACTTTTACATAACCTGAGCTGCTGAGATCATCATTAAATAAACCATAAACAAACAGATCATGGACTTGTGCAACAAATGAGACTGCAACTTCTAAAAATAGCAGCTACTGCAAGTACACCTTTTGACAGACCTTACCAAACAAAACATACACTCCTACAAGTAATAACATCTTGCCTGCTGCAGGCCAGTGTGTCAGTTTATCTTAGACATATCCAATGCTAGAGAAGATGTAGCACTTACCTGCTGAAGACTGTGCTCCTGGTGGCAGCTGAGTGAAACCTACAGCTCCGGCCAGTGGTGCTGATGCAGCTGCATAACCATTATAGGCATTGATACCAGGGTATGGAGGTGGCATATCAGTCATATACACTGAATTTGCTGTAACAACCAAGAACAAGGAAAGTGCACAACTTCTTCATTGAAAAAATCTGGCACACTGATTTTACCACATGCTGTGTGTTCTGGACACACAGCATGTGTCAGTGTTCAATTACTATTCTTTAAAAAAAAATGAGCCCACTGCATCATACAAATATAACATACGAAAGTACCTCAGTAAGTATGTAGCTTATTTTAGGATGGTATTCAAGAAGTTAAATTCAAATTATTTGCAGATTAATGTTCATATCAAAGCAACAATGTAAATCCTGGCTGAAAAAAAAAAGTGTTAAAAATGTGTCCATAAAATGACAGACTTACACACACAAGGAAAAATATTCCATATATATCATATGACAAAATATACCATCTGCTAATACACAGAATTAGCCTGGGACAGGACTGATCTAGTGTCCTGTACACCATTCTGAACACTTCATGAAGATTTGAAGGAGTTAAACTAATTTAAATCCTTCAGTGCCAATAGGTTAGTCAGTCTTAAGAGGCAACTCTTGTTAGTGTCAGTCTTAAGAGGCAACTCTTCTCAGTGTAACAGGCATTATGGTAGCAGAGGTACTGAGAGTTGTGAGGGTTACACCATGAAACAAGTTTTTCTTGATCACATCAGAATGGATCAAATTAATTCCAACATGTTCATTTGCAAACGTAGTAATGAAATTTAGATTTTAAGTGATTTTAACAGCACCCCTCCCATCCAAGACAAAAGCAGTCTTGGATAGAGACATTTTTCTTATACTCATGTATTTTACTACATCTTAAGAGAGACACTTACGGGGTGGTGCATCAGGAAAGGCATGTGTTGGTGGTACCCATCCATAGTATCCAGCTGGAGATGGTGCATATGCTGGAGGTGGGGCTGCATACCACGGTCCCATGGGAGGTGAATATGGTGGTGGAGCATCAGTTTGCGAACCTCCTCTAGATGCTAGATAAAAAGAAAACAAATTATGCAAAAGATATGTGTTATTTCGAACATATTACAAATTTTATTACTAAGAGCCTGTGGTATGCCTGCATAAATTAGTAAAATGAACGAAACTCTTTCTAACATAGACCTCCAAACCCTGAAACAAAGGTAAAGTGATAAATTTTTCTCTGTGCTTAATAAAGTACTCTGTGAAATGACATGCAGCACAAGTACAGATCCACTCATTATTAACGTCAGCACTAGACAGAGGTAAGCAGTTAAGTTTCACATCCCAAGCACCTTATCCCCAAAAAATGAACCTCCAGAAAAAACTGGGGGGAAAGGCTGGGTGGGCCTGACAGCCATGACATGGAGAACCAGTTCTTGTAGTTTATTTAATAATACTGTCAGTCTCTCAGACTACTGTAGCTTAATTACATAATGATTTAATGAATAATGACATGGGAAGGCCGTAGAAGGAATCCTGGATGGGCTGAGGTGAGCTACAGAAAAGTCCGTCAGAACAGCCATTTTGTCTGTGTTTCAAACAGATCACCTTCTGAATACAAATGAGTACTGCTGGCACTGCAAATATCCTGCTTGGTCACAGTAAAGAAGAAAAAATCTCTGTGTTTGCATTCTGAACGTAACCTCAAATGTTACGACACATTTTAATCTTTGATTAATCACTTTCACATATATATACACACAATTTACAAAAGAGAAAAAGAAAATATTTGTTCTGTTTTATACAACTAAACTCTCTTCTCCCCACTCTCTTGTACAGTCCTCCTGCTCAGAGCTTTCTGTGGTGTTGAGGAATCAGAAATCACAATTATCTCCACAAAATAATGTCCTAAGTCAGTTACATCCATGTCACAGATTCCCAGACATGACCCTAAGATCAACCTTAATAATACCTTCATATCTTTCTTTCAGTCTTCCAAGTGCTCTCTTTCCATTTGATTCACCAATAAGAATGTGTAAATTTGGCATTTCCTCAAAACATGTAACATGTCTCACCCAAACCAAACCTCCTTAATTTAATAATGTAAAAATACTGAACAAAAAGTAATTACAAATCTCCTTGTTGTGTAATTTTTTCTGTCTGTTATGTAATATTTTTATTTGCAAGAATCTGCTCTCAAATGACCTTGGAGCTGTTTGATACCAAACCCTGTACTTTCATAAACTAATTTCCACTGCCCTGTGCCCAATCAAAGACGTGGAACTGCTGGTTATACACAACTCTGTATTCAACATACATGCAAATACTTTCTGTAACTTCCATAATTGCAGTGTGTGTTGATGATGATGATAATGATACGAGTCAGTCATATGGTTCCCAAAAGAAAATGGTGAAACTATACAAACACTTCTATGATTGATCCTTACATTACCTAATGACAGTGTTTAAACTGCAGTGGTTATGTAGCATTAAACCACATGGTAAGATGAACATGATTGTTAACAAAATGATTTAAAAGGAGGCAGTCATGCCCTGTTTTAAGGTACTATCACTGGCATTCACTAAAGGAGACTGAAGAATGTGAAAATCTATGTAAAAATGGTATGCAATGTGCTGAAATTCAAATCTGCTACCTAAAAGGATACAAGTCCAGAGAATTATTGCTACACTAATCTCCTCAGTACAGGCACTGTGAAGGCCAACATAGAGTAAAAGGTTTATTTTTTTCAACATTTAAGAAGGGACTGTAGGCAGGCCTTGTACTACAAACAAGACTCAATTCCATCTGAACTTGATACACAAGTTTCTGATAATTATCCTTAAAAATGAAGTTATGCCTAACAACATTCATATACTGCAGGATCTACTAGAAGAAATCTCACACAAAGATTGTTATGTTTTATGGCTACCTGTTGAAAACTGGTGGCAGTCTGATTACACATCAGAAGAGAGAGCATCACAGTGCTTCCTGAAACCTGCCATTATGCAAGTTGAGACACACAATTTTATACAAAACTTATATAAAATTACCATGTATGTCATTAATACATGTTAAAGAAACTGTCATCTATTTAATCTGGAGGTTCAGAGATGTCACGTACACCATAACAATCAGTACTTCAGCTGGCTCTTTGAAGGGGAAAAATCTATATCACAATCTTCATGATATCCTTAATTTTTGGACTGCATTACAGAAGCTGATGCACAATGTAGCCAGGACCATCTTGTGGAGAGAGTGACTATGAGCACAGTATCACATATTCAAACCCACAACTCTGTTTTATATTTCAATCAATAAATCTGACACTTTAGTACAATCACATATGAACAGATGAATGACAACACTAAACTTCAAAGTCTTGAGGTAGAGGTGAAACTAAATTACACTTGCCAAAGCATAATGAATCATGTATTTTATGATACTCTGCACTTAACACAAATGCTTACTTTCCATATGTTTCACACAGCAGCAACAGTAAGACAAACAATAATAAAAAAAAACTACAATACTGCACTCTGTGACATGTTACAAGCAAGATCAGTTCTTCACACTGGTTGGTTACTTTCTCTCAGCCTTACTCAACAGCCTATTACAGGCAGCATCTTACTTCAGCAAGCACTTGACAGAAAGTGAAAGTCACTCTTGCTCTCCTTCTTCTTTTCAATGGCCAACTATTTTTTTTTGTAGTAAAATTATTGTACAGCATGCACCATTAGATCTTACACAAACATAACTTCATGCCACAGAAAGAACGTGAAATATCAATTCAGAAAGCAGAATAAATAACAGACATCATAAACAACCTTCAAAACAACCAGCTTTTTTAAATTATAGGAACATGAATTCTAGGCCAAATAAGGTACATGACTGAATGCTCTTTTCTTTTTGTTATGTAAGTATTTAATCTGTTCTTAGATGAAGTGAGAACAGAAAAGTACTTATCAAAATGTATAACTTTCTCACAGCACACATGCACATGAAAAATTCATGTGTAAAAAACATAAAAGGAATAGCCATGCATGCATTTAATTTTGACAAACATTTTAATTTCTTGTTTTTGCTTTGATACTGGATATATTAATATTTGATCCAATTAAAGTTCAATTTCATTAAAAACTGGAATTTAAATTCAGCCAACAGTTCATACATGGGGCCTTTACATTTAACACAGTTACATTTAAACAGATCCGTCTGAATAACAAGATCAGTCACACTTATAAATTAATAACTGAACTCAACAGTACTGTAGACGTAATGAAAATGTGTTCCAGTGTCTATCTAAAAGTAGCAACCTGTTGAAGTTCACATGGCTATCAAGTTAGTATTTCCAAGGGTAACTAGAAAGAAATAACAAAGGATAACACTGCATAGCTTAAAATTGGTTCATATTCAGTGTTTTGAAAATCTGTCAGATTGTTGAAATATATCAGGGGGTGAGAAAAGAGAAAACACAAACTTGTAACACCACTGGCCTAATTATGAAATGTGAAAAACAGGTTCAAATTATTCCAGTCACCAGAAGACAAAAATTCTTATACGCCAATTTTCTGCTCACGAATATTCATAAATATTCTTTGTCTGGAATTTCGTAATTCCAATAGCACATTACAACAGTGTGAGCCACAAGCATACAGCACAAAGTAAAAAAACACAATGAACCTAAAGTACATTAACTTTCAGCCACCTGTAAAAGCATAAAAATTAATTCAATACAATTTAATGGTTCTACTTACCCATGTACGACGCCTTCAACATTGCCTGACCAAAGTCAATTGCACCACCAGACTTAAACATGAGCTTAAACTTTGTTTCCCCAACCCAGTTTCCATTTGGTTGGGCTCGAACCTTGCCTTTTATATAGTTTGCTCCGAACAATGGCTGCTCTAACTCAACCTACAACAACAGGTATTACTGAGGTTTCTGTTCTTCTAGTACCCAATGTTCTGAGACAGTGTGATGGTCTCATCTTCAAGAATTGAAATGTCCATGAAGATGCCTATTGTAATTGTGATTGTCTTCCTTCATCCTTCTTGACAGAATTCATATTGGGCACATCAATATAATTTTTGTACATACACATGTTCATAAGAGTCATCATACTTGTCACTACATATTATATAAAAAGGGTATTTACTAACTTAATAACAACTATTATATTAGACACCATATTAATACACTTTTAAGTTAAAACATTCAAATAAAAAGCAGACTGTTAAGAATTAATCCATATACCTACGTACAAAGTTTTGAAATACTGTAGTCCACCTCTTCATACACAGCAGAGTTTATGACCCTTTATTTTTAAATTATTTTTTATATTCGTGTTATACTTCTTGAAAATATTCATTACAGGAATGTGCTAACAATATTTAGAATTGACTGTACACAGTATGCCTTTAGTAGTGTGCCACACAACTGCTTTCTCTGTGCCAACACATATAACTTTCTGTTGCAGGATCTGAATAGATTATTTGTGAGTCAGAGGCTGCCAAAAAATACGTGTGTTGACAAATACTTAGTTAACTGGCTATTCTCTGAATTCAGGGCATAATAAACAAGGTGTGGGATATCCTTGCCAGCAAACAGTTTCTGAATCCTCGGTACAAAGTCGGACTAAAATCAAATACCCCTTTGTGAAACCAAAAGAAATGCTGTTCACTGCTACTGGTTTCCGTTTTGTCTTCAATACTCAGAATCAGAAATCAACAGAATGGCCACAGTTAATAATTTAATTTCATTAGTTTTTAAATGTATGGGTTTATATGTGACTTTTGTATATTATAATTTCATTGTTACATCCACCTTCCACTCAGGATTTTCAATTTTTTTATGTGCAATGCAGTTCAACATATTGGGAGCATGTTTTTATTTACTGACCAGGCAGAACATAACAACTACAGCTCATAGCTTCAGAGTGCTGGACATGAAGCACAGTTCATATTTATCATTCTGAATGTAAGACATAAGGATGGCTTCCAGTCTCTTGGAAAACAAGACACAGCAAAAGAACTGATACTGATGTGTCTCCATGTTAAGGCAAATACATTTCTCCTCAAAGGAACAAAGAATAACACATTGCTGACACAGACACAGTGGACTGACAGCATGCACTGTTCAACTGCTGCAATTGTCATTCACAGGTTTACAGGGAGTCTCAGTGGGTGACGAGAAAATGGGGCACGCACATTGCTACAGACTATACCCAATTTCACGTTTTCATGCTCTCTTTCCATGGAATTACGCAACTCTTGGTGCCACATACAAAAAGAAATTATCGCCAATATTCAGACACACTTGGCAATGACATGACAATAAAGGAAATGTACTTGTTCTTATTTATGCAGATGGAGCAAGATCAAAGAGACACAATGAAATGAGATATATACTGAGATTTCTACATTTTACTGGCAAAAGTTGCAAACTTGACAAACACAAAAGCTAAAACTAGTTATGGGAAATGGTAATCATATCTGACAAGGTCAATGATGTGTATGTAAATATTACAGTCCAACTGCTGAACACTTAGCAATCAACAAAATTACAGTGACCTTCAAGGGCGCGGTTATCTTCAAATGGTATATACAATGGAAGCACAAATGGTACAAACAAGTTAAGTTGTCCCTATCCTGAAAAGGGTTGATGAGAAACACAGAGAAGTTTATGTAACATCTGCTGATATTCTTCATCACTTGTAACATTTTGTAAAACAACATTGTATGAACATATCCTTGGAGAGAACTATATAAATACTTTGAGATTCTTGCAACTTTCGTGAGGTTCTCTAACCAGATCTGAAATTTAATTATCACACAAATAATATCTTATAAAGGTAAAGGTAAAGTTCTCCCTAGAACAGGCCATGAAGGCCCAGAGGGGGAGTAGAGGTATAGCTCTACTCTTTCCTTAACCTCGGCGCTTGATGTGGGTGGGTGGTCAATGCCACGCCCCAGCCGCTTTACCCCCGGGAATGACCCGGTACCCATTGTAAATAATATCTTATGCAAATAAATATTTACTGGGTTACTTTCCATTGCCAAAAAAATTTCATTATGAACTGAGCATCAGATCATCACTACAGAAACACCTTATACTTTATGCAAACTTCTAAAAACAGAGCATGACTTTCTGATACTGTACTCTCACACACACTATTCCAAAAGGAAGCTTTCTTAACCCAAAAATTTGACAACAGTTTCAGTGCAACACTACATTAATAACAGAACTTACGTCTTTAAGAGTAACAAACGGGAAACTGAAAGACTGCATTTTGTCCCTCGATTCCTTGGTATTGAAAATCATGCGATGAGTGGTTAAGTAGATTCGTCCATGTTTAGAGCCCTTGAATTCTGGTTGATCTTGTCCATGAAATTCCACTGTTACATTATCACAGAATAGCAGGATGCTGGAATAAGATTAGTGAATTATACGCACACACACATGCCCATAAACTGATAATTTACACATGAAGGAAAGTGCACAATAGTGGAATCTCAGATGAGTGTTTATACAAGATTTTATACCTGCCTATTACATAATACATTGCATTCAATAAAACTACAGATAAAATCACATGACTGGTTGCTCCTTTAAAAGACAATAACTGCACACCTGTTCTCCTACAACTGACAACTCAATGATGATTCCACATTGCATGTAGGACTAAAACCCTCCCCTCCAACCTCCTGCTTTGATAACCCCTCCCCACATTATCATCCTCAGCATTCTATATAGACACATGCTTCTGGATCAAAAGTATGGATGGCTACATCACAAAGAAAATGAAATTACGAGAGTTGAGGATCTCAGCAGGGCAGATAGATATTTCAGTCTCCCAGGATATAATGCCATATACAGTGGTAAACAGGTACCAACATTGCAGACAAGCATACTGTCTCCATCTTCAGGGAAGATGAGTGATCCAAGCCCCCTAAAATAGAGACTGAAGGTTCCTGATGAAACGTTCACACCTATCTACCAAACTACACAGCATCACATCCCAAACGGCCGCATCTTCATAGTCACCATTGTAAGAAACTCATATCTCATACAATACAGGACATGACTGTAAAATCAAGTCTCTAATAGACCTGCAATGTCACTTATAGTCCTGTCTCCTGCTTAAAATACAGATATAGTGATGAAAACAATAAACAAAACAAAAAGCTCTTATTTGTGAAGCATATGAGAGGAGTTTTTTCCCACAGAAACAATCTTGGTACAATTTCTTCACTCCTGAAGATTCCACATTACTGTTTGCACGAGTGTTACTCATTCATCCACAAGAGGTGGAGGAGTCTGGAAACCTTCACAATGTACCTCTCAAACTTACTAGTCTCACAGTTGATCTTGACAGCTTAGACCTTGTTTATGCCTATTCACTGGACCTATAGCAGCCATAATGCCATATGTGAATGTCTGTCAGCCCACCTTCTGAGTGGCACTGCCAGTACAGTCTTTAATTGTTAAGAGTCTGATTAACATGGTGAAATGTTTAAGTTGACCAAGTAACTGATCCCATGTAATTTTTCTGATGACATCATAGACCAGACATATCTTTAGCATACAGTCGCTATGAGCTGGATGCAGTGTGACTGGTGACAGAATATAAAGTTTTTGTGCTGTGTCTTTAATTATTTTAGTAACATCTTTCTGGTACATATACACATACATACATCCAGTACTAACAAAGCTGAATTTAAAAACACCGCATAGTCAAACATGGGAAGTTGTTGCTGTTTACAGTTTCATGGTGGAAGAAGCTAAACAAAGATATGCATCATCCAAACAACTGAAAGAAGTTAAAAAAAGGGTGGCAAGAGCAAGATCAATCAGAAATGAAGAGCAGAAAAGTAATGAAGAAGAAAGGCCTCATGCATTTGGTACTCCAGGGAAAACACATATGTGCAAAAACATGTAATGAACTTTGACAGTTTTAACAAATATGTTACCAGATGTAACATTCATAACATTCATGTCCAAGAAAACGACTACAATTTCCAAACTGTTTGAGACACTTAAAAACTCCATTACTATCCAGGGAAGGAGGGCAAGTCTAAGAAAAATCACAATTGCACAACTTTAGATGGAAGGAAACTAAGACAAATAGAGCTGTGTTAATTGAGCCCCATGATACAGCATCGTGCTCTTCTTTCTGTGTACTCAAAAACTATTACAGCAGCACTATCCACACTTGCTCTGTGACCAGCTGGGCAGAGGTCCATTCACTAAATAGCTCACTTTATACCTTACCCTAAGGGTATTCTACAGGCCAAGAACATTAGCATTACTAATATAAATGCTAACAATGTGACCTGCCAACTGTGCCATGTCCGCTGCATTTTGGAGTACTCAGAGAAAGGGACACTGAGATTCATAACTGCAGCACAACTATGCAATTAGTACTCAAACACAAACCACAGTCGATTTATTTGTACCAACAAATGCACTAAGACAGTTTTTTCACTGTTTACTTTATTATTACGATGCCCCAATATGCATTTCGGCAGTTATTCTGCCATTATCAGGGGTATTTTAAGGCGTTTTTACATAGACCAATTCTTTGGTTACGTCATAACAGTGAGTCAGTATTTACCACATCGTATAAAATTTTTGTAAAATTTGTGGTATTGTTAAGCTGCTAAAAAGCTGGTAAATACTGACTCACTGTTATGACGTAACCAAAGAATTGGTCTATGTAAAAACTCCTTAAAATACCCCCTGATAATGGCAGAATAACTGCCGAAATGCGTATTGGGGCATCGTAATAATAAAGTAAACAGTGAAAAAACTGTCTTAGTGCATTTGTTGGTACAAATAAATCAATTATAAAAGATGCACGGTGAATATAAAGTGAAACAAACCACAGTATTCCAGCAGTTTTATGTAAGTTCCAACACAGTATAAATTCTATGTATACATATAAAAGCCCATTCTGAAATGCTGTGTGACTGTTATAGAGCCCCACAATTGATTTTGTACACATTTCTAAAGAACACAAGGTATCAGGTTCAGGAAGTGGCACTGTAGACAGATGAAACAAAAGACCATCAATCACAACTACTTTTAGACACTACCTGATTTTATTGCCCAAAATGTGCTACATGTTTTGGCTTCTTTTTATAAAGTCATCATCAGGCACAACATGTACTGTTTGAAAAGAATGATGGCATTTCCTCCCCCCACCCCCAAAAAAAGAAAAGGGAATATTTTACGAGTAAAATAATAATGGTGTCGACGAGCAAGTATGCTGAACATACTGTGCTCCACGTTATGTTGAATCTGTACCATCTCTAGGAGGCCTTATACAACCTCCCTCACAATCAGACACATATACCAGTCAAGGAGGAGTTTAGAACTCAAGCTTTTTGTACATATAATAGGGCTACATCAAAACAGTGCATGATTTTTTGTATATTGTTTTAATATATTTTTGAACATTTTAACTCTTACCTCAGTTTTGGCCAACATTAATAGAAATCTCATGTAAAAAATACCTCTAAGACTGAAATATCAGTCCTTTTTAACCAGTAATATATATAAACAGCTTATATCTCTTACAGTTTTGATACTTACACCAGATGATGGCGTTATGAAAAATGCCAAAACATGTAGCATGTTTTAGACAATAAAATAAGGTATTATTTAAAAGAAGTTGTGAATGATGGTCTATTGGTTTATCTATTGACTCGACACAATGCGATATCTCATCCTAAGTGGCACTGTAATTGGAAACATATTAGAAACCAGGACCTTGTTGGGGTTATCAGATGTTTGATTCAGTGTCCACTGAAACTGTCATATCTCCCAACTGCAAATGTAACTCCAAAGACCTGAGACCCTCTTGAGAAGCCAACAGTTGCTGAGTCAGTCAAGTAATTCCCTACATTAGGTTCATTACCATGTCAACAAGCACCTGTCACTGGTTCCTATCCTACAACAGACAAATACATTCCACAACCCCCAACCTGTTTTTTAAATCCATTGTAATATTATTCTTCCATCTATACCCAAGCCTTCCACATGGTCTTTTACCTGAAGACATTTCTCTTTTCTCCCATTATATTCCTCATACCCCACCTAATCTCAACTTCCCTGATTTGATCAGCCTAATATCTGGTAAGGAGTATAAATCATGACGCTCCTCATGCAATTTTACCCTGCTATTTCTTCCCTCGTAGGTCCATATATTCTCCTCAGCACCTTATTCTTGAACATCCTTAGTCGACACTCTCCCCTTAATGTGAGTGACCCAGTTTCACACCCATGCAACACAACAGTCAAAATTACAACTGTATATACTTTTATCTTGTATTTTTTGACAGCAGACAAAATATTATGAACTGAAGACTGGAAGCATCCCCTGAATCCAATTTTCACTTGTTAGTGTCGTTCCCAAAATATGATTATTGCGACAGGAATTTAAGGAATTTACAGTTCCTGGTTACATACAATGCAACAAACGAATGCCACAAAGAAGCACCAAATTAGGTTGTAAGTGTCGTCCTATAAAGTAGTTCCACAAACTTCATCAGGGTTAACCTTGAAGTTTTGAACGATTTTGTATTGATCTCACGAATGTCAATCGTTCTCGTTATGATGCAATAGCAACTTAAGTAAGAGGACAAGACATATCACTTAAATATGACGATTATCGATGCCTGATTAGTGAAATTAACACAAAACGGCGAATTTTATTATAGGTTATACGCACTGACATCAGGAAAATTCCACGTACATCGAACTTTCAACGAAATGTAACCATTAACATATTATATACAACACCACTAACCATTCTCCTGCATGTATTAAAACTCCTCCATTTGCGTGTGCTGTATTTAGAGACATTTTTAATTACTTAATGCCAGGGACAAGATCAAACAACAACACAACCAACACCTCTTCTTTCGCTCTCACATCCCACTTTTCTTATCTTGTCGTGACACGTGATGATGACGTTTGCGTGACGTAACTCGCGGATCTCTGCGCAAGAATTCTTGAACAGAAATCAATGCGAATATTGTGATGACATGCGTGGGGAAGATGTAGTTTTACTTCTGTTGTACTGTTTAATCTCTGCTGCTTACCTCAAATTGTCGCTAATACAACTATGTTATTATAACGTGGCGAGTTAAACGGAAGACGTGTCGTTCCACAATTTTTTACATATGCAATTATATATGGCAGGATAGTCATATTTACAGCAACAATACAACCTGCCGTCGACCGTGTTATTTGGCTTCTTGCTTCAATTGAATTAGTGTAAAGTAAATGAAGATACAATAATGCCATAGAAACAACAATGTAACTTGCTTGATATATGTAAAATCCTAATTTCTTTTAGAGTTGTGGAATTAAAAATTTTCAATCTGTGATAATGGATGAAAATCTTAGTAGAGGCTATATCCAGCTAGGCAAAGCCCGTGCAGCAAATGATTTTCGGTTCACAAACGGTTTTAGTCATCTTTCACCCCCAGTTGATAAATGCAACTGTATTTACTTGGCATTAGTTTTAGCTGGTGTTGGCTTCCTTCTTCCATATAACAGGTAATTAAAGCATGCACTAAACAGGTATGCTCCAGAAAAATTAAGTTTGTCAAATGACTGATGAAAGTGGCAGTAAAACTAGAATTAAGCCTACAGTTCTTGTTACTAACATGTCTTTCATTTCTGTTTCTTTCACAGTTTCATCATTGCTGTAGACTACTTCCAAGGAAAGTACCCTAACACCACCATTGTATTTGACATGTCACTTGTTTACATAGTAATGGCATTCTTTGCTGTACTTGCCAACAATGTCCTAGTGGAGACATTGTCTTTGAACACTCGCATCACTTTTGGTAGGTTTCCGCTTGAATTCCATTGCATGTTATACACTCTTTTGTAGCTTTGCTCCATGAAATGAAGTAGAATAATAATGTTTCAATGCTAATAGATGCTCTAATTTTTACATTATTAATGGAAGGATAAGGTAAAGTTCATCCTAGAACAGGCCATGAAGGCCCAGAGGGGGAGTAAAGGAATAGATCTACTCTTTCTTTAACCGCGGCGCTAGATGAGGGTGGGTGGTCAATGCCACACCCTGGCTGCTTTACCCCCGGGAATAACCCGGTACCCATTGTAATTAATGGAAGGGTAACAAACAATAAGGTTTGTTACAGTAACACAAAGAAATTTTAAACAGAAGGTAAGAGCAGATGTATGGCATGGGATACCAGGAAACTACCTTCTTGGACACAGTTTACTGTACGATTTTTTCACATCTGTGTATTACAGATATATCTTGAAGAATGAAATACTGTACTGCATTAAGTATAAATTGGTATACATCTGTGCTATATGCCACACTCATTTCACTGTCCTTGATTCGATCATCCTAACAATATTTGGTGAAGATTACAAATTATTACGCTGTTCATTATTTACTACTCTCTAGCATCCTGTTACTTGCTCCCTCTTGTATACAAATATTAAAGTTTCAATTTTTAGGTAGCAGATTAGAAGATAAAACATTTTGCATTGAATGCTAGTAGGTATTCCTTCTGCTCTTGAATTCATCATTAATGCAATTTTCATTTGTTCCTGTCATTCCAAAATATCTAAACTTTACCACTTTTCAAAAGATTTAAGAGTTGCCTTTTTATTATGGTTTTGTCTTGCATTCTGGTGGTGATTCTCATACGTTATTATTGGAGCAGCAAATTGTCATCCAGGTGGAATCAAGTTGGTAATATAGAGTCACGTACTAAGCCATGGCTTCTGTTCAATTACTTTAAAATAATTTTGCATTAAGTAATGGTTTGTAATGCTGAAAAATACCACTAGATAATCATCACTAATTTTAGGAGGGTGAAGTATGGGATAATGTTTGTTTGCATTTCTCACTCCTAACTATTCATCTCTAAGGTGACTGAAAAACACTCAGTGATGCAGGCATTAAAATCTAGTGGAAGTTTTAATCATATGTAATTCCTTCTTCAAAGTTGTCTTTTCACATCATATGTTCAACAAGAACATAGATCCAAAATATGCTGTTTCTGCATATTTGGCAAAAGTATTGAAATTGATATTCTTATGCTTTCCAGGCTATCTGGTTTCTTTCTTCACACTGTTTTTTGTTACAATATGTGAAATTGGACTGGATGTCTTTGATGCTAGTACATCTTACTCTATCAACCTAATTGCAGTGGCTATTGTGGCTTATGGATGCACTGGTAAGAGACTGACCTTGAAATGTGTATACACAATAGAATGGGTATAAACATATAGCATGTGAACAGATGTGTAAAGGGCTCACAAATATAAATGGAAAGGTTTAGAAAGAATATAATTAACCTTTGAGGACTAAAGTCAATCTACATTGTATATATGCATAAACATATAAAGATTTACTTCATGCTTCGCACAGAGCACGGTGTGCTTCCATTAGGAAGACTGACCAGTTAATGCTGTGTACGGAAATCATTACTGTTTGTTGTAAGAATGATACAGAACACATAAATACACTGTGTGGGAAGAATTCAGTGTTTTAGTGTTAAACCTGGTGGTACATATATTAACCACTGGGCTTGATTGAATGTGTTCAAACTGTAATGAAGTAACGTTATAGTAACAGAGGATGAGGAAGAAGAAGGGATGTTAATAATGTGATAACAGAAGAGAGTGTAGTTCAAAAACTCAGTGCTCAATAGCATTATATGTGAATTCAATATACTCGTATACTCTTAAAACTGCTGAGACTGGAGGAGCAAGAATGCTTTTATGGTGGTGTGAAATAACATCTGTGACAAGCTAATTCCAGTACTTTATGTCTGTCAATTTTACATTCCAAAGGCATAAGAAGGTATAACATTGTCATTCTGCTCTTTTAGCACTTTTTACGGTGTGACAAAGAAGAATCAGAAATGTTGACCAGAATATGTCATGGAAGAAGGCTACTGAACGAATTGAGATTTAAATGTGAAAATAATACTGCAATGGATTATAGGTGAGATAGATTTTGGGGATATGAATTGAACTGAATTAGCTCAATACAGGGACTGATGCCAGCTTTTTGTGGTGATGGCGATGAACCCTTGGGTTCCTTAAAAAAACAGGTAATTTTCTGAACAGATGAATATCTTTTCACTGGTCAGGGAATACAGTAGTAAGTCACAGAAATGTAAAGGAGTCAAGAGAAAACCCTGTGACTGTTATCTGTAGTCACCCCACATGTTGGAAGTAGTCCTGGACTGCAGACAGTAACACTGTGTTAGTGGCTCTGTTCTCCTTCCTAAAAGGTCTTCAGATTTCTAACACTACAAACAGCCTCAGAAGATAATATTGATATTACATCTGTCATGTTTCAGTTGCTATATGATTATTTATATGTATTTACAAAATGGTAGGAGTTAAGGTAATGTACTTGGTGTAGTGGCTATACTGTACAGACTGGAAAACCAAGGAATCATAGTTCTGTTTTGGCTGGGACAAGAGACTTTTCTCCGAAGTGTCAACTAGCTCTGAGGCCCATCCACCCTCCTGTTAAATGGGTAGCAGGGGCTGTAGTGCTGATGTTAAGCATGAGTGGAGCTGCACAAATTTTTCTGTAGGTTTATGTACAAAATAGTGCCATTATTCATGATTGTCCTTGCATAATATATTGTGGTTAGCCGTGACAGCTGGTGAATCCTACTGAAAACTTACTTAAAACCAGATGCATGGCATCTTCTTCAGCAACAAACGTAATTATTTTCCATTTAAAGGCAATATGGTTGCTGTTTAAAATTCAAGGTGAGGACGTAAAGCACATTAACAAAGTACTTATGAAATTTTAAAATAAATTAAGTAATCATATTATGGTTTGTGGGAAGAAGTGAACATGCAACTAGGTAATATCTTAGTTTAAATAACCGTATAAACATGCTCATATATGGTATAATAATACTAAAATGGATCTTACAGGAATATAAAGGGACAGTGTCGACTTGATTCATCTGAATCAGGATAGGGACTGGTGGGTCAGCTCTTGTGATCAGTCTAATGAACCTTCAGGTCCCATAAAATCCAGGGAACTTCTTGTCTAGCTGAGGAACTATTAGCTTCTGAATTAGTACTGTGCTTTATGGAGCTATTTACATGTACTGGAAGATCAAAGGATTGTTGTGGACTCCTTATTTTTGGTATCTGTAAAAGTAAAAATAGTGCTTGCTACAGATGGAAAGAATAAAACTATTCAAATTTTCTGGGATGTTGTGCCATTGATGACTTGTAAATAATTACTCCAAGGGTACACAGCACCTTCAAAATGTTAGTAACTGTTTCTCAGTGAGCATGGCGTAACATCCCAGAACATTTGAATCTGCAGCAACACTGCTGTAAGAACCTCAAATGTCACACAGAACTGAGAAGTTTTGCTTACCAGATTTCAAACATTTGTATTTACTTAACATTCACTGTGCTATTATTTGGTTCTTTCAGTGCAGCAGTCCAGTTTCTATGGCTACACCAGCATGCTGCCAAGCCGCTACACTCAAGCTGTCATGGCTGGCGAGAGTAAGTTTAGGGCTACTTGCAATGATAATTGATCAGCTCCTAGTCCACTTCCACTGGTAACTGACAAACTCCCGGTCAACTTTCCATAGGAGTTGTGGAGCCCCATGACAACAGTTAAGCCCCATTTGCAAGAATGACAGGACTTGGCCCACAGGTGTACTTGAACTGGTCATTGAGGAGGCACCCAAGCATGACAGGGATGGTCTGACTGGTCCCACTACACAGCATAACATACCAGAAGACCAGAATCCTGTTAACATTCGTTAGTAATACGCACAAATTCATGAACAATTGGTGTGAGGAGAAAGGCATTCTTTAAATGTTATTAAAATTAAGATTATGGTCTTCTGGGATGTTATGTCATGTAGCCTGGTAGATATGCAACAGTGTTCTTCTGCCCTGAAGATGGAGGCAGCAAATTTCTCCAGAACATGGATACCAGAATACATGACACTGTCCCAGAAGGATGTATTATTAGTATTCACCATGAGAACCTCACTCTCATACTTTAAATTGTTTACTGAAGGGGTATTTATTTAGTTCTGATGGGGAGCTTCTCTGCTTTTATGTTAGCATGGTAGACTCTGTTTTCATACACTGTTAGATTAGCAAACTGTAATTACTAGCTATAATGCCGAACAAAATGACTTAAGACTTTTTTCATATTACTTATTTGCCCTTTTCAATTATCCATGGTACTTTCCTGGCCCATTACCACAGATAATTAACTGAAAGTCTAGGATATGCCAGTTCCTTATGTATTCACGAATGGCTATTGATCATGTTCTACGAGGTCTGTCCAAAAAGTATCCGACCTTGGGCCGGGAAAAAAAAGTTCTGTATCTGGGTGGTTACAATACCTAATCCCCTTCAAAGTAGGCCCCTTATGACTCCACACACTTAGCCCAGCGGTCCTTCCATCGCTGGAAGAAATTCTGGAAGGCTTGTTTTGGAATGGTGTGCAGCTGCGCCGTCGCGTTCTGTATGATGTCCTCGCGGCTGTCAAAACGGGAGCCTTTTAGCGGTGTCTTCAATCTCGGGAACAGCCAGAAATCACAAGGAGCCATGTCAGGAGAGTAGGGAGCCTGGCGAACCTGCGGAATGCCGTGCTTAGCCAGGAAACCCTGGATCAGGTGTAATGAATGAGCTGGGGCATTGTCATGATGCACCTGCCAGTTGCGTGCGTCCCACAGCTCCGGTCTCTTGCGCCGAACTGCATCACGAAGATGACGGAGGACTTCTTGGTAGTACTCCTTATTAACAGTTTGGCCTAGTGGTGCGTACTCATGATGCACAACACCCCGGTAATCGAAGAAAACAGTCAGTATCACCTTCACATTGCTCCGAACGTGTCGTGCTTTTTTGGGCCTCGGGGATGTTGGATGTTTCCATTGTGACGACTGGACCTTGGTTTCCGGGTCATATCCGTACACCCACGACTCGTCACCAGTGATCACAGTCTTCAGGAACTCAGGATCCCTGTTGGCGCACTCCAGCATGTCCTGCGCGACCTCAAGGCGGAGTTGTTGCTGCTCCGGCGAAAGCAGCTTGGGCACAAATTTTGCCGCCACTCTTCGCATGCCCACATCCTCAGTTAAAATCGTGTTTGCGGAACCTCTGCTGATCCCAACCTCATCAGCAATTTCCCGGACGGTCAAACGACGGTCCTCCATGATCAATGTCCGCACTTTGTCAATGACATCAGCATTTCGGCTCGTTGACGGTCTCCCGGAACGCTGGTCACTGTCCGCCGACATGCGGCCATCTTTAAAGCGGTTGAACCACTCTTTAATTTGAGTGACCCCCATTGCATCATCACCGAAAGCCTGCTGAATTTTGCGGATTGTTTCCGCTTGGGTATCCCCAAGTTTCTGACAAAACTTGATGCAGTATCGCTGCTCCAAACATTCTGTCATCTTGAGCGAAACGAGAATGCGACGAACACGTGTTACACCACTTCGCTATCTGGCAGCGACAGACGCATCCGGCGGTGTTGCGAGGCAGCAAAAAATCACGCATGCGCATGAAAGTCCCTTCTACCACTACGCTCAGTTTCCCCACGCTTTCGCCATTACTTACCGCGGGAAAAAATATAGTCGGATACTTTTTGGACGGCCCTCGTATATGTAAAGAAGTGGACAACAAGTAATCTATATTTTAAAGTGTTGCTTACCTAGTATTACAGCCTGGAAACTTGGCATCATTTTTATACCTAACGTTTCTTAAGCCTGAAAAATCGCAGAAGGTTGCATAAGGACCATATTTACCCAATCAAAAGATTTTCAGGCACAACTTATAAACTGATGGATTTTTAAAACTTTGTTCTGAATAAGGAGCTCTAGTGTGGATTCTGTAATTAAGCTTACTGATGCTTTTTAACTCTCAAAAGTTTCCATGCTGTTTGTCAGAAAAAAAAGTACCATTGTCATATAAGTAAAGTAAGTTGTCTCTGTGCAGGCCATGAAGGCATATAGTGAAGTGGAGGTAGGTCTTCACGGTCTGCACATTCTTACCCTATGCAGTAGCTGGAGGTGAGTGATCAGCTTCACTCCCTCGATACTTTACTGCAGGAGAAAGGTCACAAATAACATTTGAATATGAGGCTGAGTGGGCCCCAGAGCCGGTCTGGACAACTTTTAAAAAGAGAAAAATTCCTTGTTCCTGCTGGGACTTGAACCTACTTCCTTGGTCCTTCAGCCTGTACCCCAGTCACTGTACCAGCTATGCTACTCTTGCCCTACCTTGGTCATGCTCATGAAAAACAGAAAACCAAACAACCCAAATTGTGTACCTTCTTTTAAAGAGGAGCCAGCATAGCATAGCCAGTTTATGAACTAGGCTACAGGCTGTATGACCAAGGAATTATGGCTCAGTTCCAAGTAGGGACAAGAGAGTTGTGTTTTCTCCAAAGCATCCAGACTGACTCTAGGGCCCACCCAGCATGCTTGTCAATGAACACCAGAGGATCTTTACCTGGTGGTAAATCTACAGTGGCCTGAAGATGACCGCTCATCTCCATTGAGTGGTGATGTTAAGAATGAGTGGAGCTATACCTCCACTTCGACATATATCTTTATGGTGTGCTGCATAAGGACAACTTTACTTTTACGTCTTTCAAGGCATAAGAGATTGCTTAACATTTAATGGTATTTACTTTAACAGAAATGATGCTACAAATATTTTGCTTACAATTGCAGGTGCTGCTGGGTTCTTAGTATCCAGTAATCGTATCCTAACGAAGCTCCTGCTTGATGACCCAAAAATCAATACAATCATCTTCTTTGTAATGTCCATTGGAATAGTGGCATTGTGCTTCTGTCTCCATCAAGTTGTATGGCGAACTGATTTCGTTCAGTTCTACATCACACTTTGTCGTGAATCACGCAAGATTGTGCTGGAGCCAACAGAAGATGTCGGTTTGGTAATAATTAGCCATATTTCTTGCACTTTAACATTGAATTGTTGAACACACTTCACTTAGTTTACATGGTTGTAGCGTACATGGTTCCACTCTCCGCACTATTACAAATTAAACCATGGGTTTGAGTGTCTGTGATATGTCAGCAATAAGTAAACATTCCAGAAAGTGAAGGTAAGATTTTTCAATCCAATACATATTAATATAGAGGTACAGTATATAAAAAGAAGCTGTAGCGAGAATTTGTGATATTTGTTTTCACTTTAACACTTACTTATATACAGATGGGCTACTGAAAAAATATGAAGTATGTGAGATACTTGTTTTCCACAGTGTCAATGTTGAGGATTTAGGTCTTTTGGGATGCTGTGCTGTGTAGCAAGTTTAACAGTGCCCAATGTTTCGAAGACATGTATTGTCTTTGAAACATTTGGATGTGTTAAACCCGCTACACAGCATAACATAACCAGAAGACCAGAATCTTCAAATATGAAGTAACATTTGTACAACTATAATCTGCTTCTCTAACTTGGTGAAAAATTTCTGCTGCTTATACATGTTCATATTTTGTAAATATTCACTATAGCAATTTTGAATACTATAAAGTTATACAATTATTAATTCTTAAGTCCAGTCAGAAGCTTTTACATAAAGATACATTGTGTAAGTATTCCCTGCCGATCCCAGTGGCTGCACGGTCTAAGGCGTGGGTCTACGGCCGCTTGCTTACTGGAATTGTGGGTTCAAATCCCGCCTAGGGCATGGGTGTCTGTCTCTTGTGAGTGTTGTGTGTTGTCAGGTAGAGGTCTCTGCGACGAGCTGGACCCTTATCCAGAGGAGTCCTACTGAGTGTGGTGTGTCTAAAAACAGTGTGATCGTGAAGCCTCGAAAAATGAGGTGACCTACGCCCCCAAGGGGCTGTCGAGCCATTGGGAAGAAAAAAAAAGTATTCCCTGAAACCCGTTGCTTCATTTACATTTCTTTAACACTTGAATACTGTATCCCATTTACATCATTTAACATTCTTTGTAAAGTGCATAAGTTATGTAGCAAAAACTTGGGTCTTAATTTCTGACAATGAAAGGGGAAGGATATGAAGGTAACTGTCATCCATTTTAAGGTACTATTTCAGCATTTGCCTGGAAGGTGTGAGGAAACTGATGAAAAGTCCCAGCAGGAGCTGAGAGTTGAAGTTGGAACCTCTGAGTATGAAGTAAGAATGGTAATCCATTCAGAGAGTAAATTCAGTATTAAGAACTGTATTAGGCAAATAGTTATATATTGCTTCTCAGTAGCATAATAAAATGTTTTGTTGCAGATGGATCCGTTGGACCAAGCTGATGGTGTGGTGAAGAGTCAGTATGGAGTGCTCAAACTGCAGCAGAGTCCTCTAGCCACAGATTCTGGTACCAGCAGTTCTGATAATGCAGCTGTGGCAGCGGCAGCAGCTGCTGTTACTGGACATTACTCTCCATACAGTTTCTCGAACCCAGTGTATGAACCCACAGCTGCTAATGCTCCTGGCTCTGCAGGTGCCGAAGGTCCAACCTATAAAGTAGAGGATGTTGTAATTCGCATGAAGAGTGTATATGGCTCCAGCCAGAGAAAGGCTTGGGGAGGCCTGAAACGTAAGTGATTTCCATTTGATTCAGTACTCTCAGATTCCTGTTGTGTTTCTCAGTAAACGTTTTCTTATCTTTGCCTCCCTCAATCACGCACACGACTCTCAATAAAACTGAATTTAACTGAGAGAATATCTTGAAATGTGGTCTTGACACTGTGTACTGAAATGAGAAACACCATTATGTTCTTTAGCAACTACCATTGCCTAATACTGATCATTGTATGACAGCAGTAAATGTTCTGTGAACATTGCAATAACATTGTTTTTGATCACAGCAATAAATCTTCTGTGAACAAAGCAGTCAATTTTTAGGTTCCATAAAAGTGAAGAATGTCTTGATCAACAAAGTCTGTTTCAGTTATTTAACAAGGACACAGCACAGTTGAATTTGTTGCTGTAATATAATCCATTTCTTTTATCATACTGTGTAATTCTGTCTTAGGAGGCTTCATGGCACGATGGGAAGTGGCGAAGTCCATCTGGCCATACATGTTGTCTATCGGGCTGGCATACTTTGTTACGCTGTGCCTGTATCCAGGCATTGAGAGTGAGATTGTCAGCTGCAAATTGGGCAGCTGGATGCCTGTAATTCTTATGGCAGTCTTCAACGCTGCTGACCTTGTGGGAAAAGTATGTATAGCCCTTGGTATGGAACTCTGTAGGTAAATTTATTTTGTATTTTGAAGAGAAATAAATGGTTCCTTTTCGAATCAGAGACTTAATATTTTATCAGTACAGCAGAATTATTCATAACCTTTTATCAACAACAAAGTGTTCATTAAATGTAATACATTTAAATATCTTAAATGAATGTGACTTCTTAACAAAAACAAGTGTGGGGAAGGATCTTCAGGTCCATCTTTATTATGATGTCTGAATATATATTTTAATGGCTGTGTGTGTCTTGGTCTGCCACTGTATTCAGAGAAAGTATGTTTTATAATATGTGGACCCACATATAAAAGTAGCAACAAGAGTACCCTGAAAATTACGTAATGAGGTCCGTCATAAGTTTTCAGTTTTTACCTAACATTTTTAGGGAGATTAAATTATAGAAGATAAGATGGATATGACATGTAGCACAGGAGGGAAAAGAAAAGTTTATACAAAATTCTAGGTAGAAAACTTTAATGGAAGATACTGCTTGGAAACCTAGGCATAGTTAAGGGGATAGTATTAGAACTGATCTCTGTAAAATAGGGTGTAATGGTGTGGACTGGATTTAAATGGCTCAATACAGGGTCCAATAGGCTGTTTTGAATATGATGGTGAACCTTTATGTTGCATATAAGCAGGCACTTAATTAGGCTGTGATGTAGTTCAGATGGTCAGTCTGGCTTCCCACTGCAGAGACCTGGATCGAATTCTGATGTAGTCCACATGGTGTCTGTGGTATAAAAATGACACCGGCCCATTTGCGGCTGAAGTACCAAGGAACTCGGTACTCACTGCACTTCCAAAACCATAAACTAGTTAACAGGGTGTTGAGAATTGGATGTGTCAATTAAGAAAACTTGAATTCTAGAAGTAAATACATTTATTTTGATGTAATGGCATTGACAGCCTTTGTCTTGATTTGATGTTATTAACAGGTGTTGGCATCCGTGCCGTATGACTGGTCACGGACACAGCTAATTGTGTTTGCATGGCTGCGCACATTATTGGTACCCCTCCTACTGCTGTGTGCTACTCCTAGAGCTAATCCTCTGATCCCAGGAGAAGGATATCCTATGCTATTCTCTTTGTTACTTGGAGTGACCAACGGATTGGTCGGCAGTGTGCCAATGATTCAGGCTCCAAGCAGAGTTTCTGAAGAGCACAGAGAACTCACAGGTAATCAGAGCATCATGCCTTCTTCACTCAGTAAATTGAGGAATAAATTTTGTTGTAGATTTCAGGTCAGGTTTAAGGCTTTTACAGTCTATGTGGCTGCATGAGGCCTCACCATTTAAGGGGCTCAAAAAAAGACAGATTGTAATTGAAATTTTCATAATCTTTATTCATATTGTGTGTCTTAAACTGGCCATGCTAATTTAACTATTTATCAGAAAGGAGTTTATTATGCGGGTATAAAGATATTTAATAAATTACCCATAGAGATTAAGAATACCTCTAATAATTTAAAAAAAGTTTAAGGTTGCATTAAGGCATTTTTTGAATACTCACTCGTTATATACTGTGGATGAGTACCTAATTGGATAACTGTTACAATAAAAGATACTAGTTTATATTGTTTGTATTTAGTACTCTGTTTGTTTTAGATGTGATTATTTAATGTATGTATTTTATGCTTTTATACGTGAGTTTGTGACGTGTTCTATATCCACTTATTGGATTTCTGGAACTTATAAATAAATACAAATGCTAGGTATGGAAATCCAATGATGTTATAAAACATAGATGGAGTGGAGTTTTATCAATGTTGTTGTTTAGTCCTGTTGTTTATGAGATTCTTCATTTATAAGGACTTTTTTATAAGTAATCAGCTAGTACACTGATTAACTTACCACCTAAAAGTGATAGAAAGAAATATGAATATGTGCCAGGTTAACGTGTGTTATTTTAAAGTGTGACCGTATCAGTAGTTTCCAACCTGAGGACCCTGAAAGAAGTATTGGGCGTTCATCAGTTGTTTTCACTATATGAAAAGGTTTCAACAGAGGATGTTCTCAAATATTACACAAGACAGGCAATGTTACATATAAATGTAACATTGAGGCACGTTCGTATAACCATTGTTGGTGTTGAAAAGCAATAAGTATTACATATTCTGAGTGTGTGTCTGTAGCCTTAGTTATCCAGCATGCAATGCACATGCACCACATTACATTGTCATCTGTGACCTGTCTGGCTGTACCTTATTTTTCCACATTATCTCATAAACAGCACGACTTTCAGGAAAAAAATTATTGAACACAAAATGGGTGTTTTAATTCCTCTACAAATTTTGTCTGAATATTTCTCATTCTAAGCAGAATTGAGAGAGATACTACATAAATGTACTTATGTCTTCATGTAAAGTACTCGTTACTCTTGTCAAATTTTAATGAAACTTGAATATTTTTGACAGATTTTCGAAAAATACTCAAATATCAAATTTCATGAAAATCCGTTCAGTAAGAGCCAAGATGTTCCATGTGGACGGACAGACAGACAGACATGAGGAAACTAATAGTCCCTTTTTGTTATTTTGCTAACGTGCCTAAAAATCGCTTTGTCTGACATTGGTATTGTTGGCAGCACTCTTTTCAAGTGCTTACAAGCATTGCTGATGCTCTCCTATTCACTCCTCTGTGTGTAATTATATCAACTTACTATGACAGCAGTGGTCATCCTTACATGCATACATACATACATATATACATATTTGTTTCTTAAATCCAACAAAACCGTTGTACGACAGGTGGATATGAAACAAGTCAAAAACACAATAGACAACACAATGACAGCACAAACACGCAGCACAGAAATAATACAAATACAATTACATTAAGAACAAATGTAAAATATAAATAAAAGAATATGAAAATTGTTACAAGTTACATACATTTACTGTAAAAAAAATATTCCCACTAGACATGAGAGTCAAACTAGACAATATAATACAAGTTAAGAAACTAAAACATTATTTATGTGCATTATTTGTATTATGTTAGAAGAATTCTCTAAGTGAGTAAAATTGATGTGTAATAAGATATTTATGTAGCTCAATTTCAAATTTCACCCTGTCATTCTGAAGATTCTTAATACTATTTGGAAGACTATTGTGTACTGCTGTGACAAGACTGCTGGACTGCAGCTCCTTGTAAGGCATTTAAATTAACTGAATTAAATGTGTCCAGTAAGAGATTGATCTTGGTCACTGTAATGCCATTATGTGTCCAGAGTGACAGCAAAGTATTCAATTCAATTTATTTAGCATCCATAACTGTTACATAAGCAACAATTGGACAAGTCCAGTTAAACAATAGCCAAAATACTCGTACTACACATCATATAACAATTGAAATATATACAAATACATTTTTGGATAAAAAACAGACACTTATGCCACTTATACATGATTAAATTAATCTATAGATAATAAAAATCTTGTAAAATATTTAGGTATGAAAGTGTCAAATGTATGTTTGTATTCCAATGTCATTTACGTTATGTGTGATATTGTGTGTGTCCAATATGACATGATTGCTGTGCAATCATATATTATCATAATGACATGTTTCATATCCTGAGCCGATGGGCTACATGATGGATCTATGAAATGCATGTAATGTAATGCAATGTAATGTAATGTACAAGACTAAGACAGCAATACCAGTGAACGGTGTGAAAATTTGTTTGTTCAAATCACATGCATATCTGGAATTAATGTCTATTGAGTCTGTGGAGAAAACATGTGATAAAATGGGTCCTTAGTCCAGAAGAGGTTATGAGCCGTTGGACTTTATCATTTGAAATGGGCAGTGTGTTAATGCGGATAATAGTAGTTATGTTTGTAGACACTATTTTAATTCACAGCCAACATCCATGGCTGCTGTCCACAAATCATCATAAAAGCCATCTGAACACACTTACTACTTCAACTGGGAGGATGAATGCAGACTAAATTAAGCACAATTCCTCCTCTTCCCCCACCTCTCCACTCACCCTCTCCTCTGGCCAGTAGTTCAGTGCCTTCAAAGCAGTGTACCTGTACCTTTTGGCACCAGAAGCAAATGACCGGTGGGAGTTGCAAAAGACCTGAATTTGAATGACAGCTGCATAAGGAAAGACATTTAATGCCATTACCTTAACCTGATGCTAGGCATTTTGAGAATCTCATGTGATGTTAGGTGCCAAAGGAATAGATTCCGTGTCACTGTGAGAAACAGTTCTCACTTGTTTTCATTTCTAGGAAAACATTTTTTATTACCTGTTTTGCTCCCCTGTTGGTTAGCATCTCAGTCCTTTCATTGACCCCATCACCTCCCACACCCCTCCCACTTTTAGTTCCTTATAAGATCTCCCAATTAACTACCAGATTCATTTACCCTGGAGGTTGCAACTATAATGATTACCAAAAAACGTTCAGAAAGTTTCGCTTCTCTATGTCACCTAACCCCAAATGCTGCTTCACAACATTGAACACCAACCTCAAAAGCCTATGTATTGGAAGTAGTTTCATTTATAAACATTATTTTATATATCGAGTTTACTTAGTAAGGGTAAGTGTATTTACTTAAACATTGCAGATATATGCACAAAATACACACTACAGAACATGAATCCTATGACATATTAATGGATAAACTAATTAGGTTTTACTCTATTCAGGCTACAAAAATAATTTTTGAAAGAGAAATATATTTTTCCAGTTTGTAAGATTATCATGTATATGACTGTTTAATTGGAATTATTTCAGGTAACATCATGACACTGTCCTATAATATTGGTCTTACTGCGGGATCTCTTGTGGCATACTTACTGGATGCAATTTTGGGTGCATCAAACCCTGGTATGTGCAAGCTGGGAGGACCATCATTAATGAACCCCATGCCAGGTACAAAAATTCCACCAATTGAAAGTACTGTTGGTGTGGTGACACCTCTATTGACGAATTTGTCATCTATCATGCCCACTGAGGCAGGGTCTAGTACTGTCCTGGACCAACTTGTCGGACCCCTCAATGCTACAGTAGCTGCCACCATTCTCTTGGGGTTGACCACAAGTACCTCCTCACTAGAACATCTCACACCTGCAGCAGCAAACTTCAACATGACATCTAGTACTGGGCTTATTTCCTTTAACACAACTTTCTCAACATAGAGATTATGCTGAATGAATAGAAATATAAATTTATAATAGACTCTCCGATTATCTGCTAGCAAGCTTGTAACAGAGTTTCTTAAAGAAAGGTGACCTAATGTAATATGTTTTAGCAAAAACAAATAATTGCTTTGATAATTTCATTCTAATCATATCATTGCCATGTTGGCCAGAGAACAGTTACATTTTCTTGTGAAAACTAAAAGTAATTACATTTGTCAATGAACTTAAACCATACCATTGTCATAGATATCTGAGGCCAGTTAAACCTGATATCAGTATTGGCATGTCATTCTGATTTGACTGAATGTACTATTATGTCCAATATACAGAAGCCTTTGATGCTCATACATCTCTGGTCCTGTTGCTATCAGATCATATGTGGTTTTCAACTCAAAATTGAGCCATGTCCACCGTTTTTTTTTTTTTTTGCTAGATTACTGTATGCAGTTTGATGTGCAAAGCAATCCATGTCAGCCTCTGTGTCACTTCAATGCAACCATGTGTGTTTTCATATGTGAAGCAATCACCATATGGCACACACACTGTAAATAACAAAATGGTGTGCAATGTCACATCATATTACTTTTAGAACTTAAATTTAATGATAAGCAAAAATAAGTCATAATAGGTAATAGAAAAAATGTATGTATGATATTTCATACTTAGTTCTTAGACTAAATTAATGATGAGTAAGAATTATTCAGTGTTTATATGCACTAACTTATGTGTTAGTTGACAGCCTAAAAAAAGCATTGCTGTTGTTGTATGACAAAAAAAGTGTTACAGCAAAGGAAACACCTGGTTGAAAAGCAGAAACTTTAGCTGGTATGTCTGATGCTGTAATTTAACGTCATTTTTCTGTTACTCTCTCCTCCTCCTGTGAAAATATTTTGTTGCAATGGAAACTGAAATTTATCAAATATGTTTCAGTGTAATTCAGTGTCATAGATTTGCATTTTTCCATATGCTTTATTGTAATGTGTTTAAAATCACAGAGGAAGCATTTAAAAGAATAATTAATATAAAAGGAATAATGAAACACAAGAACATTTACCTAAAGAAAGGCCATGAAATATATTTTTGTGAATAGTTGAGAGTTTAATTGCATATTACAGTTGCTGAGTAGTACTTTTGTAGGTTTTTATGTGTAAGTATGTAATGAAGAATTTTATCTTTGTGTTAAATTGTTTGTATGTGTAATGTAGTGAAATATCTTGAAGAAATTTATTTATGCAGTTCTGAAATTCTGACACTCTGGAAGTGCCGGTGTAGACAAATTCAGGACTTATGTCGGCCTTCTGGAGCATAATGTAATGAAACCCCTGTATATTAAAGATGGACATGGAAAGATGTCATTGCTGTGAACACACAGAAACTTGAAAAGTCTCAAAAGGTTGTATACAATTCGGGAGTACATACTAAACGAAAAGACAAGTGGACACTTGGACGAGGAAAATCCAATCACAGATAAATTAGAGGGTCTATTGTAAATTGAAAAATTGTTTGCGTTGCCAACAGTGAAAATATACTTTGGTGGCAAATTAATTATCTAGTACTAAATGTTATGTTGGGTTGTGACATGAGAGCCTGCCATTTGTAAATAGTGTATAATATAATTTATTACAGGAATTACCATCAATATTTAATTATTGATTTATTGTTTATTTGTAGTTTAGCATAACCAATGAATTACATTCGTGTTGATGGTAATGCCCTGTGTGATTAATTATATTATAGAACATCATGGAAATATATTGAATTATAATTAGGTGTAAAGACTTGGTTCCTCCATTATGTATTCTATCAAAGTTTCTGTAATTTATCTATTATAAGACGAAAGTATTACCGTGCAGAATTCTTGACATTTATCAGATAAATGATGTCACTAAATAAAACCAAGTTCAATGTAATAAGCATAACATACAGGAGCTTAATGACACAGTGTATATGAACACTGTTTTATTTATAATATGTTGCAGATATAATGTACTGTTTTAAAATGTCAGTATAAGCAAGTGGCACAAAGCAGCCACCAACATGTATTATACAGGATATGTCCTTTGCATGATAGAAATCATTATTATGCATATCTGGGAATAAAACAAGAAGCAGGCAGCATTTAGGTCTCTCTGCCTTTTTAAATGTAGTTAAACTGAGATATGTATTAATGCACTGTTCAATGTGAACAATTTGTACATTTTAAGGAAAACTGTGCACACTGAAATGCATTATATTTTCTTTGTCTCTGTTTTTTAATATACCAAAAAGTAACTGATGAATTTTACAGATTTTTTTTAAATTTATGGAAACGACTAAGACTAAAACAGTAGTCTTACATGGGAATGAGAGCTAACTGCATAGTCTGCCAAGTCTAATGTCAAGTCTTATTTTATGCTCTGACTATAGAGTCCTTAAATATTACTGTTTTGGAGAATGCAACATACAGTATTTTCACTGTATCCATATTATTCAACATGGAAATCCATTTCAAGGTATGAAAATAGTCGCACTGATTTCATTCTGCAGTATTGTAACATATAAACAACAGACTAGCCTTGGCCATTATGTAATGCCACAAAAGCAGATTCCATCTTGTAGGGACCCTAATTTTTGTTAAAACTTTATAACATGCAGGGTCCTAGTGTAAATTCCAAATACAGTTCTAAATTAAAATTTCGTTACTTTTATCTTTCCCTGTTGACTTCCTCTCAGATATGGTTACTAACTTTCAAGTTCAGGAGACACCAAAATTTTGTGTAATACAATTTCTTTATGACACTCTACTACAAGTAATGTACTAAAATGTAATGAAGATTACGTTTAAATTCACTGGTTTCTTAAGTGCTGCAGCAAAAGATTCAAGCTGGTAAAGCATGTTACTGCAGAATCAAAACTCTGTTTTTATAAACTAAAGGACAGAAGTGCTTAACACAATGAACTGTAAAAGTTCACATTATAGACACAATAGTCGCAGTTTCCTTTCAGTGTTTTGTGAACTCTTACATTAGCAAGAAATCATGTCATCTTCACCTACCAAGTTCACAGTTGTCTCAACCAGCACAATACATCACGATAGAATTAGTTCTGAAATTGTAAGCCATAATCACAAAGAAAGGAGAACTGTTGGAATTTTATTCTGCCATGATATAATTTATGGCCTGAGAAAAGATTAAATATCTACATTTTAATATAAATGCATTGTTAAAAACAGGAGAATATTTATTGCAGTCAATCTTATTATTTCATTTTATTTATGCACTTTTCATTTGCTTATATTTATTTATGTAATAATGTGCGGTAATGTAATGTAACATATTTATTTATTTATGTATGTACTTATTTATTTGTATATTTATTTACTTGTTTATTTATCTCTATTGCCTGTAAAATGTGTAATAAGTCAATAAAGAATGACTAAATTAGTACTTAACATGAAGCTGGATATGATGTTTAGAATGTAGTATGTGTTAAATATTATATCTGATAATTTTCCACATTCATAAATTTAAACACAAAATACTCATATAATACTCTACTCTTCCAATTAATTTCCCGTATTTTAAATGACAGTAATTTACAAATTCTGTTAATGTAAGTTTGTAATTTTGAGTTTATCTGACAGTGTACTCACAGCATGATGACAATTTTATAAGACACAGTCAAAATACTCAGTATTTTCAGAATTGGATTTTTTTTATCTTTAGGTTGCTGTCATTTTTGATAGTCTGTTGTCATACTTATGTAGTTTTTCTTGGTACCAATAAGAACTGAACGTGGGAATTTACAAAACTAATCCAGTATATTCATCACCAAAATAACAAAGTGAATGTACATTCTACATGTCATATTGTGGTTACCACTCCTGTTTCATGCATGGGAGGTATCTGATTCAAATACCAACTTCAACAAATTGTTAATTTATGTAGGATTCTGGTGATGGTATATCTCATTTGGAGTCACTTACTTTATAGACTTTGTCCATCATCCTGTGTTAGAAATTCAAACACTGCATTTCACGGACAGGATTGGTCCCTGTCCTGAAGCTGAAGTAATGATGATACCTACTCACCTGGACCCAACAAGTAAAGCCCAGGACTGGGAATATGAGTAGCTTTACCAACTGTCCACAACTGAGTAGGTTTTAAAATTAGTTTCAGCCTGAAGCCAGGGACTGATCTTGTACCTTAATGGTCTTTGTGTTCTTTGAACATGGGATGATGGACACGGCAAAAAGTAAAATATTCCAAGCTGTTTACCATTTTATTAGTCTTGCCTGGAAAAAAAGAAATACACACTCTCTTTGAGCGACATTGTGGTCACTGTCCATTGTCTCAAACTGATGATGTTTACTTACTCTTTGACAAGGTAATGTAAGAAACCTGGACTAAGTCTAGGGTTTGAGACTGGTTCTGCCAGGGAGCCCACAGGCATAGGATTTGTTACTGTGTCCGGTGACTTGAAGAAGGTAACAACTAGTTTCTGGTGTGGTTTGAAGGAACTGGGGTGATGGACAGACAGGCTGACTGACTCACTCACTCACTCACTCACTCCACGGAGCTGAGTCCTCGACAAGCTAATAGTTCCTCAGCTAGTCAAAAAATCCCCTGTATTTTATGGAACCCGAAGCTTCATTGCTGTGCTTACAAGAGTCCGCCCTTGTCCCTATCCAGCCTGCTCAATTCAGTCCATGTTCCTGTCCTATTTATTGAAGATCAATGTTAATATTATCCTTACATCTCTTTGCCTGAGGCTTCCCCATCAAGACCGTATATGCACCTCTTCTCCCCTCCATACATACTGAGATGACAGAGAGTGTGCAAAATATTATTTAAATTATTTGTTACACACCATTGTCATTATTCATTAGACTTAACTAAACAGACAGCTGTTCTGTCTTCATCCTTTAAGTCTCACCATCTGTCCTCACCTCTGATACCACTTTAAGAGCTGGCAAGGCATCTTTAAATAACCCAAGAAATAAAAAAAAAATGTTAAAAAAAGTGCTCCTAACTTATTATAACTTTAAAGTAGGTTATCTTTCTTCCAGTTGGTCTAAATAAAATTGTTGCATCATTTAATTCGAAAGAAAATACTGTCATTTACAGTTTTCTTTTTATTGTCATGAAGATACATCTTTTACTAATAATGATAGAAAGTACCATAGTTTATTATGTAAACTTATTAAATAAATGCTATGTTTTGTATTCTGTTGTCAAAATTGAAAAATGCCAGTCTGTACTTCTGACTGCTAGATGAGTTTCCTAAACATAAATTTATTTAATAAGATTGAATAAATTATCTCTCATAAAAGTGTCATGATATACGGCATATGGCTTTTGACCTAAATTACACAGCTGTTGTTTAAGCGGACTCCCTAGAACCTTTAAATAAGAACTGGAAATTCTTTACGCAAGATAACCCTATGCATTTGAACACTAATACTGAAAATGATGTTAATATGCAGATATAATTCCTATAATAACTGTGTTTCTCATAACCTATGTTTTCCTTTAAGCTAATTATTTAAACAAAAGCAAACTGTGCCAAACTTTTCTAAATGTATTTGCTTCAAGTGATTCACGTCACACATTCATTTACCTTCAACCAAGATTTAAAAAGTTCTGTCCATATCATTGTAGTTTTCTGAAGGTTGTATAATAATTATGCTAAACAGTCACTTCATGTTCTCATGAAATATAGTTCTTTAATATGTGGAATTATGCTTTGACATTCAAATAAGATGCCATTTTCTGTTTATATAAAACCAAATGAATGAAGGAAATGGAAGCAATAGATTATGGTGCTAGTTATAAAACTGTCTCCAAATTCTGTATTATAATTGAATTTATTACAGTTAAAACTACTAAATTGTCTTAGACAGTTGATAAATGTTGCTGGTGTGTACAATATATTGCTATTGTTTTAATATAAGAAAGTATAAAAGTTGTAATGGACAGTGGTTGAAATGTACTGTAAAAACTGGAGTATTTACTGTAGAAGCTATGAATATGACACTAGTAAAGTGTCAGTTCTGGTGCCAAATTCGGTAATGTGGACTTGCACTGGTGACAACTTATTATTGAGTGAAATAAATGTGTGTGTGTCTGTGTGTGTGTTTGTGTGCGTGCACATGCACATGTGTATGCATGTAATACCTTGCAATAATGCATGTATGGTAATTGAGGTAAAGCTCTATGCATTTGTAACCTCTGTGACATAGATGTGTGTGACTGGCTTTAACCTCCAGCCACTTTACCTCCAGACCGAAAGTGCAAACACTATTTCAGGATGTCATAGTAAAAAGAAACAGCTCACACCTCACAGTGGTCCCACTAGCACAAAGACGTTGATTATATAACCCATATGGAGTCAGTTTACTGTCTGAGATATCACATTTCTAATCCTAAAATTATATGCAGGTAAAAGCTGCAAGATGTACCTTGAAGGACAAACAATTTTCTTTCAGTACATTAATAAAAAGGCTGTTTGAAGTGGTAGCCATCTGATGACTGTGGTCTGGTCACTGTGGTTTTATGTTTTGTGTTAAGGCTTTATTGTGAAGAGAAGGTACAGTATCTTCACATCATGGCTACTGAAGTCATATAGGATCATTATTTAATCTGCCAATTATTGGTTTCCACTTCCTGTCGGCTCATATATTATATTAACAAATCCCACTCAGCTAACTGCCCACACACGTCACAGAGAGGTAGTGGGAGGTGAAAAGTGATAGTTTCAGATAAACTAAAGTTTATAGATACCAAACAGCCTGTAATTCTTCCTGTACGCAGTGGTTGGCTTGTTCTCATAAGATCAGTTTGAAGACACTCTTTGCATTATGGATAGCTGAAATCTCACTTATAGCTACTGTTATCTCATTCATCAGAAACCCATAAACAACAATATTTCCCGCGTTTTCTATTTATTGCCAGTGGATAGTGATGCATTAAACTTGTGTTCATTACCAATGGAACTTTATTTCATCACAGAAGTTATGAATATCAAATGTTATGAACTTTGACAATCTTCATTATCGAGGATTTGTAAAGGATCTACTGGACAATGAATCTTACTAGCGATTTATCACTCATAATCTTACGTCATTCTTAATTGTTTTCATATTTGTACAGGAATAGTCATCGGATTCATGGCAGGGTTGACAGCTTTATCTCTTTTCCAAAACATCCAGACTGACCTTGTGGCCCACCCAACTTCTTATTCAGTGGGCACCGGGGCTATTTCTGTGGGGAAGTAAAGTGACCGGGCCTTGAAGCTAACCACTTACGTCTGTCTTGTACTGAGGTTCAGAATGAGCGGAACCATACATCCATTCCCCCACATGCCTTTATAATGTGCACAGGAAAACCTTTACCCTTAACTTTTAACATTTTTACATACTTTATGTTAACTTTTTTGTTCAAGAGAAGTACAGCTGCACAATGTGACACTAGAATTTATACAAACTAATTTTCTAATGCCTGAAGGGGATGATTGTTTCATACAGTTATGGACTAAATTGGTTCATGAAAGAGTAAATTTCATTTTTAATGCTAGAGCCACTTATCGTTTGAAATCCAACAAAAGGCTGAGAACTTATTAACTTATTGTGTTTAATAGTTAGTTGGGAGAGTTCTAAATTATATCTTTGAAGAACAGTTATAAATGAATGTATTGTTATTCCTTAAATCCTGCCACACATGCAGTAAAATCGTCTCAGATTGATGTGAAACATCAATAGAAAGTAAATGAAAGGAAAGGACTTCAGCTTTTAGTGAAGGTCAATGCAGCAAAGCTGTGGAATGCCAGTTTAGCCTGTTACAGTGCCCACATGTCAAGCAGGAGGTTTAGGTCATAATTACTTAATAACTGACCTGACTAAAAGGCAAACTTTGCATATCAACATTTCAAGAAGTATGGGAATTGAATAATAACTGTGTTTTGAAATACTTCTGCTTATTATAGTGATTAAAATACAATTCTCTATTAATAGAGTTATGTTACTGTAGTCAGCTAAAATTATATTTCTGAGTAAGGATGTTAATGGATTCGATGTTTCTTTCAGTTTAGGAACTTGGAAGTTTTAAATTACAATGTGAAAATGTAAATTTATTATAAAAATTATATATCTCATAATTTTATGTCCCACAGAATCCATGCTTTTTGATAAAGTAGTTAAGGTTTTAAAAACTGGATTTCAAAAGGAACTAATATTTGTGTGTTTTATAATAGTCAAGTTGATTAATAGATGGAGGCAATCCATTAAAAAAAAAACACCAAACACCGTTACGTGACAGTTGACAGGGTAGCATTTTTTAATAATGAATATTCTGAAAAATTACTTTTTTTTATGAAAGTACTTGCAGTAGGTTTGACACACACAGAAGATATATGTAGTAACATAAGTTTGTGGCTAATGCTGCTTAATGTCTATATTCTTTACATAAAATGATGTATTTTTCGAGTCTTATAAGTTCTGACCAGTTTAATTAAGGGCACTTAGGTCGTAAGTAACTGATCAATGGTATTAAAGTATTTAAGTGGTTACCATATGTAACTCATTTGTTGTGTGTCAATGTACATCTAACTCTGGTTAATTAATTACAGTCATATTTTTACAGTCGCACATTCAGCACTATAAGACGTGTATAAATATAGTAGGTATAAGCATTTACTTATTCATTTGCACGTTAGTTTGTTCATTTGTTCTTTCATTGTGTTGTAAATGTGTAACAGTGATTTGATGAATGAGACATGAAATAACACTTCCAGTACAGTACAAAGGATAGAGAAAAGTTGTTTCATTAGATCAGAATCTACATTGTTACAGCTCAATAGAATATACAGCATCTTTCTTTTATTGCCACAACCAGCATGTGAACTTTATTGCATAGAAAGCCTGCATCTACCATGACATCCTATGAGAGATGCAGTGTTCAGAACAGTGATGAGAGAAATGCACCATTCAACAGTATGACCAGAAAAATTTAGTCAGAGTGATAAGGTACTTACATTTAAAGAGTTCTAAGAGTACATTTCAAGTACAGTATCTGTATCTATATGCATCCCCTTTGGAAATATCACTGAAATAATCAACTCTAATTTATTGTTGAAACATATGTTATTATTTTCAGTAGGAAGAGAAACTGTTAATGTGACTGCAACTATCTATTACAGATAAACTAAGAAATGAGTATAATGTGTAATACATTTTTATAGTAACAAGGCAATTATCTTTTTCAATTTCCGAAATACTGAAGGAGTTGTACATTTGAATTCATTTTTCTATATGCTTATTATAATTTATCCTTGGAATTATATAATATAATTTCCCCAATATGACCTTCAAATGCTTTCAGAGAGATAACATTATTTTTTGTTTTTAACTGTGTTAAACTGCGGCTCCAACGTGCAGGTTGAATATAAAATTTTCATGTGTGTGTGTGTGTGTGTGTGTGTGTGTGAATCCATTATTATTTCTTAACAGTATAATTTGAAAATAGCCAGAGCACCTTTTAATTTATTATGAACCAAACGTGCAGAATATTTAAGCCCGGCCTGCCTTATAATCAGAAATTTACTGTCAGCTGTTCGTGAGAAATTGTGCTATGTGGAAGCATTGCCAGGGCCCTTTAGTTAATAGTACTTTTATTCTTTTAAAGCGTAGAGATCCCGTTTGGACACAAACTTAGATATTTGTCCCCGCTATTTTGAAATAACCCTGTCACACATCATTGATCCTATGACCTGGGGCTACAAAATATGCATGTGTGTTAAATGACTTAGCAAGTCTGCAAAGTTTTCACATCCTTCTCCTGAATATTCTTCAGATACTGCCATAATGGCAGTGTTTAATACAATCTGTCAAGTGGAATTATAGAAACGCCGACAAAATGTTAATCAATACGCTCTGTGAAAATCAGGGGTGTACAAATCCTGACTTTGTAAGCTCAGAATTTCTTGATAATTAGTCATTGAAATATCCTTTATATTGGATTATAATGTGAAAAAGATTTCAGATGCAAATAAATTGATTAGTTGACTGGTTCTATAAATCTCTTACCTAAAAGTTGCTGTGAATTTCTATCTTTCAAATATGTGTAAGTTATATTAAACAAATACATCCATTTTTCTTATGGCTGTCTCCTCTCTGTGTATGCGGTCTTCAGTGATCAGAAAAATTTTCCACAAATTATGTCTGTTATCATTAATATGGACCACCTAAAATTACTTAAAGATAGCAGGTATAAAGAAATTTTACTGATTTTAAGCTTTTCTGGCGATTCAGTGTTAATATTGAGCCTCTTTTTTACTGTTGAAACTAAACAAAAGTGGGCTATCTTTCTGAAATTTTGAAAGACCATGCTATCATGAAGCAAGGGCCCTTGAAATGGTTGTTTTCTAACCTCAGTGTATCTGTCATATTGGTGTGGATCAGGCTGTAGCTTTTCCTCTAAGCCAAGTGACCACCTGTCCATACATCCTCTCTGCATTCTCAATGTATTTACTTTGACTCTGAAGATGGAGGGAGAATGTTCCTCTAAAATGTCGCCAAAACAACCTGGCTAGACAAAGTGTGCCAAGAAAGACAAGGTTAACATTTAGGAGAGTTCTTAGGAATGCTTTTGTATCTTAACAGCCCTTCTATATGCAAGTCACACATACTAATACATCCAATAATAAAACAGAAATTTACATTTTTCTGTTAATTCAGTCAGTGGGTATGGGTAGGAGGAAGATCTGTTTATGATGACGCTGCTGGTGGAATTTCAGACCTCATATATAAATGACACTTGCACACACGTGATGCTTTCTGTATTTTTAATTTTGTAGGATTTTGTTTAAAAAAACATGTTTGGCATTTAGTTCACTAATTGCTTAATTTTTATAATGTAGGTAAATAACACTGAATGGAACAAATCGATAAATTTCAAATCTCAATCATATAGTCATATTAATTTCATAATGGAGAATTTTGTGAGTGTGCAGTCAGTATGAGGGTGAAATATCACACACGGATCTTTCCCAAGCCACATCTATACAAGAAAAAGAATGCAGTGCTGTTGTATATACACTTGTAAATGTCAATAAATACTGTCAGTACATAATTGTAAGATGTGCATTGTGCACAGATAATTTTCAATCCTTAAACTATTGATGTTAGAAGAATTAGACTGAATTGGTGTTTTGAAAATGTATGTAAAAAGCAAGTTTTAAATGATACTTAAGAAATGTATTACATTAACTAAAAATAAA